>JAVTVY010009758.1:0-493700 GCA_036873755.1 Hanleya hanleyi
AATATATAGAGTTAAAACCAAAATATAAAGTCGCCGTTTGTGAAAATATTGTCAAACACATATATAGTTAAAACCTTTGTAAATATATATAAAACGAAATAAATAGGGCCTATATATAAAGTTATTTTTTTTTATTTTTATAAATATTTTTTTAACATAAATAACGATAGGGAGTTAAGACGTTAAATGTAACGTAAATATATATATTTACGTTACATTTAGAACTTTATAAAGTACACGAACAAACTTAAAATTATAGAGTAGAATGTGTAGAGCGCGCGAGTGATACTGGTTAATCAAAACTGTAACTGGGTTCTGAAGCGAAACGATGACAGCGGTGAAAGCCACTCGCATGCCACAGATGTGGCGAATCAAACAGTAAGATCACGTACCTGAACATATATCAGTTCACTGCCATAGTGATTTAGTAAAGGCCTATTCCAATTTTCAACAATTACTGTTGTCATTTACAATCGTACTTCAGAGTTATCACATCAATTAGATATAAGTACATCTACTTATAAATCGACATAAGATATCCTAGCCTGTAGCCAATATCATAGCCTGTCCCTTTGATGTTCAATCCACGATTCCGCCGGCCAAGTCGCTGGTTGCTATTTGCTGCATAAAAACATCAACAGAAGTTGAAATAAAACATGCGCAATAACGATGTATTAATTATGCACAGCACAAAAAGGGGCTTGACATGGTCGGGAACATGGAGGTCGCATTCCACAAATCCATACAGGGTCCCGGAACGAACGGCGTCGAAAAGCTGTGGCAGGGTCAAGAGTGGTCGGCGACTCAACGGGTACTCGCGCGCTTTAAGGAAGTCGCGTAAGTGTGGGAGGGTCTGGCACATGGTGTGAAATGCACACTCCCATAGTTCGATCAGATCGTACCCCAACTCTTTGACGTAATCTCCATTCTCCACCACTTCTGCTCGTAATTCTTCTGCTGATTTCCCACGTCGTTCGTTGAAGCGTCTAGCGCTGAAAAAACATTGGTGGCCGTGCCAGTAACACCCATAAAATTGAAATACGGTCGGTGTTCCTTGTACAAGGGCAAACCCATCGACGGGGGTCGACGATCTCCTATGCGCTTCTCTGCATGTGGCGTTGGTCTGATGGCGTATATAAATTCCCCGTCGATCGGCTTCCCAATCCAACCACTGGTCGGCGAGATGTTTGTACGGCGTACGTTGAGGTGTGAAATGTTGACCGTCTGCCCACCAGCGCGTATAATGCCCGCTGGGCATGGGTTGGGCGAGCGACCACAGGTACAGGGAATTGGCGTCGAATCCAATGATTTTGGCACAGGGTTTCCCACCGGGAAGAGTCGTGACATCCTTCTCATGGTAGCGGTGAAAAATAAGGCTAGGTCCGCCGACGATGTTGTGTTTTAAACAATCGTACATGTCCTCATCTTTTTGTTGTATCAGCGAGAAGTAGGTAGGACACTCTTGGAAGAGATGGCGAAGCGCGAGACCCGGTAAACTCAAACACTCCTTGAAGATGTCGACGTGCATCTCGCGACTAATTGATGTGATAACTCTGAAGTACGATTGTAAATGACAACAGTAATTGTTGAAAATTGGAATAGGCCTTTACTAAATCACTATGGCAGTGAACTGATATATGTTCAGGTACGTGATCTTATTGTTTGATTCGCCACATCTGTGACATGCGAGTGGCTTTCACCGCTGTCATCGTTTCGCTTCAGAACCCAGTTACACTTTTGATTAACCAGTATCACTCGCGCGCTCTACACATTCTACTCTATAATTTTAAGTTTGTTCGTGTACTTTATATTTACGTTACATTTAACGTCTTAACTTTCTACCGTTATTTATGTTAAAAAAATATTTATAAAAAAAAAAAAAAAAAAAACTTTATATATAGGCCCTATTTATTTCGTTTTATATATATTTACAAAGGTTTTAACTATATATGTGTTTGACAATATTTTCACAAACGGCGACTTTATATTTTGGTTTCAACTCTATATATTTGTCGTTGACAATATTGTCACAAACGGCGACTTTATTTTTTGGTTTTAACTCTATATATTTGTCGTTGACAATATTGTCACAAACGGCGCCTCATACTAGACTCTATTTATCACATATTTATACATGGATGGTAGCATTGTAATTGGCAAAACAAGTAGGCATAGATTTTATTTTACATGAAGCTGTTTTACCGACCCTCGGTAAAATGCAGTCAATGTTGCGAAAATTTCTTCGTCCCATTTGGTGATCATATACACATTATACGTTAGAGCGCGATATTTATTGCCACGAAAAGGTTTAAATTCTGGATGGTTACCGGGTGATTACGCATACCTCATAAAATTTAATACGCAGCAAGATCCCGGTGAAAAGCATAAAAGTACGCTCGGTCAGATGGCAGAGAGAATACGACGAGTTCCTCGAGGCAAAACCACTTTTGTGCGCGATATCAGCCCAAATGCGAATAACCGATATCAGGCCCGCGCGGGAGGGCAGAAATTCATATCATGATATGAAACGATATCATAGGCATATATGTGATAAATACTGGTATAAGGACGTGAAGACGCTATCGGGCGTTCTTGAAAATCGTTCACATTATACTATATCGATTTTCCTTTTCCGTGTTTACGTCGCCGCGACTTTCTCGCCATGATCGACACGATAGGCCGTTGGGGCCGTTAAGGCCGGAATAAAGATTATTTACCGTTTTGATGAAAATATCGAGAGAAAAAAATCCTGACTCCGGCTCCGGGTTTTAGTATGTGAATCCGGGTCCGGATCTGGGAATCAGTAACACCCGACAGGTTACTCAAAATTACAGGCTCATCCATCTCCCGATGAGAGAGGGAACTGTTACACAGGCTACCGAAGAGACAGACAGAGTTGCTACCGCAGAATAGACAGATGGCGTCGAAATGCGGTTGACTCCGTCAGCGTGCTCTGTATTCTCATCAACAGCCGGAACAATATCCACAGAGTTCTACGGAAGAAGATTTGAGAGAAAATACCTCAGAATGGACATCTTCAATATCTGGTTGAAATTTGCGACCTGCTGCTTGAGATTCAAAGACCCAATCTCTTATGCACTATGACGATAACGATCAAAGTAAAGCAGAAAACGACGGTAGGCAAAAGTATAAAAATACCCGGATGACTAGATTTTGATAACGTAGTGCCATCTATACCAAAATGGTATATCAGAAAGTCATGGTGGTCATGCGCGATCAGACGTTGCAAAGTGTGACAGAGATCACACTGCCTTGCGTGTTTCAAAAAGACATAAAGACAAAAACAAGACAGGAAGAAGAACAACACGAGCCTCCCGTAGACCTGCGTGTCGCAGGTAAAATATAATCCCATATATTAAAGCATTGAAAGAATTGGGACAGAGATCCTGGCCAGAAGCTGGAATGTGCTGCTCACTGACACATGCCCCGAACCTGTGCATTGTTATTACGCAGATTAAACCAAATGGATATAATTATTTAGCAGCAGAATATTTCATGGTACATCCAAGTCATTATTTGTGAGTTCATTAATCAGATTTCCAACATTCCAGTTCAAATCCGAGTTTGGCGGGTTATCTGGCATGTCTGTGGAAGGCACAGAATTGGTCCTACCTTCTACGGACTGCTTCAATTCTTGGTGCTGCTCTTTGATGTGCTCTGTTAGAAACCTCTGCGAACTCAACACCAATCCACAGTGTAAGCACTGGTCCAGTTTCTCTCTGCTATGTTTTCTCAAATGATTTTGTAAGTTCTGGTTGCTGCTGAAGATCTTATCACAATCTGAACATGTGTATAACTTTTCGTGTAGCCTTAAATGGCTCTTCAAATATCGGGGATGCCTGAACACTTTACCGCAAACTTTACAGGCTTCAGAATGATCTCGATGATTTATTTCCACATGTTGTTTCAGCGAACTTTGATATTTGAAGACCTTTTCACAACAGGGACAACAAAAAGATACATCTTCATGTATAGCAATATGGACATTCAAGCTGGATGACTGAGCGAAGGTTTTACCACAGAAGGTGCATAGGTGAGACTTTTCCCCTGTGTGCACTTTAATGTGACTCTTCAGGTTACTAGAAGTAGCAAATGTTTTTCCACAAATTGTGCATTTGTGTGGTTTCTCTCCTGTATGTACCAGTAAGTGACATCTCATGTTATATCGACTAGAAAACGCCTTTCCACATATGGTGCATAGGTGAGGCTTCACGCCTGTATGCGTTCTCATGTGCTCTGTAACTTTACATTTTCGATGAAATCGTTTACCACATATGGTACACGAATAGCGTTTTTCGTCGTGAATGACAATATGTTCCCTTAAAATTGTGGCCTTTTTGAACTGCTTACCACATTCTTTGCATGTATGGAAATGCCCCCCTCTACCATGTTTCCGAGAATGTTCGTCGAGTTCAGCTTTTGTGGCATGTCCGCGACCACACACTGAGCATACGAATGGCTTACCTCCGATATGACGGTTCATGTGGTCGATAAATTTGTGCTTGCCGCCTGCTACTTTTATTTCACAAATGTTACATACATGTATTAGTGGACCAGTCTCTTCAAGTAAACGTTTTCGTTCTTCAATTAGCTTGATTATCTCTTCTTGAGACATACTGCTTGGGTCACACTTATATGGCAGCATCTCTTCCTTGGACATGTTGGATGACGGAGATGATGAATCGGTATTCTGGGGGCTTTGATCTGCTTCTGGATTCCAAGACCTGCTTGGATTTCTCTGGGCGAAATTGAAGCTGGTTTCATGGTTTAAGAAAAAAGTGCCATCACTGTTATCTGCCTTGGCGATGATGTCTCTCTTCATGTCACCTCTAGCACCAAGTCCATCAAAAGAATGGTCAGTAACATTATCAACTGTAGTAATTTGATCTCCAACATCATCAGGCTTCACCGTTTTGTTGTGATTGTCAGCCCTGACATTGGCATCTGCATCACTAGCTTCGCCATCATCATCCCCGCCAATAAGATCAGCTGTGCTGTTGTCAGCTCTATCATTAGTTCTATCAGTTTCACCAATATCTTCAATCACTCCAGCACTGTCAGTTCCACAAGCCATCTCTGTGGGATGTATCGGGATGAATGGCCGTGCAGTATGTGCTGTTTGTTGGTCCTCGGATGTACTTACAGTTGAGAGATTCTCTTCGTTCTGCAAATGAGTTTCCATGTGTAACTGGAGTAAATCTTTGGTAAGGAAACCTTGTCCACATTGCAGACAGATGCATCTGAAGGACAGTACATTGCTTACTTTAACGATCTGAATCTCCACCCCTGCATCTGTACTGAAGCATCTCTGTAACTCCATGGAGAATAACTCTTTCTGACCACCAATAATGTTTATGAACAAAGTGTCTGGGGCCGGCTCCGGCTTTATCATCTCGATAGAAGTACACATATTGATTGGCTGGGGGAAAAATGAAACAGATATCATTATAGTTTAGTTCTTTTTCATTTGTTCTGTATCATAAATAGTTGAACTTTCTTTTTCAGTGTGAACTATTGCACAGGAAAGATGCCATCTTCATATGCCAGAAAGTGGTATTACTGTCTCTACTATGGAAACTTTCAACTTTTACAACCAAATATCTCACTGTAACCGAAAAAACAAAATAGTTATGAGGCTTGGTCATCCCATGGACTCAATTCATCACCTTTTAAAGGCGATATCTGATGGGACCAGCTCATCAAGTTATAAGGGTGATCATGGGCACTGAGTGTAGCTTAGGGTGATGACAAGGCCTGAACACCATAAAAGGTGTTCACCTCATGGTGATATGCATTGCCATTTAAAGATAATAAGGTGAAGGCGGAATAAGCTGATGACTTGACTTCTCACCCAATAGGTGGACGTACTATGTAATGGCGATTTCCGTAATCCAGTCTAGTAGTAGTAAAAACTGATTAGGACAGCCATTTAGGGCTGATAACTCTTCTGAACATTTCCTGGTTATCTCCCCCGATTCGAACATTTCTGTCCCGAAATAGGTGCCCAAATCCCCTTCAGTTATTTCAATGTTAATTGACATCTCCAGGAATGTCGGGAAATATCCATGTGCAGGGATCAAAGCTCACTCAGTCACTTCAATGCTAACTGGTATCTCCGGGAATGTCCCAATCCTACCTTGCCACGTCAATGTATGCTTCTGGGTTAGAAGGGAAATCTCCATGCATAGCAATACATGCAGCAAGAGAAGGGGAATCCTAATGACGCTGATGGGAGTCAAATCCGCAATGCGTGCATCAAAGGTTGACACGTTATCCATTTGGCTACGCGTCAGTGTAAAAAAAGGAAAGGTTAAAACTTCACTGATATACCTCACTTACTAGATGACGGATATATATACCTCGGCCTAGTAGGCCCAATGGGGAACTCACTAATGGACATTCTTTTTTATAGTATGGAGTGTGGCATCTTATTTTTTCTGTTTCACATTGTAGAATTCGATGGAAGGGGACTCGTCGCCATGGGTTGACTTTCGCTGGAAAGTTCTGACTGTGCATGTGTGATGCATAGGCAGATGTGGGATGGACGTTATGGGGTCTAGGTGGACCATCCGTGGTTCGAATGGGTCATATGAGGTGTGCTATTGAAGTACTCCTGGGATGAGTCCAACTGGACTGGTGTGTTGTGGGAATGCTGTCAATCTGCACATGCGCAGTGGGAAAAGTGCATTTGAATGAACGTTTTTGTGTCACGATGGATGCATCCTGGGTCCGATTGGCTCGTGTGCACTAGTGTAGTGGTAGAGAGAGGGACGTCTCAAAGGTGCTGACCATGCCCCAGGCACTTCAAGGTTATATGCATAGCAATACATTCAGCGCCTTAACGCCTATCTTAACACATTCACAAGTTTTCAAAAAGTTTTATTCGCCCCAATGTTACATCATACCCAAGCTGGGGGAGCCGTGTTGGATATGTTTACAGTTCAGTAATGTGTGTATCAGATGCATCATCGACTGCTCGTCCAATCAGAAGCTGTCCTTTCAGAAAGTTCAATCTTCTGAAGGCCATGTTCGCTCGTGTGTGTTAGATGATTTGTCGACAACGTTGTTTTCTCTATCCATTGTTCCCACAGATCAATTTCTCTAGTCCACCCCTTATTGTCAGTCCAAGATAATGTAATGGTAACCTGTTATAGAGCGATCATTATCGTAGTTTGATCGCAAAGACCAGATCTGACATGAGTGGTAACCACATTTTCTCTTCCAGATGACGTTCGGTTTCCATATAGGGGCTCAGTTCGCGGGATCAGTGGGTAGACTCTCAGGTTCGGGAGTATTTTTATCCTCTTCATACCCATGCGAAGTCTTTTGGTACCGCATGATACCGTAGTGTCTTGGAGTGGTTTACCCACACACCAGTCCAGTCGGACTCTCCCCAGTGAGTGCTTCAATATGACACCCCATACGACCCATTCGGATCACTAATGGTCCAGCATAATCCCAAAATGTCCATTCAAATGCCATTTTCCCACCGCGTATGCGCCGACTTATGGCAGTTCCACAACACACCAGTCCAGTTGGACTCTCCCCCACGAGTGCTTCAATAGGACACCTCACATGACCCATTCAGACCATGAATGGTCCACCTAGACCACAAAAACGTCCACCCCACATTAGCCTATCCACCACAAATGTGCAGTCAGAACTTTTCAGGGAAAGTCAACCCATGGCGACGAGACCATTCCCATCGTATTTTACCGTGTGAGACAGAAAAAATAAGATGCCACACTACCGTAAAGAAGAATGTCCAGGAGTGGATTCCACATTGGGCCTATTGGACTGAGGTATATATCCGCCCTCTACCTGCTTATCAGGGTATTTTCAACCTTTCCTATTACGTACGGACTCACAGCTGAATGGATAACGTGCCAGCCTTTGATGCGCACATTGTGGGTTCAAATCGTACCAGCGTCATGGGGATTCCCCTTCTCTCGTCGCATGTATTGCTATACATGGAGATTTCCATTCTAACCGAGAAGCTATACATTGACTTGGCAAGGTAGGATTGGGACATTCCCAGATATGCCAATTAGCATTGATGTGACTGAGAGATCTTTGACCCCAGCGCATGGAGATTTCCGGACATTTCCGGAGATGTTAATTACCATTTAAGTAACTGAAAAGAATTTGGGCATGGTCCACCAATTTAGGGCAGAAGTGTTCGAATCAGGGGAGATAACCATGTTCAAAAGAGTTATCTTCCCCTGATTGGGTGCCAGAATCCCCTTCAGTTAATTCACTGCTAATTGACATCTGCGGGAATGTGTGGAAATCTCCATGCGCAAAAGGTCAAGTGTCTTCTCTTTTTTCATCAGCAAACGACTGGAATTGTTGTGTGCAGTAAATAAATAGCCACGGGGACCAAAAAAGTAGCGTACGGTTATGGACAGTAACAAAATATTCAGCGCACGCTGACGAGGGCGTCGCTACTCATGATGCTTGTGGTTTGAACGCACCCCCCTTTTTGCCCGTAGATTGGAAATACGAAAATCATGTAAGATATCAACCCCAGTTTAGCATTAAACTGCGTTAAAATGCAGGAAATCAAGCGTAAAAATTCAAAATTTTCCGGCGGGCATAGATGTAAAATAAACGAATGTGGATAATGTAATTAGAGTATATATATGTGTATTAAACAGACCATCTTCTATTCATGTGGTTTGTGAGCATACTATTTAACTTGCGGTTTCAATATGTATATGTACTGACACGAGCGTAGTTTGCTATATGGGCCTCTTTTGTATGTTAAACCAGAAAGTCAAATGGAATCCGTCATAAGGTGTGATATTTTTCAATATCGATGCGTGAATATGGGAAGCAAAAGTGAAAACAGAACCTTAAATCTACAAACAATATTTTCAGATTTATTTCCGGGAAACGCGTAGAAAGCATCTCCGGCAACCTAGGACCCCGGAGCTTCCGGGGCCCAGGCGGCCCCTGGAGCATCACCTGTTGGTCTGAGACGATTCGCTTATTTAAGCTTTGTGTAAATTAAGGAATAACGTTTTCATAGGCGTGCTCAATCGCCCGCGCCTTAAAATTTATAAACTTTCCCACACTAACCATTCGTAAAATAGCCATTGAGCATGTCTATGAAAACATCATCACTACTCGAATTGATTATCAACCAAGATTATAATGAAAGGTTGAAAATATACCGGTATATTAAAACTTTGGCAACCTTCCTTCCCCTTTGTTGTTAAAACTCGTCCACTGATGTTGGCCCGATGCTCCCGTCTCCGTTGGCATCATGTCAGTGGACGAGTTTACGTGGTCTCTCAAATGGAGAGTTATTCTGTCAGCTGAGCCACTCTCTGTGGAACATACTTTGATTGAGGTCTTTTTGTGTCGCTTTGTTAATCCAAATCACGACGAAAACAGCAGTTAAACTTGAGAAAGAAATTCCATCTTGTAATTTATTTGTGTGTTTATACGAATGTATGAAGTAGACGACCACTTTCTCTCCCGCCTTGTATAATAGAATCTCCCAATGAACACCTGCACTTGACACATGTACATTTCACACAACCTTGCTAAAAGACTCAATAATTGCACGGTTAGCAAGTTATTATTGACATAAGTTTTATAGAATCAGTCATATAGGTACACGTATTGGTGTATAATGTTCTATGACGTAAAGATCATCGTTTTGTATGTAGTAAATATAATTAGTAAGTCAAATGGATTCAGGTTTTTTTTCTTCAACATCGATGTGTTCTAATAATGCGAAACAAACATGAAAATAGAACTATAATATTATGTTCAGATTTATATCCGGGAAAATGCTTAGAACGCATCTCCGGCGATCTAGGACCCCGGAGTTTCCGGGGCCTAGGCGGCCCCTGGACCCTCGCCTGTTGGATTGTGATAGTCGACCCCCCTATGATCTTTCGCTAGATCCACCCTTGGAAATTTAAAACATTCGCACCCCCCTCCCCCCTCCACACACACACACTTTTGAACTGTAGCATTGTAAAGATTATGTTTGTGCGCCGATTGTTGCGCAACCTTATTAATTGCAATCAGGAAATTTTACGTCAGCGATCCGACGACCAAAGATTTGACTTTTGACAAAACCTGTTTTGAATGTTTTGGCGGAAGACAAGTCATCCACGAGGTCCCCCGAACAACATAAATTAATGGAACGAGTTGAAAGAGCCGCAACCATATAGCCATGAACCGAAATGCAATCATATTTTTTTTCAAAGGTATTTCGAGCGGGCCGGCAAAGTAAGCAATATCATAAGGACTGATATTAATAGAGAGAACAACTGTAGAAATCTTTCTTTCTAAAACCTTGTAAATCGTCTGTAATCTTTGAAATATTTTATAGACCCATATTTTATAGATCTCTTCCGCTTTACCGGGACAGAAAAAATGAGGCGCCTGTGTTACACATTACGCTCGGTCAACCCGCATTTTCTTCCATCAGCTATCCGACCCTCTAATTGATTTCACTTAAACATGTAACAGAGTTATTTCTCCTGCTTTGAAGTTCTCTTGGAACACCCCACTTCCGCTCTGCTAAAATTTGCCGTTTTGATGGCGATTTCACGTTTTAAGCTCAGTGCATGTGGAACCGCTTTTACTAGTTCTGATCATTTGGCTTGTTGTAAGCTTGAATGGTAAATGTTATGTTCTTCTTGCTTCCCTGTTTACGTGAGTATCTTTATTTATTTATTATCACAAATAATGGGCTACAATACCCCTCGGTTATCGGTTATTGTCTTCAGTTCACTCAGCAATGCATAAAATGTATTTTTAGAACTATGACAACATTATGTAGGTTAACAAAAATGTGATCTAGTAGGGTTGACTGTATTTCTCTCATCTCAGAAAGACATCTTGAGCCAGGTCAGCTTTTGCCAAGGCCTTAACTGATGAGAAACATTTTGTGCTGAAGTTCTGGTAAAGCATGAGCAAATTCTTACTCTTCTATAAACCTCATAATCAAATGAAGTAATTTGATCTTGGAAATACAGATCAAGGAGGTCAGTCATCTTCAACAATTTTTCTGGTCTATTGTACCTTAATTGCTTATGGAACATGAATTTGAAGAATTTGGACTTAAAGGTGAACTGTAAAGCTTTTAAATTTTTTTCTAAAATGTTGCTTACATACATCTTTATTATGTGATATAAGTAGTATATAAAACACGGCACAGACCTTATTTTGCCGGGGGAGATAACTCTGTTTCCACTTTTTTGATTTTTGACAAATTTCGGGTTATCTCCCTTGATTCGAACATTTGCATGTTTTCACAGAATAAATAAATAAATAAATAAAAAAATTAATTAATTAATTTTAATTAAATAATTAATTAATTAATTAATTCATGAATAAATAAATAAATAAATAAAAATAAATAATAAAAAAAAAGAAGAGTGAAACTCTATACAACGAACCCGGGACTCGAACCCGGGTCCTCTTTATCCAGAGGCAGACACGTTACCCATTACGCCACGAGTCCTGTTGTATATTCCAACGTTAAAAATATGATATATAAATCTTCGGCACATACTGGTGCACTGGTCAATGTTGAATCTAATGGGAAACTTACTTCTATACATTTGCGGTATGGTTGTTCGGATTTATTTTACTCGTCTCGTCATGTAGAACATTATGGGAAGTGTTGCGGAGCGAATCGGTGAAATTTTTGAAAAAAAGTCACCGAGGTCTGTATATAGCTCCAAGGGAGACAACTCGTGTCTGGACTATGACAGCCACTCGTGGAAGTGTTCGGCAATCTGTAGGGACCGCTAGTGGACCGATTGGGTCGAGTGAGGTATCAAAGTGAAGCATTCGTGAGGGGGCATCTGATGGGCTGGGTGTGGGGTTGAAATATGGTCATTCTGCGCATGTGCGGTGGCCAAAGGGTATGGAAATAGAGGTTTTGTTACCTAGGGGAGCCCCTAATGGTCCAATGGGGTCATATGAGGTATCAATGTGAAGCATTCGTAAAGGGGCATCTGATGGGCTGGGTGTGGGGTTGGAATATCGGCATTCTGTGCATGCGCGGTGGCCAAAGGGTATGAAAATAGCCGTTTTGGGAGCTAGGGGAGCCACTATTGGTCCGATTGGGTCGAGTGAGGTATCAATGTGAAGCATATGTGAAGGGGCATCTGATGGGCTGGGTGTGGGGTTGAACTAGCGTCATTCTGCGCATGCGCGGTGGCCAAAGGGTATGAAAATAGACGTTTTGGGAGCTAGGGGAGCCACGAATGGTCCAATGGGGTCGAGTGAGGTATCAAAGTGAAGCATTCGTGAAGGGGCATCTGATGGGTTGGGTGTGCGGTAGGAATATCATTCTGCGCATGCGCATACGCAATGCAATTTTTACGCAATTTTCACCCGGTGCATTATGGGCCATATCCAAGATGGCGGCACGTATGTTCAAGATGGCGGCACATCCGGTGTCGAAAACTGGCCATTTCGTCGGGATGTGGTCACCTAGTGTCGAAAACTGGACCCTGTATGGGTCCCGCTAGACGTTTTGGAGCTAGGGGAGCCACTAATCATCCTTGGTCCGAATGCATAGTGTGAGGTGTCATCTTGTAGCAACGCCCGCCAACGTCAAGCTTAACGCTTCAACGCCCTGGTGAAATAGCTCAGAAGTTCTGATTTTCTAGATATTCCATGGAATTGTCACTAATTCTTCGAAATGCAGTGACGCCCGTCAACGCTCGTAGTTACGCCTTAACGCTCTAACTTAACGCCTTGACGCCATGATATAGACCGGAGAGAGAACAAAAACAACAAGGATGACACTTGAGAGAACAACAACAACAAGAAGGTTTTTTTTCATATAGTTTATTTTCCCCAATGTTACATCATACCCACGCTGGGGGAGCCGCGTTGGGTATGTTTAGAACTCAAGAAAACTCTTGTCCAATCAGAGGCCGCCATTTGGCGCTACATCTGTTATATTCCTTCTTGTCCGTTAGATGTATTTTCGGCTGCTCTTGTCTGTCGCCATTTCAGAAATTCCAATCTTTGCTCGCTGTGACCTAAGCGTCGTCGGGCAGGCCTGGATATTCTTCGGGCAGCATGTCCTGAAACAGTTGTTTGCGCATTCTGATCGCATTTTCCAGGGCCTCGGTGGGTGGTAGTCCCATAGCCTCTTCCAAGTGACGCTTGGTCTTCATGATGGACCTGTGCATGGGGTCGCCTTTCATTTCAAGCGGTAGTAAGGTATACTGTTCATAGATCGCCATGGCTGTTTTCCTGATGCGGGGGCGCATTTGGGTGTACGTCTGTTGTAAATTATCCTCTCCGGCGTCCTCGATCGCTGCAGCGTAAGTATTGATAGCTGCTGTCACAATACGATCCCAGAAGGTAGGTTCTGCATCACTTTCCACGGACGTAGGCTGACTATCTGAGGTCAAGCTCTCCGTATCACTAGAGAGACTCTCAGCAATCTCTGTTTCGGTATCAGTCGATACACTCTCAGCAGTCTCTGTATCAGCATCCGCCTCAACGGACTCCCCGGAGTCTTCAATCCCTTGTATATTTTTCTGGTGTCGCATCATATCGTAATGTCTGGTGAACGTGCGTTCGCACTCAGAGCAAGTATAAGCCATGTTGACGCTTGAACGTCGACTGTGCGTGTTTTTGGAAATACGCTTGCTTTTATAGACAGTAACGCCCATCAACACTTAGCTTAACGCTTCAACGCCCTGGTGAATTAGCTCAGAAGCTCTGATTTTCATGGAATTAACACCAATTCATCGAAATGCAGTGACGCCCGTCAACGCCCGTCGTTACGCCTTAACGCCCGTCTCAACGCCTTGACACACTTTCTTAACGCTTTAACGTCGTTTAATGATGCGTTCGAACAAATGTTTCTTTTGTGCTATTGCTGACATACGCCGCTTTCCAGTTCATGCTGGAGGTTTTCAACATCGACGCTGTTCTTTCAATTTCCATATGGACTGGGTCCTTACCCAACAATTTCATATGGGTCACGAGGTCGACATACCGCTGACGTAAAGCCCGTCGTAGTCTGGGTGCCAATTCGACCAATACATAAGGACTGATGTGAAACACATGTTCATTCTTATATGTACAGACACCACCACCACCACCACCACCACACACTACCACCACACACACACACACACCATCACCACCACATTCCACCACCACCACCACCACCACCACCGCCACCACCGGGCGTTGACGCCCGTCAACGCCCGGTGGTGGTGGTGGGAACTCCCGTGTGGCAGAGCTCTTGGATCGGAGCTCTTGGAGCTCAAAGCCTGTGGAGCTCAGATCTCGGAAGTGACATTTGCATACGACCTCTGTGAGGTCACTTCCGCTTCCGTTCACGTGACCGGAACTGACCTTTCACCCCGGCGTGGCTGCTCTCAGCCAATCAGAAGCAAGTATTTTGCCCCGGTGCATTATGGGACATATCCAAGATGGCGGCTCAAATATGGCGGCTCCAAGATGGCGGCTCCAACATGGCGGCTCCAAAATGGCGGCTACAACATGGCGGCATGCCAGGGAGAAAACCCCAATGACCACTCACTCACTCACTCACCGTCGTTAGTGCGTCCATGCGTTAAGACGGGCGTTGGGGACGCGTCACGGGCGTTTTGCACGCCTCACTCACTCACTCACTCACACGCGCGAGTGCGTCAACACCGGGTGAGGTCACTTCCGCTTCCGTTCACGTGACCGGAACTGACCAAGGTTTCCACCGCGGTGGAAACCTTTACACCGCGTGCGCCAGGGTCAAAGGTCAGTTCCGGTCACGTGAACGGAAGCGGAAGTGACCTCACCCGGTGTTGACGCACTCGCGCGTGTGAGTGAGTGAGTGAGTGAGTGAGTGAGTGAGGCGTGCAAAACGCCCGTTAGGCGTCCCCAACGCCCGTCTTAACGCATGGACGCACTAACGACGGTGAGTGAGTGAGTGAGTGGTCATTGGGGTTTTCTCCCTGGCATGCCGCCATGTTGTAGCCGCCATCTTGGAGCCGCCATCTTGGAGCCGCCATCTTTGAGCCGCCATCCTGGATATGTCCCATAATGCACCGGGGCAAAATACTCGCTTCTGATTGGCTGAGAGCAGCCACGCCGGGGTCAAAGGTCAGTTCCGGTCACGTGAACGGAAGCGGAAGTGACCTCACAGAGGTCGTATGCAAATGTCACTTCCGAGATCTGAGCTCCACAGGCTTTGAGCTCCAAGAGCTCCGATCCAAGAGCTCTGCCACACGGGAGTTCCCACCACCACCACCGGGCGTTGACGGGCGTCAACGCCCGGTGGTGGCGGTGGTGGTGGTGGTGGAATGTGGTGGTGATGGTGTGTGTGTGTGTGTGTGTGTGTGTGTGTGTGTGGTGGTGGTGGTGGTGGTGTCTGTACATATAAGAATGAACATGTGTTTCTCATCAGTCCTTATGTATTGGTCGAATTGGCACCCAGACTACGACGGGCTTTACGTCAGCGGTATGTCGACCTCGTGACCCATATGAAATTGTTGGATAAGGACCCAGTCCATATGGAAATTGAAAGAACAGCGTCGATGTTGAAAACCTCCAGCATGAACTGGAAAGCGGCGTATGTCAGAGCAATAGCACAAAAGAAACATTTGTTCGAACGCATCGTTAAACGACGTTAAAGCGTTAAGAAAGTGTGTTAAGGCGTTGAGACGGGCGTTAAGGCGTTGAGACGGGCGTTAAGGCGTAACGACGGGCGTCATTGCATTTCGATGAATTGGTGTTAATTCCATGAAAATCAGAGCTTCTGAGCTAATTCACCAGGGCGTTGAAGCGTTAAGCTAAGTGTTGATGGGCGTTACTGTCTATAAAAGCAAGCGTATTTCCAAAAACACGCACAGTCGACGTTCAACCATCAACATGGCTTATACTTGCTCTGAGTGCGAACGCACGTTCACCAGACATTACGATATGATGCGACGCCAGAAAAATATACATGGGATTGAAGACTCCGGGGAGTCCGTTGAGGCGGATGCTGATACAGAGACTGCTGAGAGTGTATCGACTGATACCGAAACAGAGATTGCTGAGAGTCTATCTAGTGATACGGAGAGCTTGACCTCAAATAGTCAGCCTACGTCCGTGGAAAGTGATGCAGAACCTTCTGGGATCGTATTGTGACAGCAGCTATCAATACTTATGCTGCAGCGATCGAGGACGCCGGAGAGGATAATTTACAACAGGCGTACACCCAAATGCGCCCCCGCATCAGGAAAACAGCCATGGCGATCTATGAACAGTATACCTTACTACCGCTTGAAATGAAAGGCGACACGCACAGGTCCATCATGAAGACCAAGCGTCACTTGGAAGAGGCTATGGGACTACCACCCACCGAGGCCCTGGAAAATGCGATCAGAATGCGCAAACAACTGTTTCAGGACATGCTGCCCGAAGAATATCCAGGCCTGCCCGACGACGCTTAGGTCACAGCGAGCAAAGATGGAATTTCTGAAATGGTGACAGACAAGAGCAGCCGAAAATACATCTAACGGACAAGAAGGAATATAACAGATGTAGCGCCAAATGGCGGCCTCTGATTGGACAAGAGTTTTCTTGAGTTCTAAACATACCCAACGCGGCTCCCCCAGAGTGGGTATGATGTAACACTGGGGAAAATAAACTATATGAAAAAAAAACTTCTTGTTGTTGTTGTTCTCTCAAGTGTCATCCTTGTTGTTTTTGTTCTCTCTCCGGTCTATATCATGGCGTCAAGGCGTTATGTTAGAGCGTTAAGGCGTAACTACGAGCGTTGACGGGCGTCACTGCATTTCTAAGAATTAGTGACAATTCCATGGAATATCTAGAAAATCAGAACTTCTGAGCTATTTCACCAGGGCGTTGAAGCGTTAAGCTTGACGTTGGCGGGCGTTGCTACAAGATGACACCTCACACTACGCATTCGGACCAAGGATGATTAGTGGCTCCCCTAGCTCCAAAACGTCTAGCGGGACCCATACAGGGTCCAGTTTTCGACACTAGGTGACCACATCCCGACGAAATGGCCAGTTTTCGACACCGGATGTGCCGCCATCTTGAACATACGTGCCGCCATCTTGAATGAATGAATGAATGAATATTTATTCACCAATAAAATAAATTCATGTACATTAACATTATACAAACTAAATATTGGCGGGAATAAAGCCCCATGAGGCTTGTTCTATCCCAGTAGAAATAATTATACAAGGAGTATTTCACATGATACATTTCATGAACAATAAATTGCTGCTGTGAAACTGGTCAGTGTTCAATCAGGTATGATTTAAGTTTCGATTTGAATAGGGAGGTTGAATTAATTTCTCTGAGCATGTAGGGTAATTTGTTCCACTCTCGAGGACCAGCAATTTTAACAGTGTGAAGTGATAAGTTAGTCAGGTAAATAGGCCTGTATAAATTGTATTGATGACCTCGAGTATTGTAGTGGTGAATGGAAGATTGTTTGGTAAAATAACAATGGAAATTTTTGGGCAGTTGACTAGGGTGATGAAAGATTTTATGGGCGAGGAGAAGAGATGAGTATGCATTCAATTTACAAAGTTGTAGAATTTTCTTTTCTTTAAATAAAGGCTCTGTATGGTCTAGTTTATTTGATAAAGTAATTATTCGTAGTGCCCTCTTCTGAAGTAGGAGCAATGGGTGTAGGTGAGTAGCGTACGTATTTCCCCATAAAATATTACAGTAGGATAAATATGGAAAGATCAACGAATAGTACAGAATATATAGAGTTTTTTTGTTAATTGATGTTTTTATGAAATTTATTATTCCAATATTTCTAGACAACTTTTTGCAGATATAATTTATGTGATCAATCCAATTCAGTTTGTTATTAAAAATAACACCTAAAAATTTGAATTTCTCTACCATTTCAATTTGTGTTCCAGATATTAATAATGGCAAGGTATCTTCGCGGTTGTTCTTATTTGTAATAGGTTTTATTAACATGTATTTTGTTTTCTGAATATTCAGCGATAAACGGTTACAACAGAACCATCTGTAGAGTTTTTCTAGTTCCATAGACATAATATTAATAGCTTGTAAAAGGTCTTTATGCGAGTATAATGTACTCGTGTCATCAGCAAATAGTATGATTTTCAACACATCAGAGACATTACTGATGTCATTAACGTAAATCAGGAAGAGAATTGGTCCAAGAATTGAACCTTGAGGCACGCCACAAGAAATGGACATAGGTTCAGAAGGGATTCCATTGAATATTACCGCCTGAGTTCTGTCTGCTAAGTAGCTTCTAAACCAGTCATTCGAAACACCTCGAAAACCATAATGATCTAATTTAGACAGGAGAATATCATGATTTACTGTATCAAATGCTTTGGAAAGATCTAAAAAAGTCACGATACTATGGTTTTTGGATTCTTTTGCAGTAACGAGATCATCGTACAATGAACAGGCTGCAAGAGATGTAGAGTGATTAGGCCGAAATCCATATTGATTGTCAGAGAGTATATTATTTGAATCTAGGAAATCCATAACCATTGTGACAGCGAGTTTTTCGAGTATTTTGCTAAAACATGGCAGGACGGATACTGGCCTGTAGTTTGAGAAGGTAGATGGGTCTCCAGATTTGTAGATAGGCGTTATCTTAGCAAATTTGTATACGTCTGGTACGACACCAGAGGTAAATGAAAGATTTGTGATCAACGATAGAGGAGCAGAAATATAATCAGAGACAAGCTTAACCAGCGAAGTTCGAATACCATCCCGGCCTGGTGCCGTTGATTTGAGATTCAAAATTGTTTGTTTGACATCCTCTGGTGTAGTAGCCGACAATTTGAAGTTGTTGTGCGTACGATTGTTCAAATAATCTTTAAAATTTGCAGTCGTATTCGATATATGGGAGTCTAAATCGGTAGCTACAGAGCTGAAATACTCGTTGAATTTTTTTATTCCTGTCCGTTATAATTGAAAACTGTCGGCGATTTGATAGCTTTTTTCCGGTTCATCAATTGATTCAGAACTTTCCACGTACTTTTTATATCATTATTACTCGCATTGAATTTATCATGGAAGTAGATCTTCCTAGAGAGTCGAATAGTATTGTTTAATTTGTTCCTATACTTTCTATATTGGTTGTGGACTTCGTCATCTGAAGTGACTAAATATAACCGATACAATCTGTTTTTCTCGTGTATAGAGTTTAATATGCCAGTGGAAATCCATGGTTTAATTATTTTCCTTTTTGAAGATTTAACAGTTACAAGAGGGAAACAGTCGTTGTAAATATCAGAAAACAGTGCAAGGATATGGCCCATAATGCACCGGGTGAAAATACTCGCTTCTGATTGGCTGAGAGCTCTGTGACGGATTCGAAATACTCGCTTCTGATTGGCCGAGAGCTCCGCATTGCGTATGCGCATGCGCAGAATGATATTCCTACCGCACACCCAACCCATCAGATGCCCCTTCACGAATGCTTCACTTTGATACCTCACTCGACCCCATTGGACCATTCGTGGCTCCCCTAGCTCCCAAAACGTCTATTTTCATACCCTTTGGCCACCGCGCATGCGCAGAATGACGCTAGTTCAACCCCACACCCAGCCCATCAGATGCCCCTTCACATATGCTTCACATTGATACCTCACTCGACCCAATCGGACCAATAGTGCCAGTGGCTCCCCTAGCTCCCAAAACGGCTATTTTCATACCCTTTGGCCACCGCGCATGCGCAGAATGCCGATATTCCAACCCCACACCCAGCCCATCAGATGCCCCTTTACGAATGCTTCACATTGATACCTCATATGACCCCATTGGACCATTAGGGGCTCCCCTAGATAACAAAACGTCTATTTCCATACCCTTTGGCCACCGCGCATGCGCAGAATGACCATATTTCAACCCCACACCCAGCCCATCAGATGCCCCCTCACGAATGCTTCACTTTGATACCTCACTCGACCCAATCGGTCCACTAGCGGTCCCTACAGATTGCCGAACACTTCCACGAGTGGCTGTCATAGTCCAGACACGAGTTGTCTCCCTTGGAGCTATATACAGACCTCGGTGACTTTTTTCAAAAATTTCACCGATTCGCTCCGCAACACTTCCCATAATGTTCTACATGACGAGACGAGTAAAATAAATCCAAGCAACCATACCGCAAATGTATAGAAGTAAGTTTCCCATTAGATTCAACATTGACCAGTGCACCAGTATGTGCCGAAGATTTATATATCATATTTTTAACGTTGGAATATACAACAGGACTCGTGGCGTAATGGGTAACGTGTCTGCCTCTGGATAAAGAGGACCCGGGTTCAAGTCCCGGGTTCGTTGTATAGAGTTTCACTCTTTTTTTTTCTTTTTTTTATTTATTTATTTATTTATTTATTCATGAATTAATTAATTAATTAATTAATTAAAATTAATTAATTATTTTTTTTATTTATTTATTTATTTATTCTGTGAAAACATGCAAATGTTCGAATCAAGGGAGATAACCCGAAATTTGTCAAAAATCAAAAAAGTGCAAACAGAGTTATCTCCCCCGGCAAAATAAAGTCTGTGCCGTGTTTTATATACTACTGATATAACTGTTATACGATTTTGCAGGCCTGGTGGTGAGGAAAATTTGGAGGAGTGATGAAACAGTCTCCTGGATCCCTTGGGGCGAGCAAATCGCTCACCTCAAAAGAGCTCGCCTAAAGGCAGTTCGGAGAGCAAATGAATTTTCACCAAATAAATGAACAAATGCTGTTGTTTTGTGTCAGGTACTGTTTTCCGACTTCGGTGACGTCCCCAGTTTAAGAAAGTCTTCAGTTCGATAGATGCAGCCATGGCGAATAAAATTAAAATTAACAGATGATGCAGAAACATCTTTGCCTGTCCTCACGCCAACATGGCGCCTCGAAATCAAGTAATCATAGCAATGGCTGAAGTTCCATAGAATATCGCAAGAAGACAGCTATGCGCATAACCCAATATCGCACTTCCTGCTTGGTATTGAAAGTGGAAGCGGGCTCCAGTGATACATTTTTGAGTGGTCAAATTGGCCGTCATAAATGAAAATTTGGACGTGTGATAAATAGGTCGCCTGAAACGACCTTGGCGTGTCTAGGCGCGAGCGATCGCTCGCCAGGCCTCATTTTGCTGCGAATATATATTGTTAAATTGTACTAATAACAATATTTGTTAAAGTTATCCTGTTATAAATCCGTATTGAAAACTTGCATTGCTTCTTTCTCTTTGCTTGTAGAACGTTATGACGCTATAGAGGTCCCCTTCATTCAAGTATTAGTTGTATCATTTTACACGACGTCATGCTACGTCGGATGAATGGGCGAGGACCACTATAACGTCATTACGTTCCAAAAAACAATGGGAGGCAATCGATGACGTTTTCGAAAGTTGTGGCTCCCATTTTCTGGTGGTATACGGTTTGACTTATCATATACTCAGAAGAAGAAAATAATCCACAAAATTATTACCACACAGAAACAACTAGAAGTACAAAGGCCTTGATTTCTGACATTTTAGCAGAACATTGGAAAACTTTGCAGTTCACCTTTAACATACATAATTTGACATTTAGAAAACTGGTCAAGGTCAGTGATATTTAATAGACTCCAGATCCAAGCATATGTGGTAAACATTTGGACACTGTAGATATAATCCTTCATGAAATATTGTACTAAATAAAATCTGACCTGGATAAAATAGGTCAAGGTCAGTCATCTCCAGCATACCTCTGGACCATCGCCATATGTATACATAGTATTAATTTGGAAGGCCTAGCTATATTTGTTCATGTTATATCTTAATAAACAGTATGACCTTGAAAAAAATAAGTCAAGGTCAGTCATCTTTAGGACGCCTCTGGACCATCACCAGATGTATACATAGTATTAATTTGGCAAGCCTAGCTATATTTCTTCATGTTATATCATAATAAACAGTATTTGACCTTTGAAAAAATAGGTCAAGGTCAGTAATCTTCAGGACATCTCTGGACCATCACCAGATATACATAGTATTAATTTGGAAAGCCTAGTTATATTTCTTCACCTTATATCATAGTAAACAGTATATGACCTTGAAAAAAATTGGTCAATGTCAGTCATATCTTCAGCACACCTCTGGACCATCACCAGCTGTATACATAGTATTGATATGGAAAGCCTTGCTATATTCCTTCATCTTATATCATAATAAACAGTATTTGATCTTGATAAAATAGGTCAAAGTAGTCATCTTCAGGACACCTCTGGACCATCACCAGATGTGTACACATTATTAATTTGGAAAGCCTAGTTATATTGCTTCATGTTATATCATAATAAACAGTATAGGATCTTGAAAAAATTGGTCAAGGACAGTCATCTTCAGCACACCTCTGGACCATCGCCAGATGTATACATAGTATTGATTTGGAAAGCCTAGCTATATTTCTTAATGCTACATGTATATCATGATAAACAGTATTTGACCTTGAAATAATAGGTCAAGGTCAGTTAACTGGGATAGGCTTCTAATCAATCACCTGTTGCATATGTAATGAATTTGAAAACTAGCTTTAATCCTTCGAAAAATAAAGCAAATATTAGAATTTGACCTTAATAAAATAGGTCAGGGTCGGTCATTTTCAATAGCTTCTGACCCTTCACCAGATACATACATGGTATGAATTTACAATGCCTCCAGGGCTATAATCCTTCTCGAGATATCGTGTCCACAAGAAAGTTGGACAGACGGGCAGACAGACAGGCGACGACGACAATACCTTTCGGGCAAAATTTGCCCGCGGGGTAAAAATTTAACGTATCAATCCTACCTAGTGACGCCCCTGAGGACCCCCAATTTCAGACACCTTTGACGTAACAGCACAGGAAACTGTGACAATGCTGATCTCTGACTATCAGTATCATACTCATAGGCTAGTCCAGTATAACGTGACACCAGGCTTTCTTTTTAAATATGTTGTTGTTTACTGACAAGCCTGGTAGTCACGTCGGCTTTCATATTGAACGCAAATCAAACTACCACCCCCAACATATCAGCGGGAAAAATGACCCAAAATGAAAAAAATAAAGAATTTCCCTGGCCACTCACCTTGATAATTTCAAATACCAATACCTACTGCATTCATATCACGTAATTCCAAACTCTGACAGGTCTGATAACACACGAGTTCACCCTGGTAGTCCAGAGGTATTTTTCCTGCGAAGAATTTCTTCTCGCAAATATGGCCACAATAGAACATCCTTGACCTTAGACCTTATTTGGGGGTATCACGTGCTCACACAACTCGTCACATCGTACGGCGAAACCCCAGAGGACAAAGGGGTCTTCCGTAATGAGGAAATGTGAGGAAATCTGAACTCAAAATTTACTGTTGCAAGTATTTGTATTGGTGAACTTGTAAGGAATGTGGAAACGAAGTACTAAATAAATTGGCGCTAATCAGGTTGATTTTTTTTCTTCAGTTTAGTTGAAACAAGGTCTGTTTTATTGTTATTCAATGATATGGGAAATAACACGATAATTAACGAAAACCCCTTTGTCCTCTGGCGTTTCCCCGTACGATGTGACGAGTTGTGTGAGCACGTGATACCCCCAAATAAAGTCTAAGGTCAAGGATGTTCTATTGTGGTCATATTTACGAGAAGAAATTCTTCGCAGGAAAAATACCTCTAGATTACCAGGGTGAACTCGTGTGTTATCAGACCTGTCAGAGTTTGGAATTACGTGATATGAATGCAGTAGGTATTGGTATTTGAAATTATCAAGGTTTATTTTTTTCATTTTGGGCCATTTTTCCCGCTCATATGTTGGGGGTGGTAGTTTGATTTGCGTTGAATGTGAAAGCCGACGTGACTACCAGGCTTGTCAGTAAACAAACAACATATTAAAAAAGAAAGCCTGGTCGTTATACTGTACTAACTCATAGGCCTGCAGCATAATTTGTCACATGTGTCCTATGGTCACAGTCACTAGTACCACAGCATCTAGCTAAGATTCATAGCGTCTCCCTTCCCTCACCGCTATGCCGACGACAAATACATTTCCCTGGTGGTAATTCGAACATCTCCATGGCGCACTTATTATTACCTTTGCGCCCTATTGGACCTTCATTAACTTGAGAAAAAGGGCCGCCATGAATAAAAAATACCATAATCGATGTTGTGATCATCATCCCCTGTATACACGGGGTTTATTATGACGGAAACGCCCATCTTCTTGACCCTCGATTTCAGGTGATTTTGAGGCTCCATAGGGATAATTTTAACGTCTGTAATTAATTTTTGACCGACGAATGGCCATGTAGTCTGCCATTTCTGTATTTTTATTCATGGCGGCCCATTTTCTCAAGTTAATGAAGGTCCAATAGGGCGCAAAGGTAATAATGAGTGCGCCATGGAGATGTTCGAATTACCACCAGGGAAATGTATTTGTCGTCGGCATAGCGGTGAGGGAAGGGAGACGCTATGAATCTTAGCTACACAGCATCATGAGCAATGAAGAACAAAAAAATGAAAAACAATTCAATTCATGTATTGCCAACCAGATTATCCATCCACTACTTACCTAGGGTACTATTTTTTTAGATGTAACAGCCGGAGAACGCAAATCTCTAAATTATCAAATACGACGAAAAATATTTGTACGCGCTACAACAAACTTTCTGTTTAGCTTTTACAATTTGCCCATCGTTATGCGTATCTGGATACGGACTAGCAGATTATACGGATAATATGAAAATTGAAATTAATACAATTTAAAGTAGGCCGAACATTATCATTACATGGCCATGAAACAGACCCACTTCAAATAGTATTTATTACGTATCAATATCAAGTGTCATGTTTGCTCTCGTCAGCGCTAACTCATTCTTCACGCGCGAATCGTTTGCGCGAATCGTTTGCTCTGCCGTTGTTGCAAAAAAATATATCTTCGTATTCAACTTTGGGATCTGTGACATTACGGTCATCAGAGGGGTACTGTAAGTTCGCGTTCAAGACTATTACCTCCTATTTTTGCGGGAGGCCCGTTTGCCGAGTTTAGATCGCCGATATATAGTGCTGGCGATTAGGTGCCTTACTCTGGGTGTCGCTGGTTCGAATCCCAAACGCGACTCGAACAATTTTCAGCACAAGAATCTGCGCATTGAATCATGTCCAGAAAAGAACGCACCTCACTCTCGTCGTTGGGCACATACGATGGATTTCAGCTTTCCGGCCTTCCGCGCCAGTGACATATGCCCTGAAATGGCACTTCTGGCCTGATGAATTCACATTTTTTAAGTTGAAGACGAACCCCATGTTCCTCTAGGCACTTCAATACGGCATACACACGTGCACGATGCTGTGTCTCAGTTTCGAACATGGTCAAAAAATCATTCAGGTACCGACCAACAGCTTTCAGGCCCTGCAGCTCTTCATCCAGCATAGTGTTCTGAAATATTGCACTATAGCACTTGAGACATCATATTGCAAGCGATTATCAACGTGTAATCCCGTGGGTCGTCAGTAGTATAGAAAGGTGATTTAAAGTCATATTTTGCCGGGGGAGATAACTCTTGGGGAGTTGACGGGGAGTTCCGACCAGCCACCAGCTAAAGAGACCAAAAACTACCTCCAACACAAGAGAGCTCCTTGACTCGATCGGGTGTGACCTTGGAGCCGGGGCAGGGGGGGGGGGGGGCGAAAAAATACCTGAAACCATGGGAAGGAAGACTTATAGTAATAAACATAATCTATAGGTGTTGGACGATGTTATTAGGACGAGTCTAGCATCCATGCGACACGAGGGTCGAGCGTTTATTGTCCAGTCTACCTCCGCAAAAAAACAAAAAAAACAAAAAGGGGATTCCCCTTTGGCATCGATGATGCTGCCCTTTAGAGGCAGGGTGGGTGCATGTAAAATTTCTCCAGATATAAAATACGGAACACGGACTTCACCCTAGAATATACTCCTATCGACTCTATCGGCTAATACCCGACTGGACTAATGGTTCTTCCGTTTTCAATATTATGCGCATGCGCAGTCTGGGTATGTGGGGGAGTGTTTGGGGGTAGAGAGGGACCACTATGGATCAACATGGGTCGTTGGAGGTGTCCAAGTGAAGCTTTTGTTGGGTAGAGTCAGAATGGCGTGTTTTTCAGTGCAAGTCGCGTCAATCTGCGCATGCGCAGTTGAATGTAGTAAGTAAAGTGGTCATTTTGGGGGGTGCGTGGAGGTGTGGTTGGGGTAGAGAGGGACCACTATTGGTCCGAATGAGTCGTGGGAGGTGTCATTTTGTAGCTCTCGGGGTGAAGACCCCGATTTGAGGGATGTTCACGTCATCTGTGACGTCATCAATAGGAGTAGTAGCGAAAGTGGGTATTTTGAGGCAGTGAAGGAAGGTATTTGGTGTAGCGATGGACCATCCTTGGTCAGAATGCGTCGTGTGGGGTGTCATCTTGTAGCCTTCGTGGTATAGACCTCGATTTGAGGGATGCCCATGTCATCTGTGACGTCATCGATGACGTCATCAGTACGAGCTGTAGCGAAAGTGGTCATTTTGGGGCAGTGAAGGAAGTTATTTGAGGTAGAGATGGACCATCCTTGGTCCGAATGCGTCGTGTAGGGTGTCATTTTGTAGCTCTCGGGGTGTAGACCCCGATTTGAGGGGTGTCCGCGTCATCGGTGACGTCATCAGTACGAGTAATAGCGAAAGTGGGCATTTTGGGCCAGTGAAGGAAGGTACTTGGTGTAGAGATGGACAACTATTGGCCCGAATGCGTCGTGGGGAGTGTCATCTTGTAGTTCTCGTGGTGCAGACCCCTATTTGAGGGATGTCCACAGCATGTGTGGCGTCATCGGTAACGTCATCAGTAGGAGTAGTAGCCAAAGAGGGCATTTTGGGGGTGTGAAGGAAGGTGTTTTGGGATAGAAATGGACCATCTTGGTCCGAAATGCGTCGTGTTAAGTGGCATCTTGTAGCAACGCCCGCCAACGCCAACGCCAAGCTCAACGCTTCAACGCACTGGTGAATTAGCCCCAAAGCTCTGATTTTCATGGAATTGTCACTAATTCATTGGAAATGCAGTGACACCCGTCAACGTCCGTCGTGACGCCTTAACGCCCTAGCATGACGCCTTGACGCCATGATATAGACAGATGAGAGAAAAACAACAACAGCAACAACAACAGCAACAACAACAGCAACAAGGATGACAGATGAGAGAACAACAACAACAACAACAACAAGTTTTCATATAGTTCATTCTTCACAATGTTACATCATACCGTTGGGTATGTTTACAATTCAAGAAGACTCTTGTCCAATCAGAGGCCGCCATTTGGCGCAGTATCTGTCATATTCGTTCTAGCCCGTTAGAGGTATTCTCGGCTGCTGTTGTCCAATCAGAAGCCGGCGTTTGAGAAAGTCTCATCTTCGGACATGTTCGCTCTCATCCGTTTGTTCTAATCGTCGTCGGGCAGGCCTGGATACTGTTTGGGCAGTATGTCCTAAAACAGTTCTTTGCGCATTCTGATCGCATTTTCCAGGGCCTCGGTGGGTGGTAGCCCCAAATCCTTTTCCAAGTGCCGCTTGGTCTGCATGATGGACCTGTGCGTGGGGTCCCCTTTCATTTCAAGCGGTAGTAAGGTATACTGTTCATAGATCGTCGTGGCTGTTTTCCTGATGCAAGGGCGCATTTGGGTGTACGCCTGTTGTAAGTTATCCTGTCCGGCGTCTTCGGTCGCTGCAGCGTGAGTATTGATAGCTGCTGTCACAATACGATTCCAGAAGGTAGGTTCTGCCTCACTTTCCTGGGGTGTAGGCTGGCTATCTGAGGTCAAGCTCTCCGTATCAGTAGACAGACTGTCAGCAATCTCTGTTTCGGTATCAGTCGATACACTCTCAGCAGTCTCTGTATCAGCATCCGCCTCAAGGACTCCTCGGAGTCTTCAATCCCTTGTATATTTTTCTGGTCTCGCATCATATCGTAATGTCTGGTGAACGTGCGTTCGCACTCAAAACAAGTATAAGCCATGTTGACGGTTGAATGTCGACTGTGCGTGTTTTGGGAATACACTTGCTTTCATAGACAGTAACGCCCTATCTGTACGCCTTAACGATCGTCTCAACGCCTTAACACCCATTCCAACGCATTAGCACACTTTCTTAACGCTTTAACGTCGTTTAATGATGCGTTCGAACAATTTTTTTTGGTGCTATTGCTCTGACATACGCCGCTTTCCAGTTCATGCCCGAGGTTTTCAACATCGACGCTGTTGTCGATTTCCATATGAACCGCATCCTTATCCAACAATTTCATATGTGTGACGAGGTCGACATACTGCTGACGTAAAGCCCGTCGTAGTCTGGGTGCCAATCTGTTATGGGCTAAATTTGCGGCTTCCTTTTTCGAATACCCATTGTGTTGAAACTTGTTTTCTGTGGCCCTCAACGTCTCGCCCATCTCGGAGTCCATACTTTCTTTGAACAAATCCTTCCATAGCCTTGAGTTCGCATTATGTTCATTCCCTTGTACGAGTTCGGGTTGGTCCTTCATGGTTGGGTGATATTCCGGGACTAATGGTATGAAGCGGACCCGTTGTATGGGGGTGGGTTGCTGCTGCTGGACGGGTGCTGCCAGGTGTGGACTCGGCGGATGCTGTAGGGGTATATGACGTTGCGGTGATCCCTCGCCGGGTAACAGGTGGGTCGTCAGCCGGCGATCTTCGGGGTATGGGCTTTTAAATCTATGAACAGGTAGCCGTACGGACGACTTGTAGCCCCTTGAAACACCTGCATGAAATGTGGTCTAAGGCCCTTCGCTGGTGACCGATAGCCTTACACCGCTGAACCTGCACGGGTTCGAGCCCAGCTGGTCCATGTGTGAAAGTTTGTCAGTTACTTGCCGAGGGGCGGTGGTTCTCTCCGGGTACTCCGGCTTCCTACACCAACCAAACTGACTGTCGCCATATGAGTGAAACAAACTTGAGTGTGTGACATTAAGCCACATTCCCTCCCTCCTCCCTTGAGGAAAGAGATTCTGGGTCAAATAGATGACGGACAGATTCCGATGATGGGATCCTTTAGTAAACAAGTCGGCGACGTGTGAATTGTCCTTGGCCGCACTCATCAGATCATCTAGCACTACCACGTTGGTCTGCTCGGGGTCAAAGTAATACGGTTCGTTTATGTCGTGGGGAATTCCTGGGACGAAGCTCACATTCTGTAACCTGGTAGTTTCGTAGGCGGGCTGCCATTGGCTATAACACCAAACAACACGTGTCGGAGCTGGCGTTGCCGCACCTTTCTCTAAGGAGTTCATCACCCAGGACGTCTTTCCACATGCCGTAGAGCCGCTCATCTTCATCGTATAGGGATGCTCTGCTGCTCTTGTTGGACCTATAGCGGGACTCGGCGGTGTCTCTTGGTTGTGTTTGCGTTGAATGTGCTTGAGCATACTATTGCGACGAGAGAAGGTTCTCTGACAGAACGTACACGTACACGACATGTTCATCAGTCGACCAGTACATATGGACCCACTACCAGCACCACCACACACCAGTTCTACCACCACCACACACTACTACCACCACCACCACCACCACCACACACCATCACCACCACCACCACACCACCACCACAAACACCACCACACACCACCACCACCACACACCACAACCACCACACACCACGACCACCACCACCAACACCACCACCACACACCGCCACCACCACAACACTGCCACCAGCACCACCACCACACACCACCACATACCATCACCACCAACACCAACACCACCACCACCACCACCAGAACCATACACCGCCACCAACACCACCACCACCACCACCACACACCACCACACACCACCATCACACACCAACACCACCACACCAGTTCTGCCAGCACCACACACTACCACCACCACCACCGCCACCACCACCACACCAGTTCTACCACCACCACACACTACCACTACCACCACCACCATCCCAAACCACCATCACCACCACCACCACCACCACCACCGGGCGTTGACGCGTTGACATACCTGGTGCACCCACACCCTGGTGTACCAAATGCCCTACGGGCTATAGGGTACAGGGTGCACCAGGTATGTCAACGCATCAACGCCCGGTGGTGGTGGTTGTGGTGGTGATGGTGGTTTTGGGTGGTGGTGCTGGTGGTGTGTGGTGGTGGTGGTGGTGGTAGTGTGTGGTGGTGGTAGAACTGGTGTGATGGTGTTGGTGGTGGTGGTAGTGTGTGATGGTGGTAGAACTGGTTTGGTGGTGTTGGTGGTGTGTGGTGGTGGTGGTGATGATGGTGGTGGCGGTGTGCGGTGGTGGTGGTGGTGGCGGTGTGTGGTGGTGGTGGTGTTGGTGGTGGTGGTAGTGTTGGTGGTGATGGTATGTGGTGGTGGTGGTGGTATGCGGTGGTGTTGGTGGTGTGGTGGTCGTGGTGGTGGTGGTGGTGGTGGTAGTGTGTGGTGGTGGTGGAACTGGTGTGTGGTAGTATTGATGGTGGTGTCTGTAAATATAGGAATGAACATGTGTCCCTCATCAGTCCATATGTATTGGTCGAGTGATGAACATGTCGTGCGCGTGTACGTTCTGTCAGAGAAGCTTCTCTCGTCGCGATAGTATGCTCAGGGACATTCAACGCAAACGCAACCAAGAGACACCGGCGAGTCCCGCTATAGGTCCAACAAGAGCAGTAGAGCATCCCTATAAGATGACGATGAGCGGCCCTACGGCATGTGAAAAGACGTCCTGGGTGATGAAGTTCGTAGAGGAAGGCGGGCAGCCCCAGCTCCGACACGTGTTGTTTGATTTTATAGCCAATGGCAGCCCGCCTACGAAACTACCAGGTTACAGAATGTGGGCTTCGTCCCAGGGATTCCTCACGACATAAACGAACCGTATTACTTTGACCCCGAGCAGACCAACGTGGTAGTGCTAGATGCCAAGGACAATTCACACGTCGCCGACTTGTTTACTAAAGGATCCCATCATCGGAATCTGTCCGTCATCTATTTGACCCAGAATCTCTTTCCTCAAGGGAAGGCGTCCAGAGATATTGCCTTGAACTGCCAATACTTTGTGTTGTTCTCCAATCCCATTGACAGAGCACAAATCCGTGTGTTTGGTAGTGGAATTTATCCTCAGAACATCGACCATTTCATGCAGGCGTTTCAAGGGGCGACAAGTCGTCCGTACGGCTACCTATTCGTAGATTTAAAAGCCCATACCCCCGAAGATCGCCGGCTGACGACCAACCTGTTACCCGGCGAGGGATCACCGCAACGTCATATACCCCTACAGCATCCGCCGAGTCCACACCTGGCAGCACCCGTCCAGCAGCAGCAACCCACCTCCATACAGCGGTCCGCTTCATACCATCAGTCCCGGAATATCACCCAACGGCGAAGGACCAACCCGAACCCGTACAAGGGAATGAACATAATGTGAACTCAAGGCTATGGAAGGATTTGTTCAAAGAAAGTATGGACTCCGAGATGGGCGAGACGTTGAGGGCCACAGAAAACAAGTTTCAACACAAAGGGTATTCGAAAAAGGAAGCCGGAATTTTAGCCCATAACAGATTGGCACCCAGACTACGACGAGCTTTACGTCAGCAGTATGTCGACCTCGTGACACATATGAAATTGCTGGATAAGTATGCGGTTCATATGGAAATCGAAAAAACAGCGTCCATGTTGAAAACCTCGGGCATGAACTGGAAAGCGGCGTATGTCAGAGCAATAGCACAAAAGAAACATTTGTTCGAACGCATCATTAAACGACGTTAGAGCGTTAAGAAAGTGTGCTAAGGCGTTGAAATGTGTGTTAAGGCGTTGAGACGATCGTTAAGGCGTACAGATAGGGCGTTACTGTCTATGAAAGCAAGTGTATTCCCAAAACACGCACAGTCGACGTTCACCCATCAACATGGCTTATACTTGTTCTGAGTGCGAACGCACGTTTACCAGACATTACGATATGATGCGACACCAGAAAAATATACATGGGATTGAAGACTTCGAGGAGTCCGTTGAGGCGGATGCTGATACAGAGACTGCTGAGAGTGTATCGACTAATACCGAAACAGAGATTGCTGACAGTCTGTCTACTGATACGAGGAGCTTGACCTCAGATAGTCAGCCTACATCCCAGGAAAGTGAGGCAGAACCTACCTTCTGGGATCGTATTGTGACAGCAGCTATCAATACTCACGCTGCAGCGATCGAGGACGCCGGACAGGATAACTTACAACAGGCGTACACCCAAATGCGCCCTTGCATCAGGAAAACAGCCATGACGATCTATGAACAGTATACCTTACTACCACTTGAAATGAAAGGGGACCCCACGCACAGGTCCATCATGCAGACCAAGCGGCACTTGGAAGAGGATTTGGGGCTACCACCCACCGAGGACCTGGAAAATGCGATCAGAATGCGCAAACAACTGTTTCAGGACGTGCTGCCCAAACAATATCCAGGCCTGCCCGACGACGATTAGAACAAACGGATGGGAGCGAACATGGCCGAAGATGAGACTTTCTCAAACGTCGACTTCTGATTGGGCAAGAGCAGCCGAGAATACATGTAACGGGCCAGAACGAATATGACAGATGCAGCACCAAAATGGCGGCCTCTGATTGGACAAGAGTCTTCTTGAATTGTAAACATACAACGCGGCTCCCCCAGCGTGGGTATGATGTAACATTGGGGAGAATAAACTATATGAAAACTTGTTGTTGTTGTTGTTCTTTCATCTGTCATCATTTGTTGCTGTTGTTGTTTTTCTCTCATCTCTCTATATCATGGCGTCAAGGCGTAACGACCGACGTTGACGGATGTCACTGCATTTGCAATGAATTAGTGACAATTCCATGAAAATCAGAGCTTTTGGGCTAATTCACCAGTGTGTTGAAGCGTTGAGCTTAGCGTTGGCGGGCGTTGCTACAAGATGCCACTTCACACGACGCATTTCGGACCAAGATGGTCCATTTCTACCCCAAAACACCTTCCTTCACACCCCCAAAATGCCCACTTTGGCTACTACTCCTACTGATGACGTTACCGATGACGTCACACATGCTGTGGACATCCCTCAAATAGGGGTCTGTACCACGAGAACTACAAGATGACACTCCCGACGACGCATTTGAACCAATAGTTGTCCATCTCTACACCAAGTACCTTCCTTCACTGCCCCAAAATGCCCACTTTCGCTACTACTCGTACTGATGACGTCATAGATGACGCGGACATCCCTCTAATCAGATGGAAACATGTGCTTTACCACCACATATTACCGGTTCGAACAGGGTAAATCTACATCAGTGTCAATGTGTTTCAAAACCATCTAACCAAGAATATGGCATTAGTAGGTGACTTGACGTCCAATATCAGATCATTATCGCGGTCCTCCAGGTTATCCTTTTCGTATGTCATGCAAATTGACTAACGCTGGATGGTGACACCACCCCACACAACGCATTCGTACCAAGGATGGTCCATCTCTACACCAAATACCTTCCGCCTCAAAATGCCCACTTTCGCTACTACTCCTACTGATGACGTCACCGATGACGCGGACATCCCTCACATCGGGGTCTACACCCCGAGAGCTACAAAATGACACCCCCACACGACTCATTCGGACCAATAGTGGTCCCTCTCTACCCCAACCACACCTCCACGCACCCCCCAAAATGACCACTTTACTTACTACACCCAACTGCGCATGCGCAGATTGACGCGACTTGCAACAAAAAACACGCCATTCTGACTCTACCCCACAAACGCTTCACTGGACACCTCCCACGACCCATTTGGACCCATAGTGGTCCCTCGCTACCCCAAACACTCCCCCACATACCCCCAAAATGCCTGCTTTCTATACTACGGCCAGACGCATGCGCATAATATCGAAAACGGACGAACCATTAGTCCAGTCGAGTGCTCCTCCACGAAAGCTTCAAAATAAGACCTCATACGACACCATAGGACAACTAGGGGCTCACCTAGACCCCAAAACGTTCACCCAGTATGGACCTATCCCCCCATAGCCAGTATGAGGCTATATGGGCCTATATACAGACCTACCCGGTACTTTTCAAAAAATTTCACCGCTTGGCTCCGTGACCCCTCCCATCGTGTTTTTCTTGGCGAGACGAGAAAAACAAGACCAAACAACCCATAGTAAAGCCCACAAAAAAATTCCCAGGTTGGACCTATACCCCCATATAGCCAGTATGGGACTACATGGGCCTATATACAGACCTACCCGATACTTTTCAGAAAAATTCACCGCTTAGCTCCGAGACCCCGCCCATCGTGTTTTTCGTGGCGAGACGAGAAAAACAAGACCAAACAACCCATAGTAAAGCCCACCAAAAATTTCCAAGGTTGGACCTATACCACCATATAGCCAGTATGGGACTACATGGGCCTATATACAGACCTACCCGGTACTTTTCGAAAAATTTCACCGCTTAGCTCCGAGACCCCTCCCATCGTGTTTTTCGTGGCGAGACGATAAAAAACAAGACCAAACAACCCATAGTAACACCCACAAAAAAATTGACCACCTACACCCCCCCTCCCCCCATCCCCATACCCAATACAGGCATTTTCTGGTATATTGTATAATACAAGCCCCTAGTGTAAAGTTCGTGTTCCGCATTTTTTATATTTCTGTGAAAACATACACCCACTCCACCACCCCACCTCTGTCACCCCGATAAGCCTGGGGGACCGATATTAGCCCTTTGGAATAGAGTCAGTAGGAGTATATTCTAGGGTAAAGTCCGTGTTCCGTATTTTATATCTGGAGAAATTTTACATGCACCCACCCTGCCTCTAGAGGGCAGCACTATCGATGCCAAAGGGGAATCCCCTTTTTGTTTGTTTATTTTTTGCGGAGACATACTGGACAATAAACGCTCGACCCTCGGGTGACACGGATGCTAGACTCGTCATAATAACATCATCCAACACCTATAGATTATGTTTATTACTATAAGTCTTCCTTCCCATGGTTTCAGGTATTTTTTTCGACCCTCCCCGCTCCAAGGTCACACCCGATCGAGTCAAGAAGCTCTCTTGTGTTGGAGGTAGTTTTTGGTCTCTTAAAAAACAATGCCCCCTGGCGGAACTCCCCGTCATCTCCCCAAGAGTTATCTCCCCCCGGCAAAATATGATTTTAAATCACCTTTCTATACTACTGTCGTCCTTTATTCTTGCAGTGCTCGTCCAGTACAATTTGTTGATATAAGCCTGGGAAATATCAAGTTTGATAAAATATGTTCCGCCGTTAAGTATGGAAAATAAATAATTTGGTAGGGGCAGTGCTGGCTTTGGCTCTTTGGTGCTGACTCACATCAATACAATGGTTACCAGTTACTTTGTCATCTCCACATATGCGAATAGATTTGTCATTTTTTCAACCACAACAGTGGGAGAAGCCCAGTTGCTGGTATCTACATCGGTGATTATTCCTTCATCTTACATCTATTGTAACTCCCTGTCCACCATTCCTGAGGCACAGGTCTAGGGCAGAATCATCGTGTATTCACATTCTCCTGAAAATGGATTCTTGCTGTATAACCAGGGATCCATCAGTGTATCTTTTGGTGGCACAAGTTCCTGTCAGTCAATTCACGGAATACTACTGCTTTTTCGTGTAATAAATACCACCGATATAAGTGACAGTGCTTTAAAAATACAGGAAACCCCACAGTTGCTTGCCCGACACAAGCGAGCACCAAAATAACCACGTTCAGATACGACGTTTTACCTTTCTGCTCATAAGACGAATGGATATGGGGAGTCACCCTCGATGCACAGTTCATGGTCAAAGGGGAATAATTCTGATGAAAATTTGTGCCCGTCACATTGGAAATAACAACAAACAAGGCATACATAGTTCTTCAATGTTAGCGAAATGAAATTTTCAATTACCGACGAAAAATGAAGATCTTGTGTACCAAAAACGGACAGTACTTAGCATTATTAGCATTATTTTCATTAAAGTATCACCGGTTTGCATTCCCCCAGTCAGGATATTTCCAAAATCGCGTTCACTTTAAAGGGACAAATTATGAGAATTCGCCCGTAACAAGAGCCTCATGGGCTTCAATTTACATTAGCGCATACCTTCTACTGCAGAAGCCAAACCTCAGGAGACAAAATTAGGAGTTCAAGCCTAGTCATGATCTCTGGAGATATTCCAATAACTAGAGTTGATAAAACAGGTCAAGATCAGTCAAACTGGAAAATTTTCTAGTCCATGACCAGCTGCATGCGTACCGGTAGTATGAAATTAGAGAGCCTAGACATGATCCTTCGAAAGTCAGCTATTACCAATACTAGAATTCGAACCTGACAAAATAGGTCATGGTCAGTTATCTTCAATACTTTTCTGACGCAGTGCCAGTTGCATGTATCTTCTACGAATTTGGAAAGCCAGACTCCTTCAACAGATTAATGTTAACCAGAAAGATAGATGCTCTTAGCAACCTGAGGAATACTCCTCACAAGCAATGTACCCAGAGGTTTGCCTAGAGAAGTACTCGTCAAATATGCGAATGCAGAGGAGTACTTCTCGCTACACTGCACAGACTATGTCTTATGAAGCCTCCTACTCGTCTTATTTCCCAAACCGTCTACTCCTCACTACACTGCTGGGACAGTCTGAAATCGCCTACTCCTCCCTACACCATCTGCCTACCTTCTCATCTGGGTACACTGCAAACTCTGACCTAGTTTCCCTTGCAGGAGTTACACCCTTACAGAACTCCCCGATGCAGAATGGTAGATTTACACATCACCAAGTAACTGATTTTGAAGAAGGCAGAAAAAGTGAAGACTTTATTACATGTGATTGGTGATTAGATCTTCTTTTGTTCTACCGGTATGTAGAACTTTCATTATGGAGACAAAGTAGAACGTGGGTTTATTGAAAGGATTGTATGTTGATGTAAGTTGTTCATTAGTGAATTTTTTCATGATATTTATAAAATTTCCACGTTTATTCAATTCAACAGATCAAATTTGAACAAGTGTATGTACATAACTCTGATTGTGAATAACTGAGCAGTGTTGGATTACCATTATACAGAAGAGCGATTTGTGCGCGTCAACAGGGACTGTAAAATATACACCGGTATAGCATTGAACAGTAAGACTATATTTCACACATTTATTTGTTGTATTAACCTTACTTAGTTTGTATATGATTTTAGTATTCTGAATAAATCTTTGATTGTTAATCCTTGACTTCACACATATTTCTGTTACTTTTTGCTGTTATTGTAAAATTGACGTAACAGAAATTGGGGGCTCGTCCGCGATATTTGTTTAAATTATAGCTGCCAGCTGATCAGCTTTGCAACATAGTTCTAAATTGATACAGCTTTACAACATTGTCTAAATTTGTGAAGTCTGGGAGTACACTATCAAAATGTCATTTGACCCAGCACCGTCTGCCTTAAAGCCTAGTCAGGAGGTATTTAACGAACTATGCAAAGAGAATTTGTTCGCGCTGTTTAAATTCCTACAAATTAAAGTTAAAACATCTTGGAGAAAGCAAGAAATTAAGAAACTCATTATTAAACATTTTGTTAGCAAACAACTTTGGGATGAAAGTGATTTTGATACAACTGAGGAAACAGCTGATGATTTGGAAATAAGGAAATTAGAATTGCAAAATCAGTTGGAATTAAAGAAATTAGAAATAGAAAAAGACAGAGAATTAGAGAGGCAAAGGGAAGAAATACAGTTTCAGTTATAGAGAGAAAAGTTAGAAAAAGACAAAAAATTAGACAGAGAAAAGTTAGAAAAAGAGGAAAGAGATAAAGAGAAAGAAAGACAGTTTCAACCCTTTTGACGAGGGCCCTTCAGGAGGTAAAAGCATTTTGGGAAAGGTATTGCGCCACTATTTCTAAAAACTCGTTGAATGTATGTGGATATTAAAAAACTCAAAATGTCTTACGGAAGAACTTGATGCTAAAGGTCACATACTGTATAGACGTATCCACATGGGATTTCTCGACTCTCTATACCACAATCCCTCATCAGGACCTTATTGACCGTCTAACTTCATTAAAGGATTTTTATCAATATTTTTTTTCTCTGGAATATGTGTCAGAAGAGTACATAACTAAGAATTTTTTCAAATTTTTTTCCTTGTCCCCTGTGGGCGTATTTAAGCCTTTTTAATTAAAGACCTGTAGCTCAATTTCCGCCAGTTAACCCGTTAATGAGCTTAGGCGTCACGTGACCTTGTGACGTCAGACAGGAGACCGTCTCCTGCGGGCAGCTGTCTGAGCTATATATTAAGCTGTGGATTTGCGATTACTCCATCGCGTATATCGCTGTATAATTAATCGAAAACGATTCGAAACCATGGAGGAATATGCCAGTGATGATGATCTATATACAGAGGACATAAATGGACATCTTGACGTTCTGCCGTATCAGTTTGAACCCGTACCAAACGACCGAAATGAGATGGAACAGAGGGACAGCGAATCTGAAGCAGATGAACCGTCCCACACGGAACAAGGTCGACTTGTAAACACATACTGATATGTTATATATTATCTATGCCGGACGTTATATATAAGCCCCCTATGCACAGAATGAATAAATATTCAGACAATGATCGAAATAATATGTTAGTCCAGGCCTACCTGGTGAAATTTCAACACTGAGATGTACGCCAATTTTGGAGTTTTCTCTTTCGTTCAGGTCAGTTTGAAAGCACGACGTTAGATATCATCTACCAAAAAGATTTAGTTCATTATTTTTTTACTTCTAGCAAATCTGTGTTCAATAAATTATTTCCAGTAGGAATATGCCGTCCAGCTAGCCTAATAGATAGGAAAGAACAAATTGCGACTTTCTAGCTGTCCTGCTCCCGAATTTTTCGCAGATACATAGATACATGGGGGGGGGGGGGGGGGGCGATTTCTCGCACAACGGGTGTTGGTGACATTATCAGATAGCTCACCTGCAAGCAAACAGTCTTATTATAAGATAAGCAGAACTGCAATGACCGGAAAACCATTGTGGGGAGGGGTACGTTTAAATTGGCGATTTTTTTTCGTGATATATGGAGAACCACTGAAATGTAAATAAGAACAAATTTCAACAAGACCGTAAAATTTGTGCACCCAATTTTTCCGACGGATGGTCTCCACGGGAAACGAGAAAAAATTCACCCCACAACCTTTTTTCTGCTCGTTTGTACAACCGTAGGCGGCACAATACGGCATTTTGAAGTCAATTTACACTGCTATTTATAAGGCGGTAGTATTCTCGAGTAGAATTGTGAAGAAGCAGTATATATACAGCCCCTTGAGTAAATGTCAACAGTATGATAACAATAGTATTATACTAGGTGAGAAATATTTCATAGGACAGGATTAGGCTTATGGAGATGGCTGGATTAATTAACAAGGTGGGCTTCCAGGTACGGTGGGGTTCCTGGATCAGTAGGCCATACGCGCTGGGGATGAATATATACTGCTTATTTATTTATTGATGTCATTGACTTGAGAACGATACCTGTATCAAAACGTCGTCCCGAATAAACTAGAAGTTGTTACCCATAAGCAATTTGTTTATTTACTACTTCCCAACTTCTAAATGCCACTAAAAGAAATCTCTCCCAGTATGTAATCCATACTAAATTGCTACCTGTTATTAGCGAGCTCTCGCGTCTGTGACGTCACAGATTGGCGGCCTCGCTTTCATTCCACAAATATGCATATCTGACTGGGAGCTAAATAGAGCTGCCAAAAAGACTTAAATACGCCCACAGGGGACAAGGCAAATTTTTGTAAAAAAAATCTTAGTTAAGTACTAACTCTTTTGACACATATTCCAGAGAAAAACAAATACTGATAAAAATCCTTTAATAGTATCTGTGTTCAAGAAAACTGATCGTAAGTATATTAATGTCGGAAGCCATCAAACATTCTTTAGCTCTACTACATACAAGAGATATCATTCATGGGATGTTTCTTTGTTTATAGAGTTGCTTGAATTTCTCATTAAAAATATCTATGTGAAATTTGGCAACACAATATATCAACAACATATAGGTTTTCCAATGGGTACTAATTGTGCACCCCTATTGGCTGACCTATATCTGTTCTCTTATGAATATGACTATATGCAGGCGCTTTCAAAAACCGATCCATTCAAAGCCCGTTCCTTCTCATTCATCAAAGCTATCATCTCGCTGTGGATAATCGCTATATAAATGACGCAGTAAAGGATATATAGCCACCTTCACTGGATTTGAAGGAAACTACAGATCGTATTTAGACCTATATCTCTATAAAAATGAAGCGGGCATTCTCTCTCGTCGACTATATAACAAAAGAGATGATTACAATTTCGACATCGTAAACTATCCCTTTCTGTACAGTAATATTCCAGTGGGACCTGCATATGGCGAATACATATCAGATCTATGGCGTTACGTTTCGTAACTTGTGTCTAATTCCGCTTAACCCGGGGCTAGGGGCCGTATGAACCCATGTACTTCAAGATCCTCATGATACTCATATGAACAGTCACAATCAAAGCGTGACTGAGATACACCATTCTTTAGATGACGACTTTACAACGAATATTATGGATTAAGAATACTGATCAGCGATACGGATTTGATATTTTTGGAACATCATGATGTCTTGCCGGCATCATTGAAAACTGTTGACCGCTTCTCTCTTGCAGGAAACAAGCCTATGTTTATGTATACTATGATTGTCTTTTTGAATTTGGTGCTAATACTGTTATATGGAATATGGAATAGATCTTTGGATTATGGACGCGGATATTCTCTAATGGACGAATTATGAATGACGGACCAGACGCTTGTAATCAGTTAGAAATGAAGCATATGGAATTACAATCACAAAGTCCTCCTGCACATGCACCTGTACAATCACAATCAAGATTTGATGCGGCTAGTCAAATACGTCTCGTCCCACCATTTCAGGGAAAAGAAGTTGATAAATATTTTCTGCATTTTGAGAAAATTGCTGAAAATTGAAACTGGCCAAAAGAAAATTGAAGTTTACTTCTTCAAAGTGTTTTGAGCAGAAAGGCAAGGGACATTTACACTCAATTGACGGTAGAGCATGCATCAAATTATGACATAGTGAAGGATTTAATCCTTAAATGAAGCCTATAGACAAAAGTTTCGTAGTTGTGAAAAAGAAAACTCTCAGACTCATGTAGAATTTGCTCGTTCAAAAGAACAGTTATTTGATAGGTGGTGTGCCTCGGTTAAAATTGACAACCAGTTTGAAAGCCTTAGACAGCTTATGCTGGTAGAGGAATTTAAAAGGTGTATCAATGGTGATATTAGAACATTTCGTGATGAAAATAATGCCAACACTTTAGATCAGGCAACAAGTTTTGCTGACGAATACGCTTTGAGACACAAATTATCATTTGTCAATGCTGTTAGGCCAAGTTCATTCCAGTCTAATCTCTTAGGTAACAAACCCAGTTCTTTCTCAGGGCTTAAAACTTTTAACCTCAGTTACAAAGGTCAAACACAAAGTCTCAGTCATCCACAGTTAAAACTCAAAATAAATCTCCCGTTTGCAATTATTGTAAGAAGGGAGGTCATTTAATGGCCAATTGTTTTAAAGTGAAAAGAAAACAACAAGATCAAGCCTTTCAAAAGCTCAGTGGTTTCCTCACTTCAAGATCTATACCCAAGCAGGTTAGTGACGTTCATAGTGTATATGACGTTAAGATGGCTAGGGACACTGTTCCTATTAGTTCTATCCAGGATAAGGTTGACAGTTTTTCAAGTTTGGAGATTTTTGAACCATTTATCCACAATGATTTTGTGTCACTTTCAAGTGATTTGTCTAATGCTACTCCTGTGAAGATTTTGCGAGACACGGGCGCGTCCCAGTCTCTTTTGTTGGCTGATACTTTGCCGTTTTCTGACTCTTCATCTGCAGGCAGTAATTATGTCCTGATTAAAGAGGCAGATTTTGTAAATTATACACCCGTTCCGCTCCATAACGTTCATCTGTCTTCCGACTTGATTTCTGGGCTTGTTACGGTGGGTATTAAAGGCAGTTTACCTTTTGAGGGGGTTCAATTACTTCTTGCAAATGATCTTGCCGGAGATAAGGTCGGGGTTAACCCGATTGTAACTGACTGGAACAGATCCATGGTCCAGTTGAAGACGAAAATCAAAGTTTGTATCCTGATTGTGCAGTTACTAGAGCCATGAGTAAATTGGCTGAGGAGTCTGAAATGTCTCTTAATGGAGTAGAGGACGTTCATTTCCCTGCTCTTATGGGGCTACAACATGGTGATTTGTCGGATTTTTCAAAACAAGCTGAATTTCCTAACAAAAGTACGCAGACATCTCAAAATGGAATAAAAATCAACAAAAGACACAACACAACCATTTATGCGTTCTACTGGTGGGTCGATAGTGTGATGGGACGGACCAAAAAATTGGCATTTTAAATTCAACGGTTGGAGGGTGCAAAGTGCTCCATAGGTTAAAAATTATTCCTCCGGAATACCCCCAAATTCACTCCTATTCACTTTCAACAAAAAGAAAACTTCTGAATGGCTAATAATTGGAACTTCAATAATATTCTCCACACCCACCCTGATTCCCCACCCCCACCCCCTCCTGGAAATAGGACTGAAAAGGCTCAGTTTATCTGTTATAACGCTAATATTTTCTAAGAAAGTATGGTGTCCCCCTGTTTTTATTACATATTTAACAAGCACTATATGTGTTTAGTATTATATAGCAAAATGGGAAAAATTTGACCTTGGGAAGTTTGATTTATTGAGCATCAAAGAAGAAAAAATCCAAATTTCCCTATGTATTCAGTGTTATGGCTTTTAAGTGGTATACATGCTTTTGGCTACCATATTTTTTTAACGAGTATGGTGACCCCCTATTTTTTTTCCATGGATCATCTTCTCCTAACCTGATGAAAAAATCCTGAAATTTAAAAAAAAATTCAACCTCTACAAATGAACGTCCTCTACTCCCTTAAAGATGACGTCATCGATGACGTTTGTTTGGCCGACACTTTCGTGTGTTTAAATGATGAGGCTGATAAGCCACATTTTGATAGCAAATTGGAATGTTCTAATGACAAAATTTCAAAATCACGGCTGGTTAATGAACAGCATAGTGACAAGGACATTTCTAAGTTGTTTGACAGGGCAGTAGATGAGTGTGATGTAACTCCAGAGCCTGTGTGTTACATTTGTAAGAATGGTGTTCTTATGCGCAAATGGCGACTGCCAGATATATCACCTGATGATGAGTGGGCAGTTAAGTATCAGATTGTGGTACCAAAATCATATCGTTCAGATATCCTCAGACTAGCCCATGAAACACCTCTTTCAGGCCATTTAGGTGTTAACAAAACATATTACAAAATTCTAAATCATTTCTATTGGCCAAATTCGAAGAAAGATTTTACGGAATTTTGTAGGTCATGCCACACATTTCAAATGGTAAGAAAACCAAACCATACCGAAGGCCCCTCTACAACCAATCCCTGCATTTCAGGAAGCATTTAGTAGGGTGATTATAGATTGTGTTGGTCCATTACCAAAAACAAAGGCAATCAATACATGTTAACAGTCATGTGTGTTTCAACCAGGTTCCTTGAGGCCATTCCTTTACGGAATATTAAGGCAAAAACTATTGTTAAGGCCATAGTTAAATTTTTTACACTTGTCGGCCTACACCAGTCCGTTCAGTCTGATCAGGGATCTAATTTCATGTCAGGAATTTTTCCACAAGTCCTGCATGAATTGGAAATAAAGCAGTACAAATCATCTGCATACCACCCAGAAAGCCAAGGCGCATTAAAAAGATTTCACCAGACATTAAAGAACATGATTAGGGCTTACTGTTTTGATACTGAGAAAGACTGGGATGAAGGCATACATTTGTTATTGTTTGCTGTTAGAGAGTCTGTTCAAGAGTCTTTAGGCTTCAGTTCATTTGAATTAGTCTTTGGTCATACAGTTAGAGGACCACTTAAACTGCTAAAGGATAAGTTCCAGACAGTGATCTTGACTCATGTAGTCTCTTACAATATGTGTCGGACTTTCGCACTAGGTTGACTAAAGCATGTGATTTGGCCATGTCAAATTTAAAGTCAGCACAAAAATGTACGAAAATAGCCTATGATAAACATGCCCTTAAACGAAGTTTCAAACCTGGTGAGAAGGTACTGGCTTTTCTGCCTATTCCTGGTAATCCACTTAAGGCTAGATATTATGGTCCTTATGTCAATGAAAAGAAATTAAGTGACCTTAATTATGTAATTCCGACTCCTGATAGGCGTAAACACAAACAGTTATGTCATGTAAATATGTTAAAGTTATACATAGACAGAGATAGCGCTAACAGTACTGTACACCCTGGAAGTGTAGTTAGTTCTGACCCTGATAATAATGAAACTTGTGAAGAGCCCATGACAGCGGCAAAATTACAGAACTCTGACATTCTACTTAATTTGGATTCCAAGTTGTGTCATCTTGAACCAGCGCGTGAGGAAGAACTTCTAACTCTGCTCAGTCAATATCAACATTTACAGAACTCTGACATTCTAGGCCCGTTGGCCGAGTGGTTCAGATCGCCGACATACAGTGCTGGCGATTAGGTGCCTGACTCTGGGGTCGCTGGTTCGAATCCTGCACGGGACTCGACCAAATTTTCAGCACTAGAATTTGTGCTAGTCTAAGATAGTGTTATCCCAAAATAACGAAAATACTGTAATATCAACATTTGTTTTCCGATATTCCTACTCGGACTAACAAAATTTCACATGACGTCAATGTCGGAGATTCTAATCCAGTAAAGCAGCACCCATATCGTTTGAATCCCATTAAACAAAACTATCTGAAAAAGAGATTCAGTATTTATTGGACAATGACTTCACTGAACCAAGTAATAGTAACTGGGGTTCACCTTGTATCCTCGTTCCAAAGACAGATGGCAGTTACAGGATGTGTACTGACTACAGATAGGTGAACACATTGTCCAAAACAGACACATTCCCTATTCCACGCATTGACGATTGCATTGATAAAGTAGGAAGTGCCAAGTTTGTGTCAAAGTTTGATCTTCTGAAAGGATTTTGGCAAGTTCCACTGACAGATCGTGCGAAGGAGATATCAGCATTCGTCACATCGGAGGGTCTGTTCCAGTACAAAGTCATGTCATTTGGAATAAAAAAAAAATCCGGCCACGTTCCAGCGTCTCATCAACCGTGACTTCTGGTTTGGAAGGATGTGAGACTTACATTGATGACGTCATTGTCTACAGCGATACATGGGAAGATCATCTACAGAGAATTCGCGCACTGTTCAATCGACTAAGTGACGCCAAGCTGACAGTCAGCCTTGGAAAAAGTGAATTTGGACATGCACGTGTGACATTCTTGGGTCATGTTGTAGGTCAGGGTCAGGTAAAACCTGTAGATGCTAAGGTTAGAGCTATCTCGCTATTTCCAAGTCCAACATGTAAGAGACAACTGATGCGTTTCTTGGGTATGGCTGATTACTACAGAAAATTTTGTCTAAATTTTTCAGATATTACTGAGCCTTTAACTCAACTCTTAAGAAAAAGGGCAAGTTTTGTTTGGACCGATGAATGTGAATCAGCTTTTGAAAATCTGAAAGCCATACTCAAGAGCGCGCCAGTTCTTTCAGCCCCAGATTTTGATTCACCTTTTAAACTGGCTGTAGATGCTAGTGATGTTGCAGCTGGTGCCGTTTTGTTACAAGATATACATGGTGTAGATCACCCAATATGTTATTCTTCACGTAAATTTAACAAACATCAGAGAAATTATTCTACAATTGAGAAAGAATGTTTGGCAATGATATTGGCTTTACAACATTTTGATGTTGATGTTACTTCCTCATCATTGCCAATTACTGTATTCAGTGATCACAATTCACTTGTTTTCATAAGTAAGATGGAAAACAAAAATCAAAGATTTTTGAGATGGAGTTTGATGTTAAACGAATACAATATTGAAATCAGACATATTAAGGGCAAGGACAAATTGATTGCTGATTGTTTGTCTCGTATATAATGTACATATGTTTGTCAACATTTTTGCTGTTGTAATATAGATTTTTTTTGCAATAATTTTTTGAATTGTCAAGAAAGTCATTTGAAACTTTTTTTTTTTTAATAGGAGAGTGTCATGGTATTGTAGTCTATTACTAGACATTGTGGATGTTTCTCGAATAATAGGGCTAACGTAAGCTTGTTTACGTACTAGTATGTGGGTCAACCATCTGGAGCTTTCTCGAAGGCTATTGTGAATTGTATCTAGGTCAGATGATGCGACAATGCTGTGTATTCTAGAAGCTTCTTGATTTGTAGAATGATCTGGAATGCCTCATAGAGTATAAATAGCGTGTCACTCAGTTATTCAGGAGGGAATTCAAATTATTCAGGAGGGAATTCAAACTGGCTTTTTATGTGGGTGTTCTACTGTGTTACCTTTGCCTGTTGGACTGCTGGATTATTTACTCCTGTGTATTAACTTTTGGCTGCTGCGTAACCTACGCTATTGAAGCGTCGGATATTGGACACTTAATGGGATTGTGCACAACTGAGCAGTGTTGGATTACCATTATACAGAAGAGCGATTTGTGCGCGTCAACAGGGACTGTAAAATATACACCGGTATAGCATTGAACAGTAAGACTATATTTCACACATTTATTTGTTGTATTAACCTTACTTAATTTGTATATGATTTTAGTATTGTAAATATTTGATTGTTAATCCTTGACTTCACACATATTTCTGTTACTTTTTGCTGTTATTGTAAAACTGACGTAACATTTAAAGCACTTTTAACTAAATAATGATATTAACTGATTTATGTATGCAATCATTTTTTACACAGTCAGATATAATAAGGTGACCCCTGATTAGCACACAACCAGAAACGTGCTGTAGGTACCTATGGTTGGCCATCCCTGCCACAATTCGCCATTTACAGGATGTCTGTAAATAATATATACCATGGTCTAAAATGCCAAGTGGTACGTCTAAATGATAATAGAAAAACGTAACAGAAAGATTTGTGAAGTCGAGAATCAATAATCAAATATTTATTTACAATACTAAAATGATATACAAATTAAGTTAGGTCAATATAGCAAACAAACGTCAAATAAAATCTTACTGTTCAATGTTATACCGGTATATCTCTCAGAGTTCGTAACAACGTGCTAATCTCTATACAGTCTGTGCCGAAATCGCCTTCCTGTATTTCTGTAGTCCAATATCGCTCAGCTGTTGTCCAGTTTCCGTCAGTTCAATCACGTAGATAAAACAGCGGTCGAACAGGAATATATAATCCAGCAGTCAGTTATCTCAGGCAAATGCTAGTCAATAATAATAATGATGATGATGCACCCACCTAAGTCTGTTTGAAACCTCCAGTCAGTAATTACGGGCAAAGTAAATCAATCAAAGCCAGTTCTTAAATTCTCTCTCGAGTGAGCGAACTAGACGGTATTTATATCCTACGGGGAATTCGCGATTATTCTATATGACGTGGGCCGTCCGCTCCACAAACCACGAAAGTTCTCGAATATGCATTACATCACCATTTGGCCTAGATACAATTATGATTATGCTCGAGAAAGTTCGAAGCAAATAACCCACGTAAACAAGTTAATGTCAGTTTGACATTCCAGAAGCGTCCTTCGTAAACAATGCTATCAGTCTATATGTACCGGTATAGAGGGCGCTACAACATAACTAACAGTATCATACGGGGTCTGTTGATGAATGAGTAGATGGCGCTATTTCATACAGATCTTTCGTGCAGCGACCATTTGCAATTATGACAGCTTCGAGAATATTCCAGATGGATTACAAGCGTCTAGTCCGTCATTCATAATCCAGCCGTCGTCCATTAGAGAATATCCGCGTCCATAATCCAAAGACCTATTCCATTTCCATATAACAGTATTAGCACCAAATTCAAAAAGACAAAAATATACATAAACATAGGCTTGTTTCCTGCAAGAGAGAAGCGGTCAACAGTTTTTAATGATGCCGGCAAGACATCATGATGTTCCAAAATATCAAATCCGTATCGCTGATCAGTATTCTTAATCCATAATATTCGTAATGACTTACATAATACGTAGCTCTATTATTATAATCACATAATAGAAGGTCAACACGTCCACCTCAGTTCTACTGTTCTAGATGGAACGATCTTCAGTGTCTAACTCTATACTGCAATACTATGACACAAGCCTGCCATAATTCGTATTTACAGGATGCCTGTAATTATTTTGTACCATGGTATAAATGCCAAGCCTGCCATAATTCGTATTTACAGGGTGCCTGTAATTATTTTGTACCATGGTATCAAATCACCAAGCCTGCCACAATTCGTATTTACAGGATACCTGTAAATAATATATACCATGGTATAAAATGCCAAGCCTGCCATAATTTGTATTTACATGATGCCTGTAATTATTTTGTACCATGGTATAAAATCGCCAAGCCTGCCACAATTCGTATTTACAGGATGCCTGTAATTCATTTAGTCGTAAGTCGTAAATCTACGCCTTTTTATTATTTCCACCAATGGTATACGCTTTTACAAATTTGGTACCGGGCTTTGCGCAACCTCCAAACAGGGTTATCTCCACTTCTGTCAGTCGATCGACCCTGCCCTCGGTCAATTTACATATAGCCATGTACCAAAACATCATTTCACAAAACCTGAATTTTACCAGTCAAAAACAGTCCTTACCCACATACTAAATACGAAGGTATATAATTTTGCAGATGTGAATGTGCGAGACCATTTAATTCCGACAAAACAAGCATCGCTGATTTGTTTTCAAACAAACGACCGTTAGCCTTGATCATATGGAGCCTACCATAGATGAAGGAATAACACCTTATCAGTCTCGTCGACCACCCTCTGTGTTTAATCCGCTTAAAACACTGCTCAAAGAAATATCAAAGCAAGCAGGCCAGATAATGAGGTCTTAATTTGTTGACACTGCTGGTTTTATTGCTGTCAGCCTGTCCTGTGTGTTCAGGTCTGGCCATCAACATAGCAATCAAGGCACGTGATGTCGTAAAACTGTGGTCGATCTTTCAACACTGGTTACAGTAATCTGGGCGGAGATAAACGACAACCAACCGTAAACCGACCAATCTGTAAATAATGGCTGTAGTTGGAAATCATGGTAGCCAGGAAATCAGGCTCGGAAAATGATACCTTTTGGTGCAAAAAACCTTGAAATCGGTCCACTATAGTCTGTCCATTTTAATTAGTCGTCTACTTTGGAGCTTCTAAAAAATAAGTAGTTAACTCTGCATAAATTTTCTTTCTTGCATTGTGTAAGAACAAACTAAACTCTACAAAATGACTACCATTATTCCGTGATATCGATAATGTATCTTTCTTGAAGTAACTTTGTAATTCTCTCCATATAAAACTCCAGTACAGTTGTTTCATGTACCGGGGCTCAATTACATAGGGAGACGTCATAATATATTCGTGTCTACCTTCACAAAGGTCAAGAATACCGTGTATGGTCATAGAGGTGGGTGCCGTTTATCATTCGGCAATTTCACTGAGCATGGGATATAGGCGACACTCCCACGGACCGCCTGTTATTACTTTATACGGCATTAATGACCTTTGTGACAGTAGGCATGAATATATTATGACGTATCCCTATGTAATTGAGACCCGGTACACGAAACAACCGCACTGATGTTTTATATGGAGAAGATTACAAAGTTATTTCAAGCGAGATATATTATCGATATCATTAAGAAATGGTATAGTCATTTTGTAGAGTTCTGTTTGTTCTACACGCTGCAAAACAGAAATTTATGCAGATTTAACTAATGATTTTTGACAAGCTCCAAAGTAGGCGACTAATTAAAATGGACAGACTTTAGATCCAGATATATGAACGAATGAACATATATATTCAAGCTGAGTGAATTGTTCTCGTAAAATAAAATATTTTCTGGAGACTTCTTGATAATATAAATGGACACATTTGTGAGATGGCTGGCTGCTTTACACATTCCGACATTCGATTAGGGAGCTCACACGAGCGAACATCGCCCTTTTAACACATTTACTCCTTAAAACATGCTCATACCACCACGGAACATTGCGGAATTAGCCGAGAGTCCATGAAAGCCTGGTCAGTCAGCCCACCATGTGGTAAGATAAGCGATCATAAAATAATCAAGGGGCTTAGTTTTATCACTGTCGGCGGCCAAATTTTGACCATTGATGTCACGGAGTGATCTATTCATAGTAGGCTCCATGCCGTGATGCAACCACCTCGCTGGGGGTCTAATAACACCCCAGCCACCAGTCAGATTTTTGGACCGGATTCGGGGCCTTCGCGCACATCGCCGGCAGTGACATCATATATAGTAAAATAGATGTTTAACGAAAATTTTGATTACTTTTCAAGTCTGCATAATACCTCCGTTGACCTAGCGTTAAAAAAAATTATCTGGAGATAATTTTCCCTGTTATCTGGACAGAGCATATGAAAAGTAGTTCGCTCATGTGCAACACTAAAGGAGTGTTTGGTCGGATTCAAACTGAACCGTGCGTTGGTTGGTTTCCCCTATACGTCATAGCAACGTAGTAAAGGTCAACTTCTGCTATTGGAGGCAGGGATGTTATTGGAGCCTGCGAAATGGAGCATGCGCTGTGGGGAGGTTGGCCGTGATGTAGTCCAAATGTTGTTGTTGTTGTTGTTGTTGTACAGAGATGAACAGTTATTTAATTACCAGTAGTCACCGAATGTTTGTTGTCTTTTGTCTGCCACATCCCTCAGATGTGCTGTACTTGATTAATTCTGGTTAATTCTAGTTGCGATACAGAGCAGTTCGGATAATCTCGCACTTTTAATCTCCGACAAAGGCTACTTGACTTGGTGACGACTCGTTTTTTGATTGCGTTTTTTCGCGTTTTTTCGTCCCCTTAATTTACTGAGGGCAGGGTCGATCGACTGGCAGGAGGGGAGATAACCCTGTTTCAAAGCTGCGTAAAACCCAGCACCAAATTTACAAAAGCGCATATCATTGGTGGAAATCATAAGAAGGCGTAAATTTACGACTTACGGCTAAATGAATTACAGGCATCCTGTAACTACAAATTATGGCAGGCTTGGCATTTTATACCATGGTACAAAATAATTACAGGCATCCTAAACACGAATTATGGCAGGCTTGGCATTTTATACCATGGTATATATTATTTACAGGTATCCTGTAAATACGAGTTGTGGCAGGCTTGGCGATTTTGTACCATGGTACAAAATAATTACAGGCACCCTGTAAATACGAATTATGGCAGGCTTGGCGTTTTATACCATGGTACAAAATAATCACAGGCATCCTGTAAATACGAATTATGGCAGGCTTGGCATTTTATACCATGGTATATATTATTTACAGGCATCCTGTAAATGACGAATTGTGGCAGGGATGGCCAACCATAGGTACCCACACAGAGACAGTACAATGAAGGGAACTCGCATTCGACTTAGCCCGAAAACATCGGCTAAGGAGTCTATTTTTGTCGGGTTTACCTGGGGTAAACCCTACTCTGTTATCACTTTTCAGTTTTGTCTTTTTTTCTTCTGCACATGTGTATTTTTGATGCCCCTTACTGCATTCATAAAAAAAAAATACTGTTCTTCTGTCTGACAGTCATATACACATTTACAATGCACAGTAGCTCGTGCATTGAACATGATAATTGGGACATTATCGCAGTAAATTTTATCTTTCCAGTTTCTTTTAAAATTTGCCTTTCCACTCTATTTTATCCGGTATCATTTCACACCCTGCATACCAAACGGCTGCTCCAACTTCCGCCGGAGGGTGAACTTCCGCCGGAGGGAAATTACAAATTTGAGAAGCTAAGTAAGTTCAGATTTTTCATTTTTTTTGTAGTTTTCACGTATTTACTAGTCGAAAATTGAATGAGAAAATGTTCTCAATGGGAATGAAATTTTCAACTCGTCCTTGTATTATTTTTTAATTACAATTTATTTTATCTGATATTAAGAGCTATATTGCAACATAACAGTGATTAAATCATCTATCTTTGTATCCTTCGCCACATAAGTTATAGATATATGAAGAATAATTCCTTAACAGCAGGCTGATAGCTTGTAGTTTCAAATAGTTCAATCTACTTCTAGCTCATGCATGTTCGTATATGGTACAAATACCGCCGGAGGAGCATGTCTCGAAGATATGATTATACCACCGGAGGATCTAATCTCTAATTGCGTTTGTCTATGTACGGTACACGATCAGGCCACTTTACTATATGTTAACCATGCAGACATAGCCATGATAATCACTAATTTTATCCTCGACATTTACGCCCCATCGTGCCAACTCGTGTATTGGCCTAGGTGTTCTCGTCAGCATTGTAATTTTCCGGTTTCTTTGGCGAATCATTCTCCCCTGTGTCAGAGTGTGTAACCCCTAAACTGTCGGCGAAACAACCAAATTTATATTTAGTAAATAGTGTCCTGTTGCATTTTGACGGAATATTTGGACTTAGAAGAACTTTTGTAGAGTGAACTAACGGAACTAACTTTCTTCTATCTAGTAGGTCGGGGATATTCTTAAATCTAGATTTAAAATTGTGCTTTCTAGACAATACAGCCTATCTTCGACTTGTTTTGGATTAACCCTATCTGGCCTGGGCGATTTCGGGTGTAGCCTGGAAGTGCCCCCCCCCCCCCGCCCTAAATATTTTCGCTATCTCTAAGGCTAGAGAGCTGAAACTTACCACACTATATCTTTGGGTCAAGTTCTACAAGAAAATGTAAAAACAAATCCAGATGGCAGCCATGATGACGTCACTGTGACGTTATTTTCTGAAAGAGCATTTTTGGACGATTTTTGGTCAAAATCTTTTTTTTTTTTAATTTTGTTTTTTGTTCGCAAAAACTGCATGATAAATTAGTAAATAATAATCTGATATGAAATAAAATAAGTTTTACCCACTTTTCTATACAGAAATGCAAACAATTTGAAGAAATATTGACGAAAACATCACTTTTTCTAGTACCCCACATGGCCGCCATTTTGAATTTACCCATGATCCTCTGCTCGTGAGGTTATGCAAATAGACTCAAAATGACCCCAATATGGTAGCTCTCCATTTCTTGGCGTTCCGGAGATATCGCAGAAGTTTGGTAGGGGGCATTTTGGCACCCCCACCCCCAGGACTGGTAGGGTTAATGGGGGAAGAAAGGGAGCGGGAAAAATCAGGGAATGTTTTGTGGTGATGCTAAGACATATGGTTTCAGTAAAATGCATAGAATCGCGTTGAATCAATATGCTGAATTTTTGTGTAATTTTTGAAGAAATATGGCGAAAACATCACTTATCTGGAACCCCTATGTCCGCCATTTTGAATTTACCCATGATCCTCTGCTCGGGGGGTCATGCAAATAGGCTCAAAGTGACCCCAATATGATAATCGGAAAAGTCACGGAGTTTCAGCTCTCAATCTTTTGTCGTTCCGGAGATACGAGCAAAAAACCAACAGGGGACAGGGGATTGGGGCGGGAAGTGTTCCCCCCCGGTAGGGTTAAGGTAAAGGGCCGTCAGAAGCAAATTCAAAGTGGTACGGCCACTATCATAGCACTTTAGGCGAGGGCCCAGGGGCTGCCGGGAGCTTAATCACAAGGTCGAGTACGGACCGGGAAATGTAGAATGCACCCAGAAACAACCTAGCGTGTATGACAAATTGGACAAACGAACAACGAATTCGTTTGAAGAAAACTAATTTTTTGTTTCGTTGATAAAATAACGTGAACATCAAACGGCATCATGCATATAAACGTACATGTTACTATTCACGATCGGTGCTCAGAGCCGCTAACAAATTCACTGGCGCTCTGGACCGATCAAAGTCTTCTTCAACTCGGAAACTATCAAAACTGCTCAGTTCATTTGCTTTTCATTTTGTGTTTATTTCTTTCTTTCTTCGTTTTTTGGTTTTTTTTTCTTTCATATTTTTGTTTATTGCGCAAAAGTGGTACGACCATGGCTTCCGACGCCCTTGAGGTAAAAGTTTGTTCAATCCGGAACTAAGTCCCGACTGTTATGTTTTTGATTGCATGGCCTGTCCATTTTTTTAAACTTTAAGATATCCAACACTTTCGGTTCATCCTTCATGTTTTATTTTTGAGAACTTCGTAAGACTTATACAGATTGACAACCTAGAAAATTGTCGAATTTACAAATGCAAAACGCTGCGTTCTGCTGCATTCTGATAATAGTAGGCCTTTTACCGCATCACATTTGTCATTCTCTCTGGGAAACTATCAAAACTTTAGTGTAGTGTTTATTTATTTTTTTTCTGCTCAAAATATTGGGGGGCTTCAGCCCCCGTAGCCCCCCTCCCCCTCCTCCCCCGCTCCGCCGTGCCTGTTAGATACTCCGGCGGTAACTGTATCATATTATTATTGACTCCGGCGGTAGTCAGATCTCACTCCGCCGTATGTTGTATCACCACTTCCACACAGGTCATATTCATGCGTCTTAAAATCATCGAAATTCTTCTTTTTCATATATAAATATCTTGCCATTAAAAGGCAACCTCGTTTTACATAACGGTCGTAGGTATATACTTGATTAATTAGATAAAATGCATATTTGATGTAGCTTTTCTAAGAAAGGTTCCTAGATTCAGCTTCTAATGGATGTAATTGTCTAATTTAGAATTATCCCGTTCTCAAAAACACGTCAGCTAGTTAAATAAACGTACCATCTAACAGCTGAGACAATGTGATATTGTTGATAGGGTATGGTTCTGACATATCAACGTAAAAATCAATAAGTTGTCCTACCATTTTTCACGCCCTTCTCTCCGGCGGAAGTTCACCCTCCGGCGGAAGTTGGAGCGGCCGTTTGGTATGCAGGGTGTTACAGCAGGAAGGGTAGTCATTCTCCACGGTCCATCGCAAACTCTGTACAGCGCATGTCAGCTGAACGACTATCGTCTGGCTACAAGCACTGCCCGCAATTGAAAATATCGTTAACACGCTGTCAGCGTTGAGATTACTCCGCAATATATATACCTTCCTTCTTTCCGCTAAAAGCCTTTGTTTTATCATCCCAAAGTATTTAATAAATAGCTTACACCGAAAAAAAGTTAGATTCTTGATTTTCTCGTCGTTCTCAACGAGTCTATTTGCGTAAGGAGCCGCATATGTGCGTGATTAGTCCCATCGTAACAAACCCATTGTGAAATGTAGATTCTTGACCATCACATAAATGGATAAAAGATATGTAAGATGTCGATTCTGGACCACCATATAAACGCATAAATTTCGACTTTTCATTTAACAATTGTATGTAACTCTGTGTGCATGCAAACCTTGGTATTGTGATGTGTTTTGACAAACCTATTTCCGAAATACTATTCCATGACCCTTCAGGTCGGTTATTGTAAACACAATTATTTGTGAGAATTAATTATGTAAGTTGATTTATACAGATAACGTAGAAACCGCTTATATAAGTATAATGATTTAACCTTGGTTTTGATGAATGAATTATACAATGCGACAGATTTGTGATCTGTCTGTCATAATTGTACCGAAGCTGTAAGGACAACTATGTCGGGTTAAATTGACATTGTAAACGTCTAGTATTGTATTTAACGGAATGAACGGCACATTATAGTCAGACTAGTAACACCAGGTCTCACTGATGGCAGTACCATCAGGTCTTAGAGAGGCTCATGCTTCCGATAATAGTTATTGCTATCTCCAGTTCCGAAAAATGACTGTTTACAGAATAGTCTGCCTACCAAATGATGCCGGTCATTCCTAAGTTAGGTGGAATGAATTTACAATAAATCGGCTTAATCAACAGACGTTTTCGTTGTAACCTCTCTCATTTAAAGAGTTTGTCAAGACTTCGAGAAATCTCAGAAGCCGGACCTTGGAATCTATTATTGTTCAGGTTTTATGAAGACGATCCCTGTGTCTTGAGACGACTTCGCGTTACAACATCTTAAAGATCACACGCGCACAAGCCCTGTCGTCTTAAAGACCTCAAATTTCATAATGGCGAGCGTTGCTTTCGGATAAAGACAATTTTCTTTTGGATACAACTACAGGATCATGGAACAACAGATTCAGACGATCGACCGAGGACACTGAGAGTACTGATTTTTGGACAAAATGGCTGAGCCAGAAAAACTGCAGGAGCTCCAGACCATTGCTCAAGGCATCACAAAACTTGTGGACAATTTGCGAACTGATATTCAGACCAAGGACAATCGTCAATTACAGAGAGAACAGGTAAAGGACCTTCCTTCCTTTTTGCACCTGCTGAGGTATAGCAGATGGTAATTAAGTCACCCAGACGAGGACGGTGACTGACGAAAACATTTGGTGCCCTTGTTTTTTGACCATTGTGAAATGTGCGACCCTGTTCAACGCCTCCTTGATCTGCCTTGTAATTCTGACTGGATGGAATTCCAAACTGATGTCCACAACTGCCATGAGTGATGTCCATCTAAGTGAAAAAATTTCGACCGAAACACCGTTCATCCAGATTTTAACAGCGACATGTTTTTTCTCTTTCTTGGTGACGTGACAGCGTGTGCCAGAAACCTCTGGAACGAGTTCATTCCGTGGAAACAGTATATACAGGTACAGTTTGATTCGTTCTACTTAACAGAGCCTTGTAAATGGCCATAGTGATTGAAAACATAACTGTGTTGTGATATATTCTCTGCCTGGACTTCCCTGGACTTTCTGTCTGACGTTGTGAAGTTCCCACTGATTGACAATAGTGCGTGTGATGAACAGTGTGTAATTTACAGGAATGGGTCATGCCCTAACGAACTCAAAGAAATTGTACTCTTATAACTTTCTTGGAACATTTTGGACTGAATCTCCAAACAGGTTGGTAACATGTATTGAACAATCATGTTATATGTGCTATAATAATGCCTTATATGAACTCTTGACATCTTTCGTAAATCGTGCATGTTCCGTTTTGTTAATTATTGATAATGCCCAGTGAAGTTGATAAATCAATGATAAAACTGGTAGATTGAATGAACCTTTGTGACTGATAAATTTAGTGATTTGCAGATTGATAAATCTAGCCTTTGAAGTTTGTACGAGAATCTTGCAATGTGGATCCACAATGATTTTTCTTTATTAGGATATTTATCGCGATCAGTTTCCATAATAGCTAGTGTAGCTGGTGAGCTAAACACTTAACGCAATTTGAGCTAAATGAAACTGGTGATTATCGCGTATACACTGAGTACATGTACGTACTAGTGTTTGTAGTATATGAATGCTTAGAATAGGCTGTGGAAGCCTGGTGGGTGTGAGCTGATGAGCCCCCACAATTCCCGAATAGGCCATAGAAGCCTTGATATTTGGTTATTTGTTTTTGTTTGTATTGTTGTTTGGATCCTCAGATATAAGTCTAAGATGTTGGATGACAAATTGGTTTCAATTAATACGTATTGACAACTTCGTTAAGTGTAATATATATTGTGTTCGTGTCAACCATAAGCTTCTAGCTTTCATAATGATTTCTCTTGCACTGAATTGGTATGATTTTTCTTGCACTGAACTGGTATATCAATTCTGTTTCGAAATAATTTGCTTCTGTTTGTTCTGATTGACATTAACTTGCATGTAGGTTGGAGTTTTGACATTTTGATACAGATAAATGTTCTTTGTTTTCATTTTCATGAACATGTAATGTGTTGATAAACTATTTTGGATTTGAAGCTGATGTATGAATTTCCCAGCAATTTGTTTTGATATTTGCGCCATGTTTTGAGCACATTGTTTTGACATGTCCACACTTGTCAGTGACTGGCACGTGTCTCACATACCTAGACTACTTTCATTGAACTGATAGTAAATATGACCTTATGACTTTACGCAATGAATATGGACTATACGGTAATTGAATAAATTGTTTCCGGTATTCGACCGATATTTCTGATAACGACCTTGGCTATTCATAATGGACTATTCTTTGACATTTTGTTATTTTTCTTGCATTTTGCGTTTATACTTTGAGATGAATAAACGATCTTCGTTCGTATTTTTCATCTTCCATTGTCTGATGATATGTGAAATGTCGATTCTTGACCACCATATAAATGGATAAAGATATGTAAGATGTCGATTCTGGACCACCATATAAACGCATAAATTTCGACTTTTCATTTAACAATTTTATGTAACTCTGTGTGCATGCAAACCTTGGTATTGTGATGTGTTTTGACAAACCTATTTCCGAAATACTATTCCATGACCCTTCAGGTCGGTTATTGTAAACACAATTATTTGTGAGAATTAATTATGTAAGTTCAGATTTATACAGATAACGTAGAAACCGCTTATATAAGTATAATGATTTAACCTTGGTTTTGACGAATGAATTATACAATGCGACAGATTTGTGATCTGTCTGTCATAATTGTACCGAAGTGTAAGGACATCTATGTCGGGTTAAATTGACATTGTAAACGTCTAGTATTGTATTTAACGGAATGAACGGCACATTATAGTCAGACTAGTAACACCAGGTCTCCCTGATGGCAGTACCATCAGGTCTTACAGAGGCTCATGCTTCCGATAATAGTTATTGCTATCTCCAGTTCCGAAAAATGACTGTTTACAGAATAGTCTGCCTACCAAATGATGCCGGTCATTCCTAAGTTAGGTGGAATGAATTTACAATAAATCGGCTTAATATTCAAAAGACGTTTTCGTTGTATCCTCTCTCATTTAAAGAGTTTGTCAAGACTTCGAGAAATCTCAGAAGCCGGACCTTGGAATCTATTATTGTTCAGGCTTTATGAAGACGATCCCTGTGTCTTGAGACGACTTCGCGTTACAACATCTTAAAGATCACACGCGCACAAGCCCTGTCGTCTTAAATACCTAAAATTCCATACCATGTGTTCCCTGGTCTTCGGATCTGTGCTAGAGCATTCGACTGCGGGCAGCGGGCAACGGTTTGATGTAAGACTCACGAAATATAATTGACAAAGGATCTGCTGCAAGTTGTATTGTCAGTCTTTTGTCCAGGATATTACCTTTTCAATGAGAGGTCTTCCATCAAAACCTTGCCGGGCAGCGCTTGTAGCCAGACGATAGTCGTTCAGCTGACATGCGCTGTTCGGAGTTGGACGATAGTCGTTCAGCTGAAATGCGCTGTTCAGAGTTTGAGTCCATTGTTGTAAGATCACAAAGGTGGTGTTCGCTTTAGATAGCAATGGGAATCGTCTTCAATGCGTTTTTGATACACACAGCTGGTGGGGCTATTTTTTGTCTAAACAGCGCCAAATTGACAATTTCTTGAAGTCTAGACTACATACTGAATTATCAGATAAAGAATAGTCCAGGCCCACAGATAAACACAACCAGACTTACCATGCTTACAGTGGTTCAAACCTGCAGTATTGGCGGCGTAACCACAAAAATGCGGGTTTTTCGTGGATTGACAAATTATGTATGTGTATCCACATTTTAAAATGACCGAAAACAATGAATTTCCATATTGTGGATACACATGCTATATAGGTGATGTATCCACATTTATACTTCCACCTCACTATATCAATTATCGGCATGACAACTGAATAAAATTGCGGCAAAACTCTGGTATAAATTTTGGCGAAAGTTAGATTCATTTCGTTATTTTCCACGTGTCTGTCTTCTTCGTTATCTTTATCAAACATGAGATTGATCTAATCAAAACCCCTCGGCTTTCCCCAAGTGATTGTGACCCATGTGTAGTGTGAATTGGGGAAGAGATAGTTCTATGTGGGATGATCAAGATATACGGGTAGTACATTCAGGCATATAGGACAGAAATAGAAAATTATATATCTGTAAAGGGGCATAACTCTGTAAAATATGGGTCGAGGGGAGCCACTTTCGATAGGCGTCTGACTTAGCACTCTGTAAAATAAGAACCGAGACGAATAAGCTGTACCGAACATGGATCTGCAGATTGAACTTGTACATTCAGCTACAGATAACAAAATTGGAGATTATTACATCCGAAAGGGGCATAACTCCATAAGCCGAGGCGAGTAATCCTTTGTTGGCTTGTAGAATACAACAATATGAATAAGTTTCCAAAATATAGTAACTATACCGAACACAGTTCTGCAGATATAGTTGGTTACATTCAGGCATATAGGACAGAAATATAAATTAATAAATCTGTAAAGGGGCAGAACTCTGTAAAATATGGGCCGAGGGAAGCCACTTTCAATAGGCGTCTGACTTAGCACTAGATAAATAAGTGTTGAAAATTTGGTGGTTGTATCTCAAGCGGTTTTGCCTAAAATGCGTTAACGGACGGACGGACGTACGGACAGACAGACGGACGGACGTACATGGCAACGACAATACCCCGAGGCCAAAATGGCCGAGGAGTAATAAACGAAATAGGAAAGACTGACAGTTATGCACATAACATATCTGATTATTATGGTTACAAAGAATCAAAACCTTGCGTGTTTTCCTTTTGCTGCTATGGATGCATGGGAAGGAGTTACGATATCTCGATCCCGTCGCACGATCAACTTTCAGCACAAATCTGAATCTCCCGGAGAATAAGTAATCGTAAATTTGATTGGCTGAACAGTACATATTGGCTCCGCCCACTTGTTATTCAACCAATCAGCACACTTTTTACACAAGCGAATTCAATGAAACTGTAAACAAGATCGGCTCGTTTTCTAGATTTATCTAGTTTTTCTTTCCCATCCATAAGAATTTGAAAAAAAATTCGGCATTTCTGTGAAACCGTGATTATTTAGCATTTAAAATAACACTGTTAGTACATGTATGACAGTATCTTGTTTTATAGCCAAGAATTGTTAGAAAAAAGGATCATTGAGTAGAAGAATGACGAATTTCCCGAACTTGTCGGCGATTGCGATGTCTGGAGATTTCTTATCTGAATGTACTTTTAGCGGATTCATTTTCTCACAGATCAAATACATGTAAGTATGAAAATTATATAAATTTGGATACATTTCCTATAATTATAAAGATGTGTATGTACATTGTGGATACATCCCTTATATAGGAGGAAAATCCACATTTTACAAAACCAAAGTTTTATGCTCTAAAAAATGTAGATACACATATAGAGATGTATCCACAAAAAACAGCTATATTGTGGTTACGCCGTATTTGCACTTTTCGGAGCATTTACAGTCAACATTTTCTCTTGCTGCAAAATCATGACACCTTCAACCAAAATCATATTTAGACTGAATATTTCAGAATTATTTGTTGTTCAAAATAGCTAAAATTGGTTTTGGTTAAAGGTGTCCTATTTTTGTAACAAAAGAAAATCTGCACCGAAAAGGGCATAAAAATACGAAAGTAAGCCAATGTACCAACTTTGGTGCGCCATAAATCCGCTTTCGTGCATCTGCAGCCCTTCATTATTTCGTGTCTTATAATTCAGCATGTAGGCTGTACAAAATGGTCCATTTCATATCCTTTTGATCAAAGTGAAAGTTTGGCTCTACAAACCGAACAGCTTGAGGAAGACTCCCTATGTAAAGCGAAGACCACCTTTCCTTCCTTAAATGATCGCAAATATGGGACTAATAAACCCCTCTGATGCAAGTAAACCCGACATCAGTACTTCAAGTACTTTGATTTGGGTTGTTGCTGAATCTGTTGTGATAGGAATGCCACGCCCCTTACCCTATATTCACCTATCACAGCTAGAGTTTCTGAGTTAGCATTCGGCTTAATGTCTTTGGAGGCAGGGCATATTCGTCATGTAAGGAAAAGGCAGGATCTTTGAGCCAAGATAAACTACGAGATAAAGAGTAGGACACTTGTTGATTCACTGGCACCAGCTAAAACAACACCTGCAGAACAAGCGCATACGGAGTTCAAAATGTTCATTTTTCAAAGATTTTTTCCAGCTACTTTGCCAGATTCCAGTTGCATTACGACGTCTCCCTGGATGTGATTGAGCCCCGGTGCATTGAAACAACTTTACTGGAGTTTTATATGGACAGAATTACAAAGTTATTTCAAGCGTCATATATTATCGATATCACGGAATAATGGTAGTCATCAGTTTATTTTGTTCTACACAATACAAGAAAGAAAATTTATGCAGAGTTTGCTAGTTATTTTTGAGAAGCTCCAAAGTAGATGATTAATTAAAATGGACAAACTATAGGTTTGAATCCATGGATTCAATTCATGACTTACATGTAAGTACTGTCTAATTTTACAGTATACAGAAGATGAATCATGAATGCAATATATAAAATAGAAACACATCCATGGTTCAAAAGAATATTGCATTATTCCGGATTTTCTGTTCATAAGAAATCTAAGCTATATTTCATAAATAAAATGAAGAACTTTAATAAAATTCAGACAATTAGTTATATGTACATGTATTTCTCTAACTTCAACTAAAAGGGAAAATCTGATTAATCAAATTTTCCCACCCCATGTCAGTCTTTTGGCCATTTCTTCCCAACGGTCAATATCTTCTTTGTGTCTAGATTGACAAGTGGGTGAATTTTCATGACCATTATGGCGTACTTCAAGCCATTGGAAAAGAATTGCCAAAGACTGACAAGGCATGGGAACTCCAACTCCAATACATCTAAATTTTTGACATGCAAAGACCTCTATGAAGTTCCAGATAACATGTAGTTCTCTAAAGAATGTTGGAAATTGCACAGCTTCACAGAGAGGACAATCTTCCCACCTTTTGTCAGCTGCAACTGGTCTAAATATTTTCAACAAGGGCAGATAACTCTAGCTAGGATTTACATGTACCATGGTTGAACAGGGTTACAAACCATGGTCTGGCAATGGTTGGAAAGTTTGACCATGGTCAAATACAAAGTTTTCATTGCTGACCATGATAGTTCATAATGTACCATCAAATCCCATGGTGACCCTGGAAAACCAAGGTCTCATTTCATTGGAGCAACTATTATTTCATGTTTTGTAGGGGTCCAGGCTCTGAAGCTGTCGGTGGTTGATGTTCAAATCATCATTCATTGGGTGAAATCTAGCTCTATAATGTTCACTTGTTTGTTCCACCTTCAATGACAGTTTACTGTATTGCTGTTGGTATGCCCACTGTGGTTCCATGTTCAGTGAAGTCTGCATCTATATCGGTTTGTGTGCTCTCTGAAATTCTATGATCTGAAGCTGTTGGCACATCCCCTTTATTTTCTTGGTCATTTGAGTCCATGTTTGAATCAGCCTGCATGGTTCGTCTGCACCCTTTCATATCCACTGCAGAACTTTCAGAGCAGTTATTCCTTTTCTCATGCTTATTCAAGGAGCTTTTATATGCAAAAGACTTTCCACATCTCATACATTTTATTGGATTTGTGTCATCATGGATGCGCATATGTGCTGTAAAGTAGTGCTTCACTGCAAACTTTCGGTTGCAGATCTCACATGAGTAAGCTTTTTCCTGATGGTGTCGTGCCAAATGACATTGCCGACCACTTCGTGTCTTATGTGTACTGTCACATTTTGGGCATTTGTAAGGTCGTACGCCTGTGTGCGTTCGTGAGTGAACAGTTAACTCACCCCTTGTAGTGAATCGCTTCTCACAAGCTGGACATGTGAAAGGCCTTTCCCCGGAGTGTGTTCTTGAATGGATTTTCAACTTTGTTCGAGTTGGGAAGGCATAAGCGCATTGATTACACTGATGTTTTCTAATAGGTGTAGTTTGTCCACCATTGTCACTATGTCCTCTAGATTTTGCTTCAGAATTTTCGTCATCAGATGGTAGGTCTTCAAGGGTATCCTCCAGAGCCTCACTAATTTCCACAGGGATCTTCTCTTGGCCATTCTGCACCTCGTAAACAACATAATGTTCTGAGGGTCCAGGAGCAATCCATGGTTTACTGGTCATGGTGTACTGATCCACATGTTGAGGGCCCACTACAGGCTCAGATTCACCAAGCTGTGGATCCATAGTGGGGGCTGTAACTTTGACATTTCTGTTGGCCTGGGTGTGAGTCTGCATATGGAGAAGCACAGACAGGTCTGGAGGGAATATTTCTCCACATGATAAGCACTTGGATCTAAAGGATTTGACATTACAAATAGTGACAGTCTGCAGTTGGAGAGTACCTTTATTATCCAATACTGTACACGTGTCTATCTCCAAAGCAAAACATTCGGATGTACTGGTGTAAGTATCCATTTTCACAGACAGCTTTTGAAACTGCAATCAGTTAATCTGTAAAAATACAATGAAATACATTTTTCTGCTGTACTTTTCCGAGTTGAACAACAGATCACCTGCACCATCCCCATTTACAATCCTTAAAGTGTGAAAGAAATAACAGGTGCTGTTGGTCATGCTGGGAAAACTGTTTTGAGGCAATTACATGTACTATAGTCATGATAGGCAGAAAACACATGTCAAAACATCTCTGAAATTTGTCGACTTCGATATTTTTGACATTGGTGAACAAAAAAACTTAAAGATTAATTTCGATATTTTTGACATTGGTGAACAAAAAAACTTAAAGATTAATTTACATTTAAAGAGATAAATGTAACTCTTTGAGATATTTTTTACTGTCAATATATCAACTTCCATGAAATTACTAATCATGTATCAACTTGCCACAGTGACATATACGCATGATTTGCCGATAGTTAACATCATGTTGAAATAACTTTATTATTTGTCAAAACTTGTTTTAAAGTATCGTGATCACTGTGATCACTGGTTTGAAACAATTTTCATGGTACCAGTGTGAAAGAAACGGTGGTCCCCCAGAGACCAGTGTCCGGTCTCCTATGCTTTACAGGGAGCTAGGACTCTGATATCTAAGTGACATTTTTCAGACGTCAATGTTCGGGCTGGGTAAAATCATAACAAGCGGACACTCATATTTGGTGACCATTATTTTTCTTACCCTGGTGTAAATTTCTTGAAAAAAAAATTAATATCAAGTGTGAGCTGGGACTTTTAAGTGTTCAGAAAACTGACATCATCGGTTCTGGCTTCCCGCAGGCAACATCAAGGTGGTGCCCATGTCAACCAAGCAAGAACAAGACCACAAAAATCCTAATAAAAACTATAAAATACCACCCTCAATTGATGGCTAAAAAATAATCTGTTATGTTTCTCTGTAATAGGAACCTATTTAGATAAGGTTAAGTACTCCTTTAAATGGGAGTAGAATCCTCGCTCAATGAGTCCTTCGACTGAGAGCCAACCGCTGCTACGGGCAATTACAGAGGGGAAATGGTGCAACACCTTCCATTGAAAAGGTAAACAGACAAAAGACAGACAATACAAAAATACAACTTGCAGCAGATCCATTTTCAGTTATATTTCATGAATCTTACACCAAATCATTGCCAGTCTGATCGTATTGTTGCCGCGAGCTCGACCACATTTAATATTTTCCATCATACTGTAAATGTGAAATACTTTGGTTAGCTAATATGAAAATGTGTTGTTTCATTGATAAATATCTCTTCCAAAGATTTTGACATTTGGGTGAAGCATTTCTTGGAGATGTGTTTCAATATTGCTCTATATGTTGTGAGGTCAAGCTTTTATCTTTGTTATATTTCATCATATTTTGAGTGCCTAAATGGATGCTATTAATAATATTCTTGATGTGATAATGAACTTGATGTGATATCTGATGGTCAATTCATAGATGTTTTTCTTCATCTAAACTTTTACAGGTTAGAGAGAAGGACTAACTGAGATATATATCCCACTTGGGATATTAAATCCAAGTTTGGATATTGAAATATATCCTAATTGGTATATTTTGACTCATTTTCATACTAAATGGCAATGGCGAATTTCGTCATTTAAACTACTAAAAAGACAGAATCTTTTTCACAAAACTGCAATGTGATTGTATAATTTTGCTTTTTTTCGCCAAAATTATTCTCTGTGTATTATGTCTATATGTATGCTGCCAATTAATGGTTCAGAATAATAGCGAGCGGAGCGTGGCCGCAAAGCGGCCGCTTGCGAAGCAAGCTCTATAGGTATTGCGTAGACATGTATATATGAAGCAAAACATAGCAAAATTTAATGAAAACAAAGCAAAATAACAATAACAACTGATATCCCTTGAACGAAAAAACGGTGATTTCCGTTTCCGGCACCCATGGAGAAATTGCATGCCGGGAAAAATTACCCGTGATGAAGACTTAAAAGAAGAAAACATATAGCCTAGCCTAGCTGGCATGTCATTTTTCGAAAGGATTTCAATTCATGAATAATTATACACAGATGAAAATAACTGCAGACTAAAAATGATTCGTTATGCGGCTTTCGTCCTTGTCGAAGATGTCCGATGCAAAACGCAGACCACGTGACCAAGAGTTCGATCAAAAATGTTTCGCAGCGAAGCGGCACTCAAAACGGTGCACACCTTTCGACAAATTTAGTTCTATGGCAGGCAAAACCTGCATAAAATTCATATCTATGGAAAGCTTATTTATTGCGTTTTTTAGATCTGAAGTATCGTGTAAATATGATGAGGCATTTGATAGAAAATAAACATTAACGACGTATTCGTGGTTGTAAAACCAAGCCATTCAACATTGCCAAGATTGATTTCGCCGAGGTCCGCGTGAAGTAGAGGGTCCTACTATTTACCGTCCAGTCACACACAGTCATGTCCAGGCATACGCCCAGTCAAGTCCAGTAGCGTACAACTCACGTCCACTAAAGTTCAGTAGAAAAAAGATAACCACAGGCACGCATTCAGCCACCAGGGACGCAAGCTCTATAGGTATTGCGTAGACATGCATATATGAAGCAAAACATAGCAAAATTTAATGAAAACAAAGCAAAATAACAATAACAACTGATATCCCTTGAATGAAAAAATGGTGATTTCCGTTTCCGGCACCCATGGAGAAATTGCATGCCGGGAAAATTTACCCGTGATGAAGACTTAAAAGAAGAAAATATATAGCCTAGCCTAGCTGGCATGTCATTTTTCGAAAGGATTTCAATTCATGAATAATTATACACAGATGAAAATAACTGCAGACTAAAAATGATTCGTTATGCGGCTTTCGTCCTTGTCGAAGATGTCCGATGCAAAACGCAGACCACGTGACCAAGAGTTCGATCAAAAATGTTTCGCAGCGAAGCGGCACTCAAAACGGTGCACACCTTTCGACAAATTTAGTTCTATGGCAGGCAAAACCTGCATAAAATTCATATCTATGGAAAGCTTATTTATTGCGTTTTTTAGATCTGAAGTATCGTGTAAATATGATGAGGCATTTGATAGAAAATAAACATTAACGACGTAGTCGTGGTTGTAAAACCAAGCCATTCAACATTGCCAAGATTTGATTTCGCCGAGGTCCGCGTGAAGTAGAGGGTCCTACTATTTACCGTCCAGTCACGCACAGTCATGTCCAGGCATACGCCCAGTCAAGTCCAGTAGCGTACAACTCACGTCCACTAAAGTTCAGTAGAAAAAAGATAACCACAGGCACGCATTCAGCCACCAGGGACGTCCAGTAGCAAATGCCATGTCCAGTGGAGATAACTGTACACCCAGCATTTGAAAATGGTGATTTTGCGATTTAAGTTTAAAATTTGAATTAAAACAACTGAGTTCGAAACCTTTTTTTTATGATCATTCTAACTTCATTGTTAATTTTAATTTCGAATTGCAATTTCAGTTTTTTAAATGAAATTTCAGTTTTGATTGAATTTGATCAAGATTAAAGTAAAATTATTTGTAAATAGTTGAATTCAAATTTGAATATAACTTTAACTTGAAATTAAAATTTGATAGTTGAAAAAAAGTTTGAAGAAAACATTTCATATGGACTGAAGTGATGGACTGGAGTTCACCTCAAAATCAAATTAGTTCAAAATTGTCCCTAACCTGAAGCTAGGGAGAGTATGTTTCAATTTAAACTTTCAAAGTTTACATTCAAAATTAATAATGAACTTTTCGAAAATTCCTGAAACTTCAGTATGTTTTATAAACTAGACACCCTCCGATAATACCTGAAAATTGCACACCAGAGATAGGCCTACATTTTTTAAAAATTTATTTATGGCAATTTATTTGTATGTCCACATTTTAATGACATGGGAACCGTACCCCAGTTACAGATGAGAAGGAGGGGGAAGCCCCCCGCCCCCCTCTATATATTTTGCTATCCCTAAGGCTAGTCCTGAAAATTACCACACTATATCTGTGGGTCAAGCTCTACCAAAAAATGTGAAAACAAACCAAAGAAAAAAACAAGATTGCCACCATGATGACGTCACAGTGACGTCATTTTCAAAACAGATATTTTTAGACGATTTTTTGTCATTCCCCATTATAGACACAAATGAATTTTAAATATCAATATCCAATATGGTTAATTATGGTTTCATGTCTTGTTTATCTATAACTTTATAGATTATAATCATAGCCATTACAAGGTTGTTTCTGTCCATTATAGTAAAAGCTCTCTTCCATTAATATTTTAGCATTCAAAATTATTCATTAAAATATGTAATTATAATTATTCTATCAATTCCTTAAATTGAGTTAAAATGTAAAAAGAACAATATCCCAATGTTGATAACAGACAATGATTTAGTCGATTGGTTTTACAGTCGCACATAGAACTATTTTGACATATCTGGTAAATCTATTGGCTGTAAATGTTTGCAAATATTGTTTCCATTTGGCAGATAAAGTAGTAATTTCGTCCTTATGATCAGATCTGTCTATTAATCAAGATCTATTCACTTCAGTCTCAACTTTTGAACATGTCTATTACAAGGACATTAGTTTGGTTAAATGGAGCCTACTCCACCAAGGTTTTACATATTGGGTGTACAATAAAATTAGAATTGAATAAGAGTTCCATCAGTAATAAGACTAATTGTGACAGTATATATGTGATGTAGAATTTTAGTCTGATAATTAAAGGAACAGGATTATTCTTATTAATAGGACTTTACAATAAAGCTGCCGTATGACAGAATATAACATCATAGCCACCTGAAACTGTGACAGGAAATCATAGAACCAGATAGAATTTGGACAATTGAATATTTGATCCAATCTAATTAAAATTAAATCCTATCTGCTCCCCAATTCGGATATGTCGCCTACATAGCGACATATATGATTGGGGAGCATTGATAGGATATTAATTTATTAAGATTGATATTTGATCCTTCAATATTTCGATGAGGGCTCAAACCAAAAAGTGAGCGGTACATGTATCAGCATTTGTGAACCCAGTAAAAATGTTGATATTTGCCTGGAACTGTTCTGGCACAGGGAATGCCAGTGGTGGGTGGTAAATTAAGTTCTGCCTTTGTCCGGGTTGTTTTGAATTGCTGGCTATATCTAAAGAGCTGGTTTTTGACTATGATGAGGACAAGCATTTTACATTTGTTTCCTCAACTGAGCCAGATGATTATTTATTCTCTATTATAAATTCTGTCACATTTATGATCCAGGCTATGTCGATAAATTCTAGACAACAACAGTACCACATGGATTGTATAGTCCTGTATAAGAAGAATTTCTCCGCTCGCTTCTAGGCTTTGCCTATTCATATTAGTTCTATTTTATATTTGGGCGAAAACGTTGAATCAACAATGCTTTGTTGCCATATAGATGCCAATGTGCTGTCCTCTGTCATTTAGTGCTTTCCGTTTACCAGTTTGTTTTAACAATGTAATATATGTTTTTATGTATATGTGTGTCTTTGGCCTTCGGGCATAACTAAAAAATAAAGGATCTCTCTCTGTATTATTTTTTCGTGTTGTTGTTGCACTATACATCCCATCGCTCACCACTGTTGTGTCTTTTACGAACTGAATAACTACAGCAAAATATATGCCAGCTGAAAATATGGAAGTACACAAAACAATATCCCAGTTGGGATATATATCCCAGTTAGTCCTTTTCTCTGACCTGTTTTACCTATAGGAAACAAGTGACAATACTGCAGGCCCATGATAGTAAGATGGCCATGCAGCATTGTCACATCTAGCCCTTGCTCACGTGATGCTCATCCCCTGGTCACGCCAACAAGGGCTAGGTTTTACATGCACCAGCCTAGTAACAACTAGTCCAATATTATTGGACTAAGTAACAACAACAACGGCGCAACAACATGACCATCCCGCAAGAAACCATTCAGAACAGGTGCTGAACCTGTTCAGTTTTCGAATATTTGTGATCAAACTTACCCAGAAATCTTTCTTCAGAATAACAAACCCATGAACATGTTCCCAACAAATCCAACAAAATTATCTTAGACTATAACTCGCCACAACAACGATACGATACTAGCATGTGATGTAAATTCTTCATCTAGCTTTGTATCCGAAAGTCCGGACAAGTTAGATTGAGGGTAATAATACTTTAATGACGAAGAGGCACATTTGGCGGACCAATCCTTAGTTTCTCAAAATACAATAACATACAGGAACGACTAATAAAATACAAGCGTCTAGTCCGTCATTCAATATTCAGCCGTGGTCCATTAAAGAATTTTCGTGTCCACAATCCGAAGACCTAATTTATATAATAGCGTTAGCACCAAATTAGAAGAATAATTCAATGGCGAAGACAAGTTGTGGCCTTTTGGCAGTGGAGAGGAGTGGTGCGGGGGGAGACAGTCAGAGAGGGAGCTATCCGCCCTCGCAGCGTATAGGGTTTTTTTTAAATTAATGGTAAATTGGCGCTCTCTGGGAGCATTTGTGCGGTAAAAGATTGTAAAACTTGAAATATCAATTTGTTCGAAAATGTCTTATAACAGTGGCGATCACTACACTGATATATAAGCTGAAACCAGCATTCAATCCCGGGTTTGCACTATAGTTCAAGTTAATCAATAGCAGGGGCGTTGCATTGACGCGTGGCTCACCGCATGAGTTCTGGTGTTCGTTAATTGGATCGCTTTGTTTTCTCTTCAACCTACAAGGGAATATTTCCGATCTGAAGTTGCAAAACTTATCAAATATGTAAGCTTAGTGGTCCTTTCTCGGAATAGAGAGAAAATTATCCATATTCATCATATTTACACCAGTTATCAAAGAGTGACTTAGGGTCTGCATGGGTTAGATTTCATACCGGTACCGGTACCGGTACCTTTATTTCCACGGTTTCTCTTGAGAATTATTTGAGAGTTCGTATCTCTGGTTTGTGAATAAATGAATATTGAACAAATGACTGGGATCTTAATTGAAAAAGAAAAGGTTATAGTGAAAACGTTTTGAAAAAATCTTTTCAGCCCACGTGTTGACGTTTATCGTTCAAATGGGCGATATTTGATTGGATTGGAACACATTAATCGTTTCTCGGATAAGGTCGCACGAGATCGCACCAGGCCGATATCGCCAATCTGTTGCTTTGTTCACTGACCGATTGCAATTTTATTCTAGTTATACCGGTAAGCATTGTTGGTGATAAATAATTTACTTCCCCTGTATTATACAACAATTGATAAAGATAACAAGATAACATTTACTTCTCTGCTATACGTTTGCTTTCTGTTTCTTTCTTGACTTTTTTAGTTTATTTTATTTTATTTTTTCTTCTTCTTTTTTTTTTTTTTTTTTGCCGGTCGTCAAAATTTGAGTTGGGGAGGGGGAGCTGAAGCCCCCGCCCCCTCCCTTGTCTATGCCCTTAGTGTACATAACACTAGGCTAGTTTCCTGCAAGAGCTAGCGAAGCGGTCAACAGTTTTCAATAATGCCAGCAAGACCAGCATGATGTTCCAAAAATATCAAATCCGTATCGCTGATCAGTATTCTTAATCCATATGATTTCGTTATGAAGTCGTTATCTAGACTAGAGTATTATGTATCTCAGTCACCCTATGATTGTGACTGTTCGAGCACTATGAGGATCTTGAAATACATGGTTTCATATACGGCCCCTAGCCCCGAGTTAAGCGGAATTAGACACAAGTTACGAAACGTACCGCCATAGATATTGCACGCTACGCTCGTATTTTGCTATCAGCATGCGATATGTATCGCCAAATTTGAGAAACTTCGAGTGGCGGCGCTTATAATATAGCCCTGTTTTATAAGTTTCTGTAATAAATGTTCTGTGGCGTTGATTAAAATCGTCACATTTAACGATCGAGCAATTGTTACTAGGCGAGATAGTACGCCATATGCAGGTCCCTCTGGTATATTACTGTCCAGTAGGGAGTTTATGATGTTGAAATTGTAATCATCTCTTTTGTCGTAAAGTCGACGAGAGAGAAGGCCCGCATCAGTTTTATAGAAATATAGGTCTAAATCAGATGTGCCGTTAGGGCCATCTTTAGTTTCCTTAAAATTCAGTGAAGGTGGATATATATCCTTCACTGTTTTATTTATATAGCTATTAACCACAGCAAGAAGATCGTCTATACAGCGTTTGATGAATGAGTAGTCCTGAACTTTGAAATTATCTGTCTTTGAAAGCGTCTGCATATAGTCGTAGTCGTATTATTTGTAAAGAATCCTCGATCCAACCATCTCACTGAGGCAAATAAAAACCCAGTCACCAGTCACATTTTCTGACAGGATTACCGCCTGACCAGCACAACGTCTGAAGTGACATCATACATAGTAAAAGCGATGTTTTTTGAAAACTTCTCAGCTCTGCATTATACCTCTGTTAACCTAGCGTTAGGAAGAATGATCTTGGGATTATTTCCGCCGTTTATATGAGCGAGAATATGGAAAGAAATTTGTTTATGTGCAAAACTGAATGAGTTATTTGGTCGGATTTAAACAACGCGGTGTGTGTGTGGTGGTGGTGGTGGTGGGGGGGGGTCCACGCACACATCATGGCCACGCCGTAAAGGTCGGCGTCCTCTATTGGTGAAAGGGACACAAGTGGATGAGCCTGTAAAACGGAGCATGCGCTGTGGAGAGGTTGGTCCTTGATCATGTTTGTTTGATCATGTGATGCCTCGGGTACATGTACAACACCTTTGCATTGTTGTTGTGAACATTTGACCAACCATAATAATAGGATAGCCATGTTTGATGAAAACCCGAGGGGCTCAAGTTGATTGATTTGACTTGGAACCGTAACTTTCAGTACCTAGCATGCGGAGCAATCCCAAGTGAGATCCAGTGGCAAGGTACCCGCAATTATCGAATTTGTCATAATCCGGCCAAGATATCAGAAGATATTGTATGAAAACAAAATTGTAACTTGGCCCGCAGGTGGCACCACCTATAGGCGGGTCAGCGTGAAAAAACAATCCCAAGTGAGATCCTGTGGCGAAGTACCCACATATAAAATTTAAAAAGAATCCGTTCAGTTTTTCGAAAGTTATTGTCTGGAAACAAAATTTTAACTTTGACACAGTTGGCGCCACCTACAAACAGATCGGCGAAAAACAATCCCAAGCGAGATCTTGAGGCGAGGTACCCACATACCAAATTTGAGAAGAATTCGTTCAGTTTTTCAGGAGTTATTGTCCGGAAACTTAAGTCGGACGGACGCAAAATTTTAACTTGGCCCCCAGGGTGGCGCCACCTATAGGCAGATCAGCGTGAAAAACAATCCCAAGTGAGATCTTGAGGCGAGAGGTACCCACCTACCAAATTTGAAAATAATCCGTTCAGTTTTTCAAAAGTCGAAAACAAAATTTTAACTTGGCCTCCAGCTGACGCCACCTATAGGCAAATCGGCGTGAAAAACAATCCCAAGCGAGATCTTGGGGCGAGGTACTCACATTCCAAATTTGAAAATAATCCGTTCATTTTTTCAAAAGTTATTGTCCAGAAACGAAATTTTAACTTGGCCCCCAGGCGGCACCACCTACAGGCGGGTCGGTGCGAAAAACAATCCCAAGTGAGATCTTGAGGTGAGGTACCCATTCATTAAATTTAAAAAGAATCCATTCAGATTTTCAAAATTATTGTCCGAAAACTAAAATTTAACTTGGCCCCCAGGTGGCGCCACCTATATGCAGATCGGAGTAAAAAAAACAATCCCAAGCTAGATCTTGGGGTGAGGTAAGTAGTAGGTAGCAAGCAAATCGAGTCCCATTACCCCCGGATGTAGTGACGTCACGGGGAGGCTTTGAGGAGGAACTAGTAGCGCCATCTGTACACTCTGGACGCAAGGGAGACAACTCGGACTAATGAGGAGGTGTGCGCTTGGCCGCCATCTTGAATTTTGTGGAAAAGGGGATGTATTCCTCCGCGGTGATGCGGTCCTGGCGGTGATGCGGTCGCGGGAAAAAGCTTCCGCGGAGAAAAAGTAGTCCCCAGACTGGAAATACGCTGCATTGTCCGATTGGGTCGAGTGAGGTATCAAAGTGAAGCATTCGTGAAGGGGCATCTAATGGGCTGGGTGTGGGGTTGAAATATCGGCATTCTGCGCATGCGCGGTGGCCAAAGGGTCTGAAAATAGCCGTTTTGGAGCTAGGGGAGCCACAAATGGTCCAATGGGGCCATATGAGGTATCAATGTGAAGCATTCGTGAAGGGGCATCTGATGGGCTGGGTGTGGGGTTGAAATATCGGCATTCTGGGCATGCGCGGTGGCCAAAGGGTATGAAAATAGACGTTTTGGGATCTAGGGGAGCCCCTCATGGGTCGATGGAGGCGTATGAGGTATCCATGTGAAGCATTCATGAAGGGGCATCTGATGGGCTGGGTGTGGGATTGAAATATCGGCATTCTGCGCATGCGCGGTGGCCAAAGGGTATGAAAATAGACGTTTTGGAGCTAGGGGAGCCATTAATGGACCGATGGGGTCGAGTGAGGTATCAAAGTGAAGCATATGTGAAGGGGCATCCGATGGGCTGGGTGTGGGGTTGAATATCGGTCATTCTGCGCATGCGCGGTGGCCAAGGGTATGGAAATAGACGTTTTGGAGCTAGGGGAGCCCTAATGGACCGATGGGGTCGAGTGAGGTATCAATGTGAAGCATTCGTGAAGGGGCATCTGATGGACTGGGTGTGGGGTTGAAATATCGGCATTCTGCGCATGCGCGGTGGCCAAAGGGTATGGAAATAGACGTTTTGGAGCTAGGGGAGCCCCTAATGGTCCAATGGGGTCATATGAGGTATCCATGTGAAGCATTCGTGTAGGGGCATCTGACTGGATTAGCGGCTCGGATGTTGTCACCATTCTGCGCATGCGCAGACAGGGAATTGTGGGAAAAGGGTATGGAAATAGATTTTTTGGGATCTAGGGGAGCCCCTAATGGGCCGATGGGGTCATATGAGGTATCAATGTGAAGCATTCGTGAAGGGGCATCCAGTCATGGGTGGGTGCATGTAAAATTTTTCCTGAAAAAAAAAACCCGGAACACGGACTTTATCGAAAAATCCGGGAAAATGCCTATATGGGGTATGGAGGTATATAGGTCGGCGGGCTTAACGGGGCTTGCCTATCAATAGAGTTATCTCCCCCTAGTTCCAGGGTGGGTGTATGTAAAATTTTTCCTGAAAAAATACGGAACACGGACTTTATCCTAAATTACGGGAAAATGCCTATATGGAGTATGGGGGGTATAAGACCATCCTGGGAAACCTACGTCTCGACATTTGCGGTATGGTTGTTTGGATTTGTTTTCTTAGTCTCGTCAAGACAAACATGATAGGAAGTGTCGCGGAGCGAATCGTTGAAATTTTTGAAAAAAGTTCAGGGAGACCCATATAGTCCCATACTGGGGGTATAGGACCAATGTTTGTCCCACTGGAAAACCTACTTCTAGACATTTGCGGTATGGTTGTTTGGATTTGTTTTCTTAGTCTCGTCAAGACAAACATGATAGGAAGTGTCCCGGAGCGAAACGGTGAATTTTTTGAAAAAGTACCATACAGCCCATATAGACCCATATAGTCCCATACTGGGGGTATAGGACCAATGTTTGTCCCACTGGGAAACCTACTTCTAGACATTTGCGGTATGGTTGTTTGGATTTGTTTTCTTAGTCTCGTCAAGACAAACATGATAGGAAGTGCCCCGGAGCGAATCGGTGAAATTTTTGAAAAAGTACCATACAGCCCATATAGACCCATATAGTCCCATACTGGTGGTATAGGTCCAATGTTTGTCCCCCTGGGAAACCTACTTCTATACATTTGCGGTATGGTTGTTTGGATTTGTTTTTCACGTCTCGTCATTTAGAACACGATAGGAAGTGTCCCGGAGCGAATCGGTGAAATTTTTGGAAAAAGTCACCGAGGCCTGGGTAGACCCATAGGCCTATACTGCATGGCTATGGGTGTATAGGTCCATACGAGGTGGACGTGTTGGGGTCTAGGTGGGCCACTAATGGTCCAATGGTGTCGTATGAGGTCTTATTTTGAAGCTCTCATGCAGGAGCACTTGGCTACACTAATGGTTCGTCCGTGTTCAATAGTCTGCGCATGCGCAGCCTGGCCGTAGTAGACAAAGCAGGCATTTTGGGGGGTATGTGGGTGTGTTTTTGGGGTAGAGATGTACCGCTATGGGTCCGAATGGGTCGTGGAAGGTGTCAAAGTGAAGCTTGTGTGGGTTAGAGTCAGAATGGTGTGTTTTTAAGTGCAAGTCGCGTTAATCTGCGCATGCGCAGTTGGTTGTAGTAAGTAAAGTGGCCATTTTGGGGCAGTACATGAAGGTATTTGGGGTCGAGATGGGCTATTCACGGTTCGAATGCGTCTTGGAAGGTGTCATCTTGTAGCTCTCGGGTTGTAGACCCCGATTTGAGAGCTGTTCACGTCACCTGTGGCGTCATCGGTGACGTCATCAGTACGAGTAGTAAGTAAAGTGGGCATTTTGGGGCAGTGAAAGGAAGGTATTTGGTGTAGAGATGGACCATCCTTGGTCCGAATGCGTCCTGGGAGGTGTCATTTTGTAGCTCTCGGGGATTTGGGGGCTGTTCACAGCATCTGTGACGTCATTGGTGACGTCATCAGTACGAGTAGTAGCGAAAGTGTGCATTTTGGGGCACTGAAGGATAATATTTGGGGTAGAGCGGGACCATCTTTGGTCCGAATGCGTCGTGGGAGGTGTCATGTTGTAGCTCTCGGGGTGTACATCCCGATTTGAGGCATGTCCGCAGCATCTGTGACGTCATCGGTGACGTCATCAGTACGAGTAGTAGCGAAAGCGGGTATTTTGGGGCAGTGAAGGAAAGTATTTGGTGTAGAGATGCACCATCCTTGGTCCGAATGCGTCGTGTGCGGTGTCATCTTGTAGCAACGCCCGCCAACACCAAGCTCAATGCATCAACGCCCTGGTGAAATAGCTCAGAAGCTCTGATTTTCTAGATATTCCATGGAATTGTCACTCATTCTTCGAAATGCAGTGACGTCCGTCGTTACGCCTTAACAGACCGGAGACAGTACAACAACAACAACAAGGATGAGACATGAGAGAACAACAACAAGAAGAAGTTTTTTCATATAGTTTATTTTCCCAAATGTTACATCATACCCACGCTGGGAGACCGCGTTGGGTATATTTACAATTCAAGAAGACTCTTGTCCAATCAGAGGCCACCATTTGCATCTGTCATATTCGTTCCTGTCCGTTAGATGTATTCTTGTCCAATCAGAAGTCTCCATTTCAGAAAGTTCCATCTTCGGCCATGTTCGCTTTGAACCGTTTATTCTAATCATCATCGGGCAGCCCAGGATACCGTTGAGGCAACATATCCTCAGATAGTTGTTTGTGCATTCTGATTATCTATCAGTGTATGGGTGAATACATTCACCCGATGGGAATATTCCGTAGTTTGGTCACGAAGAACGTAACATTGGTCACACTCTCCACTGTCCACTTGGTGTTGGGGCGTTGTTGTTGGGCCCATTCCAAGGGATCCACGGTGTCCAGTTTCTCCAGCATCGTCTCTAGCGACACTCGGTTAATGATGGTAAACGGTTGGTCAAATACCTGGATGTTACTGCTCGGGTAAAAGTATCGGACTTGGACTGTCTCCTTATGCTGCAGCAAAATAACCAAACGCCAGATTCAATCTGAAGGCCGTAGTTTGATTTTTGAAGATGGCTTCCACGTAGCTACGTAGACGGGCGAGGTCGGTCAGTCGGAAATTGTAAATATCTTGAATAGGGCGATGACGGTTGAAACAGTGCCGTATCATGCACCAATGGCGCCGATAGATGTCACTCACTGGATGGGCGCCCTGTAAGAGATCGCTAGGAACATTTATGGGCTCGTCCAGAAAATGTTCGATGTCGTCAGGCGTATGACTCGAAACCGTAACGCTGGGGTCCGACTGGATATCCAGGCTCTTCTGAACTGTGGTTATAGGCGGGCTCTTCATCGTCGCATCACCAGTGGCGTTCGTCTCCCCGGGTTCATCTTCACTAGGTCTGACCCTCATGGGTGCCTCTTTAGTGGAAAGTTGTCGCTCATACCGTGGTGATGGACTATGAATCAAACGTTGGTGCTGTCTTAACCGACTGTGTCGTTTGAAGAGTCGACCACAATCGTTACATTGTACCGTCGCACCCGCGTGGAGTGCCCTCTCATGGCGCAGTAAATGATCCTCCCGATTGAATGACCGTGAGCAGATTATACAAGTATATAGTGTACCGTTGTGGGTGGAGGCCTCATGGCGGCGCAAGTGGTGCAGACGAATAAACTGCTTCTGGCAAGTTGTGCAAGTGAACATCTTGGTTGCTGACACAGTGTCTGATGAAACGGCAAGGCCGCTTCCCTTTTATAGCACGCTAGCTGGTGATCAATTTTTAGCACACTCAGTTCAACTATCCCCAAGTCGAGGGCCGAGCCGTGACATCTTCGGTAACCTCCGTGTCTCTTCGGTCACCTCCATAACGTCAACGATCAACATGTAGACATATAGAGTATGTACGGCATGTTATGGTATTCATCAGTGCATGAGTGACGCATTCAGCCGATGGGGGTGGTAACGAAAAACGTAACATTGGTCACACTCTCCACTGTCCACTTGGTGTTGGGGCGTTGTTGTTGAGCCCATTCCAAGGGATCCACGGTGTCCTGTTTCTCCAGCATCGTCTCTAGCGACGTCCGGTTAATGATGGTAAACGGTTGGTCAAATACCCGGATGTTACTGCTCGGGTAAAAATATCGGGCTTGGTCTGTGTCCTTATGCTGCAGCACATAACCAAACGCCAGATTTAATTTGAAGGACGTAGCTTGGTCATTGAAGATGGCTTCCAAGTAGTTGCGTAGACGGGTGAGGTCAGTCAGTCGGAAATTGTAGATATCTTGAATAGGGCGATGACGGTAGAAACAGTGCCGGATCATGGGCCAATGGCGCCGATAAATGTCACTCACTGGATGGTCTTCGTGTAACAGATCGCTGGGAACATTTATGGGTTCGTCCACGAAGTGTACTTTGCCCTCCACGTCGTACAAAATCTGGCCCAAGGTCTTGTCGTCGGAATTTGACTGTTGAATTAGGGCGACATCATCATCGGCCCTCGTGCGATGGGTGGGAGTTCCCCCTGTCTCGATATTGATGCCTACGGGCTCTTCTACCTGCAAACGTGGCTGCGGAACAGGGTGTCGTGTGCGTTGGTGTCGCAGCAACTGACTGGTCAGTTTGAAAAGCCGACCACATTCTTCGCATGGACGCTTGGGTACTTCATGGCGTGCACGTGTGTGGCGCTATAAATGACCCGGGCGCTGAAACGACAGTGTACATATCGTACAGTTATACCGGGCGGTTCCTTAGTGCTTGGTAGCCTCATGGCGGCGCAAGTCGTGCAGACGAGTGAATGATTTCGAGCACGTAGTACAAGTGAACATCTTGGTGGTTGACAGAGTGTCTGATGAAACGGCCAGGCCGCTTCCCTAGCTTTATAGCACGCTAGCTGGTATCATGTTCGGGCACCTCCGTGTCTCTTCGGTGATCTCCGTGACATCTTCGGTAACCTCCGTGTCCCGTGTCACGTGACCGGAACTGACCTTTGACCCCGGCGCGCAAATGGGCGTCAACGCCCGGTGGTGGTGGTGGGAACTCCCGTGTGGCAGAGCTCTTGGATCGGAGCCCTTGGAGCTCAAAGCCTGTGGAGCTCAGATCTCGGAAGTGACATTTGCATTGCAGACAAACACAAACAAGTCTGGACATGTCCAAAGGTCACGCCTCATTCACCCAAACCGGAAGTGACGTCATATGCAAATTTCTGAGGTCAAAGGTCAATAAGGCTCGATTTAACGGGACACTGGCCTTATTGACCTTTGACCAACTGTGAGGTCACTTCCGCTTCCGTTCACCTGACCGGAACTGACCCTTGACCCCGGCGCACAAAGGTTTCCACCGCGGTGGAAACCTTTACAACGCGCGCGCCGGGGTCAAAGGTCAGTTCCGGTCAGAAACTGCATTTCGAAGAATGAGTGACAATTCCATGGAATATCTAGAAAATCAGAGCTTCTGAGCTATTTCACCAGGGCGTTGAAGCATTGAGCTTGGTGTTGGCGGGCGTTGCTACAAGATGACACCGCACACGACGCATTCGGACCAAGGATGGTGCATCTCTACACCAAATACTTTCCTTCACTGCCCCAAAATACCCGCTTTCGCTACTACTCGTACTGATTACGTCACCAATGACGTCACAGATGCTGCGGACATGCCTCAAATCGAGGTGTACACCCCGAGAGCTACAACATGACACCTCCCACGACGCATTCGGACCAAGGATGGTCCATCTCTACACCAAATACCATCCTTCACTGCCCCAAAATGCCCACTTTCGCTACTACTCGTACTGATGACGTCACCAATGACGTCACAGATGCTGTGAACAGCCCCCAAATCGGGGTCTACACCCCGAGAGCTACAAAATGACACCTCCCAGGACGCATTCGGACCAAGGATGGTCCATCTCTACACCAAATACCTTCCTTTCACTGCCCCAAAATACCCACTTTGCTTACTACTCGTACTGATGACGTCACCGATGACGTCACAGGTGACGTGAACAGCCCTCAAATCGGGGTCTACACCCCGAGAGCTACAAGATGACACCTGCCAGGACGCATTCGAACCGTGAATAGCCCATCTCGACCCCAAATACCTTCATGTACTGCCCCAAAATGGCCACTTTACTTACTACAACCACCTGCGCATGCGCAGATTAACGCGACTTGCACTTAAAAACACACCATTCTGACTCTAACCCACACAAGCTTCACTTTGACACCTTCCACGACCCACTCGGACCCATAGCGGTCCATCTGTACCCCAAAAACACACCCACATACCCCCAAAATGCCTGATTTCTCTACGACGGCCAAACTGCGCATGCGCAGATTGACGCGACTTGCATTTAAAAACACGCCATCCTGACTCTACCCCACACAAGCTTCACTTGGACACCTTCCACGACCCATTCGGACCCATAGCGGTACATCTCTACCCCAAACACACACCCACATACCCCAAAAATGCCTGCTTTCTCTACTACGGTCAGGCTGCGCATGCGCAGACTATTGAACACGGACGAACCATTAGTGTAGTCAAGTGCTCCTGCATGAGAGCTTCAAAATAAGACCTCATACGACACCATTGGACCACCAGGGACTCACCTAGACTCCAACATGTCCACCCCGTATGGACCTATACACCCATAGCCATGTAGTATAGGCCTATGGGTCTACCTAGGCCTCGATGACTTTTTCCAAAAATTTCACCGATTCGCTCCGGGACACTTCCTATCGTGTTCTAAATGACGAGACGTGAAAAACAAATCCAAACAACCATACCGCAAATGTATAGAAGTAGGTTTCCCAGGGGGACAAACATTGGTCCTATACCCCCAGTATGGGACTATATGGGTCTATATGGGCTGTATGGTACACTTCCTATCATGTTTGTCTTGACGAGACTAAGAAAACAAATCCAAACAACCATACCGCAAATGTCTAGAAGTAGGTTTCCCAGTGGGACAAACATTGGTCCTATACCCCCATATGGGTCTATATGGGTCTCCCTGAACTTTTTTTCAAAAATTTCACCGTTTCGTGCCGGGACACTTCCTATCATGTTTGTCTTGACGAGACTAAGAAAACAAATCCAAACAACCATACCGCAAATGTATAGAAGTAGGTTTTCCAGTGGGACAAACATTGGTCCTATACCCCTAGTATGGGACTATATGGGTCTCCCTGAACTTTTTTCAAAAATTTCAACGATTCGCTCCGCGACACTTCCTATCATGTTTGTCTTGACGAGACTAAGAAAACAAATCCAAACAACCATACCGCAAATGTCGAGACGTAGGTTTCCCAGGATGGTCTTATACCCCCCATACTCCATATAGGCATTTTCCCGTAATTTAGGATAAAGTCCGTGTTCCGTATTTTTTCAGGAAAATTTTTACATACACCCACCCTGGAACTAGGGGGAGATAAGTCTATTGATAGGCAAGCCCCGTTAAGCCCGGCGACCTATATACCTCCATACCCCATATAGGCATTTTCCCGGATTTTTCGATAAAGTCCGTGTTCCGGTTTTTTTTTTCAGGAAAATTTTTACATGCACCCACCCATGACTGGATGCCCCTTCACGAATGCTTCACATTGATACCTCATATGACCCCATCGGCCCATTAGGGGCTCCCCTAGATCCCAAAAAGTCTATTTCCATACCCTTTTCCCACAATTGCCTGTCTGCGCATGCGCAGAATGGTGACAACGCCCGAGCCGCTAGTCCAGTCAGATGCCCCTTCACGAATGCTTCACATGGACACCTCATATGACCCCATTGGACCATTAGGGGCTCCCCTAGCTCCAAAACGTCTATTTCCATACCCTTTGGCCACCGCGCATGCGCAGAATGCCGATATTTCAACCCCACACCCAGTCCATCAGATGCCCCTTCACGAATGCATCACTTTGATACCTCACTCGACCCCATCGGTCCATTAGTGGCTCCCCTAGCTCCAAAACGGCTATTTTCATACCCTTTGGCCACCGCGCATGCGCAGAATGCCGATATTTCAATCCCACACCCAGCCCATCAGAGGCCCCTTCATGTATGCTTCACATGGATACCTCATACGCCTCCATCGACCCATGAGGGGCTCCCCTAGATCCCAAAACGTCTATTTTCATACCCTTTGGCCACCGCGCATGCGCAGAATGCCGATATTTCAACTCCACATCCAGCCCAATAGATGCGCCTTCACGAATGCTTCACTTTGATACCTCACTCGACCCAATCGGACCATGCAGCGTATTTCCAGTCTGGGGACTACTTTTTCTCCGCGGAAGCTTTTTCTCGCGACCGCATCACCGCCAGGACCGCATCACCGCGGAGGAATACATCCCCTTTTCCACAAAATTCAAGATGGCGGCCAAGCGCACACCTCCTCATCAACCTCCCCACAGCGCATGCTCCATTTCGCAGGCTCCAATAACATCCCTGCCTCCAATAGCGGAAGTTGACCTTTACTACGTTGCTATGACGTATAGGGGAAACCAACCAACGCACGGTTCAGCTTGAATCCGACCAAACAACTCCTTTAGTGTTGCACATGAGCGAACTACTTTTCATATGCTCTGTCCAGATAAACAGGGAAAATTATCTCCAGATAATTCTTTTTAACGCTGGGTCAACGGAGGTATTATGCAGACTTGAAAAGTAATCAAAATTTTCGTTAAACATCTATTTTACTACATATGATGTCACTGCCGGCGATGTGCGCGAAGGCCCCGAATCCGGTCCAAAAATCTGACTGGTGGCTGGGGTGTTATTAGACCCCCAGCGAGGTGGTTGACCTCCTCATTAGTCCGAGTTGTCTCCCTTGCGTCCAGAGTGTACAGATGGCGCTACTAGTTCCTCCTCAAAGCCTCCCCGTGACGTCATTACATCGGGGGGTAATGGGACTCGATTTGCTTGCTACCTACTACTGAGGTACCCACATACCAAATTTGAAAAGAATCCGTTCAGTTTTTCGAAAGTTATTGTCCGGAAACGAAATTTTAACTTGGCCCCAGATGACGCCACCTATATGTGGATCAGCGTGGAAAACAATCCCAAGCGAGGTACCCACGTACCAAATTTGAAAAGAATCCGTTTAATTTTCCAGAAGTTGCGGGGACGGACGGACGGAAGGACGGACGGACGCACGGACGGACGGACCCCAATATTATAGCCCCCTTTAGCCCTTCGGGCGTCGGGGGGATGGGAGTTCGACCCACAGCGAGATAGATTCACGTGCCTTAGCCATTCCATCCCAGTGAGTCAGATGTATGCAACCGTGTAAAGGGTAATATTGGTAATACTTGTCTGCCCTGAATGATTTTACGTAATGTACATAAACGAACTAGACTAGTCGCCGGTACCAGCAATGAAATTTCTGTAAATTCACAGCTGCAGACAATCGCCTTTTCGTCCGACTCCGTTTCTGGTTTGGTGAAATCGGCTGTTCGTTCGTTCTGATGTTTTTTATTTGAATAACCCCATGAATTTCCAATCCAGATATTTTAATTCACGTTCAGCAGTGGACTAGGATTTGTATATACGCTAGTGCAGCTGCAGCAAATTTCTGTTATTCGTACTATCACTTCCGGTTTAGCGAATCCAGTTGTGCACAGTTGTGGTCACTCATGATTTTGGCTGAAATACCTCACGGAAGTGTTTCACAGCCAGTGACCGCCTTTATCAATGTTCGTGCCAGACGACATTATGGTTACTGACCGAAAAGTTGTTCGTGTTATGTCACTTTAACAGTGGACCAGTGCTAGTTGATGTCCTTCTCTTTATTGAATGTTTCTATTCCCCAAAAAACCATTTTGAGCCTGGGCTGTGTGGTTTTACTAAAGAGCAAGAGCCTGCCGCTTACATTCGGCGTCGTGACAGGATCCCTGAAGCATAAGAGCAGAAGGATAGTGACAAGAAGATGGCCCAAAACCATGGAGAAAACCCAGAGACGGTTGAGGAGGAGTGTGTGCATAATCTAGAATCTAAACATCACAATATAGACTGCAGGAAGTGAAACTGAAGTTAGAGCAACAAGCAGAGCTCATTCGTCGGCAGGATGAGAGGATGTCGAGATCAGGTCTGGCTGCCTACTAGACCAAGGGTATGGAAATAGACGTTTTGGAATCGATGGGAGCCCCTATTGGGTCGATGGAGTCGTATGAGGTATCATTGTGATGCATATGTGAGGGGCATGCCCCTGGACTAGTGTGTCGTCCGTGTTGAACATTCTGCGCATGCACAAACAGGGAATTGTGGGAAAAGGGCATTGGAAATAGACGTTTTGGGGTCTTGGTGGGCCACTAATGGTCCTATGAAGTCGCATGAGGTATCAATGTGAAGCATTCGTAAAGGAGCATCCACCTGGCCTAGTGTCTCGGCCGTTGTCAACATTCTGCGCATGCGCAGAGAGGGAATTGTGGGAAAACGGCATTGGAATGAACATTTTGGGGTCTATTTCGGCCCCTAGCCGTCCGATGGGGTCGAGTGAGGTATCGGTGTGAAGAATACGTGAGGGAGCATCCGCCTGGACTAGTATGACGTGGAATTGACGTCATTCTGCGCATGCGCAGTAGACAAAGTGTATGGAAATAGACGTTTTGGGGTCTAGGTGGACCACTAATGGTCCAATGGAGTTGAGTGAGGTAACAATGTAAAGCAGCCGCGAGGAAGCATCCGCCTGGACCAGTGTGTCGTCCGTGTTCGACATTCTGCGCATGCGCAGACAGGGAATTGTGGGGAAAGAGTATGGAAATAGACGTTTTGGGGTCGAGGTGAGCCCCTAGTGGGCCGATGGAGCCTTATGAGGTATCGTTGTGAACCATTCGTGAAGGATCATCTGCCTGGACAGGTGTGTTGTTCGTGTTCAACATTCTGCGCATGTGCAGACAGGGAATTGTGGGAAAAAGGGAATGGAAATAGACGTTTTGGGGTTTAGGTGGGCCACTATTGGTCCGTTGGAGTCGGGTGAGGTATCAATGTGAAGCACACGTGAGGGAGCATCCGACTGGGTGGATGTGGGGGTAGGAATATCGTCATTCTGCGCATGCGCAGGCAGGCCGTAGTATGGAAATAGACATTTTGGGCCGATATGGACCACTAGTGGTCCAAATGGGTTGTGGGAGGTGTCAAAGTGAAGCTTTTGTGAGATAGTGTCAGAATGGTGTGTTTTTTATTGCAAATCGCGTCAATCTGCGCATGCGCAGTTGGGTGTAGTAAGTAAAGTGGCCATTTTGGGGCAGTGCAGGAAAGTATTTGGTGTAGAGATGGACCACTATTGCTCCAAATGCGTCGTATGGGGTGTTATTTTGTAGCTCTCGGGGTGTAGACCCCGATTTGTAGGATGTCCACCGCATCTGTGACGTCATCGGTGACGTCATCAGTATGAGTAGTAGCCAAAGTGGGGGTTTGAGGGCGGTGAAGGAAGGCATTTGGTGTAGAAATGGACCATACTTAGTCCGAATGCGTCGTGTGAAGTGGCATCTTGTAGCAACGCCCGCCAACGCCAAGCTCAACGCTTCAACGCCCTGGTGAATTAGCCCAAAAGCTCTCATTTTTCTAGACACCAATACATCGGAATGCAGTGTCGCCCGTCAATGACCGTCGTTACGCCCTAGCCTAACACCTTGACGCCATGATATAGACCGAAGAGAGAACAACAACAACAATAAGGATGAGAGAACAACAACAAGTTTTTTCATATAGTTTATTCTCCCCAATGTTACATCATACCCACGCTGGGGGAGCCGCGTTGGGTAGGTTTACAATACAAGTAGCCTCTCGTCCAATCAGAGGCCGTCATTTGGCACTGCATCTGTCATACTCGTTCTTGCCCGTTAGATGTATTCTCAGCTGCTCTTGTCCAATCAGAAGTGGCCATTTCAGAAAGTCCTATCTTCGGTCATGTTCGCTCTGAAACGTTTGTTCTATGGTCTAGAGATGGGCCATCCTTGGTCCGAATGCGTCGTGGGAAGTGTCATCTTGCAGTTCTCGGGGTGTAGACTCCATTTGAGGGATGTCCACAGTAACTGTGACGTCATCGGTGACGTCATCAGTACGAGTAGTAGCGAAAGAACGTGTTTGATAATTGGCTCAGTGCCAATTTTTTCCCACGATTTGCGGAATGTCCACAGCATCTGTGACGTCATTGGTGACGTCATCAGTACGAGTAGTAGCGAAATTTTGATTAGTCGTCCAATATATATGGAACGATGAGGGACACGAGTTAATCTCTATATGTACAGACACCACCACATACCAATAATACCACCATACACACACACACACACACACACACACACTACCACACACCATCAACGCCACCACCGGGCGTCGACGGGCATCAACGCCCGGTGGTAGTGGTGGGAGCTCCCGTGTGGCAGAGCTCTTGGATCGGAGCTCTTGGAGCTCAAAGCTTGTGGAGCTCGGAGCTCGGAAATGAAGTCATCGCATGCATCCGCGCTTACCTGTGGTGCACCCGCACCCTGGTGTACCCTATTCCCTACGGGATATAGGGTACAGGGTGCACCACAGGTACGCGCGCATGCATGCGATGACGTCATTTCCGAGCTCTGAGCTCCAAGAGCTCCGATCCAAGAGCTCTGCCACACGGGAGCTACCACCACTACCACCGGGCGTTGATGCCCGTCGACGCCCGGTGGTGGCGTTGGTGGTATGTGGTAGTGTGTGTGTGTGTGTGGTGGTATTATTGGTGTGTGGTGGTGTCTGTACATATAGAGATTAACTCGGGTCCCTCATCATTCCATATGTATTGGACGACTAATCAAAATTTCTAGACCACTCGTACTGATGACGTCACCGATGACGTCACAGATGCTGTGGACATCCCGCAAATCGTGGGAAAAAATTGGCACTGAGCCAATTATAAAACACGTTCTTTCGCTACTACTCGTACTGATGACGTCACCGATGACGTCAGGTACGCGCGCATGCATGCGATGACGTCATTTCCGAGCTCTGAGCTCTACAAGCTTTGAGCTCCAAGAGCTCCGATACAAGAGCTCTGCCACACGGGAGCTACCACCACCACCACCACCGGGCGTTGACGCCCGTCAACGCCCGGTAGTGGCGTTGGTGGTGTATGGTAGTGTGTGTGTGTGTGTGTGTGTGTGGTATTATTGGTGTGTGGTGGTGTCTGTACATATAGAGATTAACTCGTGTCCCTCACCATTCCATATGTATTGGACGACTAATCAAAATTTCGCTACCACTCGTACTGATGACGTCACCAATGACGTCACCGATGCTGTGGACATCCCGCAAATCGTGGGAAAAAATTGGCACTGAGCCAATTATAAAACGTTCTTTCGCTACTACTCGTACTGATGACGTCACCGATGACGTCACAGATGCTGTGGACATCCCTTAAATGGAATCTACACCCCGAGAACTGCAAGATGACACTTCCCACGACGCATTCGGACCAAGGATGGTCCATCTCTACACCATAGAACAAACGGTTCAGAGCGAACATGGCCGAAGATATATGTAGGACTTTCTGAAATGGCGATTTCTGACTGGACAAGAGCAGCTGAGAATACATCTAACGGGCAAGAACGAGTATGACAGATGCAGTGCCAAATGACGGCCTCTGATTGGACAAGAGGCTACGTGTATTGTAAACCTACCCAACGCGGCTCCCCCAGCGTGGGCATGATGTAGCATTGGGGAGAATAAACTATATGAAACATGAGACACCAGAGGTGCTACAACTCCTCAGCCCCTTAACAGTCTAGACCAAGGTGTTTTTATGAGTGTAGAAGTTTGGCTAAATAGCAGCGAGTTATGGCATGCGAAATGCAAACCCAAGTCACAACTCGGACAGATGAACGGATGGATACACTGACACACGGACGGACAATCGAATCCAGTATAACCCCAACTATGTACAGGGGTATAAAAAGTGACAAGGTATCCACATATCTGCAGGAAAAAAAACATGTAAAGTTGTGATCTCATTGCCCTGGCGTCAGTGTAAAGTGGTCGGCCGCCTAGGCCCCGGAAGCTCTGGGGTTCTAGATGGCTGGAAATGCATTCGAACCCATTTCTGGCAGTTAAATTTCTAAAATATTATTCACAATTCAACCCCCGTTTTATATATTTTTAAGAAAAAAAAAATAATGTTACACATGGCCCATGTGATGAAAGAAATACCTACCGGCTAGAGTTTACTGAACTGTCTCACGATGGGATGGGATGGGATTTTCGGCTAAATATCGGAGCCAGTTCATCTCAGAGAAGTGAAATTCCCCAAAGTATCTGTATGTAATTTGTGCATTTTTATTCTGAAATTCGAAGGAAATCTATTCAGAATCAAAACAAATCTCCAATACCTCACATGTTATTTTCATAGTGCCTATAGTGACAATGTTACAAAATTGCAAGCCCAACGTCATTGTGCTTTTGGGGGGTGGAAAAAAAAACACCACGCGAGGTATTGGAGATTTTCTTTGATCCTGAACAGATTTCAAATTTCAGAATGAAAATGCACAAATTACATATAGATACTGTGGAGAATTTCACTTCTCTAAGAAAAACTGGCTTCGATAGCCGAAAATCACATCCCATCGGAATGTGAGACAGAAACTCCCTGACGTGTCTCCGTTGGTAACGTATTAGCGTCAGTGCAACGACAACGATGATGTCTGCATTGATTTATTGGGTTGGCCATACCTTTCACTGTACATTTTAGAGGACTTGTTATGCGAGACACCGCTTGTAACTGGCCGACGACCACAGTTCATTTTACAATTGAAAACTCAACTCCGCCATTGATGTGTTGGCAGCACGCACAAACACATGGGCACTACTTTTGATTTTGACAGATCTCACAGGTTCCTACAATCCTGTGACAAGACAAAGTACAGGTTGCTCTTTTCCGATAAAATAGGCGTTTATTATCGTTCAAATCCATTCTGAGAACTTTTAGACGAAATAACAAGCCGATTTTCACAGTTTTAATGTCGGATTAATTTTTTCTCAACAGCGTAGGGATACGACAATTATGGCAATCTCGTATCAGTGGCCTCAAGTTCACGGGTAATTTACTGTATATCTGACATGGTGCAGAGATTCATAGAAGTCATTTTGTTTAGTACCATTCATGGTCAAATTGAGTTTTTGTCTGGCAAATTGAGTTTTTAGCGTGCTTTTGGCAGGGTAAATTGAGTTTAATCAAATTTTTAGGACCGTTTGCTATATAATACATACACGTATAACAGGTACATGAATGTGATACAAGCTGAGTAGCTAGCAGGTCCCCCGCCAAAAAGCTTGTCTGGAAATGGACTTCTCGCACACACGGGATATAATCACCATATGTATTTTGTGTGATGGTAAATTGTTGCTAGGAGTGTGGTGTTGTTGATGTGAAGAAGATATAATTGTGAAGGACAATGTTGCAAATTGTCTATGGAAGAATGGGGATAGGGTGATCGAGAAAGATCATCCGGTGGCATAGTTGTGCTGAAAAATGGGTGACTTTCTTCTGAGATCCCAGCCATCGCTAAGTTTGAAGTTAATCGGTTGAATTGTTCTTGAGATATCGCGTTCACAAGATGGTTGGGATGGAAAGATGGTATGAGGGACGGAGGGATGTTATGAGGGATGGAAGGACGGATGGGTAGCTATTGATGTAAAGTCACCCTCCATATTTGAAGTTGATCGGCTGAAATGTTCTCAAGATATCGCGCTCACAACATAGTTGGGATGGATGGAATCTAAGATGGCTGATAGTGGCCATCTTGGATAACGCAGTTTGGTGAAAAACAATTCCAGCCATCTTCTCACTGATGTCAAGTCAACCCCTAAGTTTGAAGTCAATCAGTTGCACTGTTCTCGAGATATCGCGTTCACAACATGATTGGGACGGACGGACGGATGGAAAATGTCACACCATTGTGATGCCATCCCAAGTTTGAAGTAGATCAGTTGAATTGTTCTTGAGATATCTCGTTAACAATATAGTCGACGGCGGCCATCTTGGTTAACGCAGTTTGGTGAAAAACAATTCCAGTCATCTTCTTATTGATGTGAAGTCACTCCCCAGATTTGAAGTCGATCGGTTGAATTATTTTCGAGATATCGTGTTCATAACATTTCGGAGATTGATGGAATCTAAGATGGCTGACGGCGGCCATCTTGGTTAACGCAGTTTGGTGAAAATCAATTGCAGTCATCTTCTTATTGATGTGAAGTTACCCCCCAGATTTGAAGTCGATCGGTTGAATTGTTCTCGAGATATCGTGTTCACAACATTTTGGGGATGGATGGAATCTAAGATCCCAAGTTTGAGTAGATCGGTTGAATTGTTCTTGAGATATCTCGTTAACAATATAGTCGACGGTGGCCATCTTGGTTAACGCAGTTTGGTGAAAAACAATTCCAGTCATCTTCTTATTGATGTGAAGTCATTCCCCAGATTTGAAGTCGATCGGTTGAATTGTTCTCGAGATATCGTGTTCATAACATTTTCGAGATGGATGGAATCTAAGATGGCCGACGGCGGCCATCTTGGTTAACGCAGTTTGGTGAAAAACAATCCCAGCCATCTTCTCAATGATGTCAAGTCACCCCCCAAGTTTGAAGTCAATCGGTTGAACTGTTCTCGAGATATCGCGTTCACAACATTTTTGGGATGGCTGGAATCTAAGATGGCCGACGGTGGCCATCTTGGATAGCGTAGTTTGGTGAAAAACAATCCCAGCCATCTTCTCACTGATGTCAAGTCACCCCCCAAGTTTGAAGTTGATGAGTTGAATTGTTCGAGATATCGCGTTCACAACATGGTTCGAACGGACGGACGGGTAGCATTTCCAAGTCCCCCTCCCACTTGCGTGGCGGGGGACAATTAAGGAATATTTAATTCTTTTATATTGCTTTAGAACTAAATTATTTGATTTCATCACCTGTGCCCTATTGGCTTTTCACATGAAATGCAACCAGCCAATATTTTAATTTCCACTTCAAGCAGATATCCAGTATTCTTTGAACTCTCATTGAACTTAAAAATGGAGTGAGAGACAGAGAGCAATCGGAAAATCTCCTGTTGATAAAACGCCTCAAGGGAATTTAACTCGATAAAATAAAATGGAAAGCAATAAAATAGCTTTTGTTCAACTAGATCAGCCTATACATTAGCTGTCAGAATTGAGCAGCTTTTCCCAACCTGCTAAAGGAATGACACCATGTAGACTACAGAGGTAGGACAAAAATAAAGTTCAGTAAAGGAATCAACCACATTAAAAAAAAGAGATCGTTTTCAGATCGTCAAATGACAGTGTCGACTATCCGTGTGTTGTTGTTGTTCGTGTTGATCACTTTCATTTTCGAAACTATTTTCAAAATAATTCAGTTGATTCATTAACTTTCAGTTGTTAATTTTTAAGAGTAGTCGTTTCAAGTAGACAGTTGTTGGTATTGGAATCGAAGTCCCCGGCAAAAACTGACAAAACATCGACAAACTTATGGCGAAACGAATTCAGGCAGTGTTCAACGCACGTGTTAACATCGTGGGTGTGTCTCCTCTACTGCTGTAGCTCGGCGACGGAAAGGTCAAGGGCGACTAGCCTGTTTTCGGGTACCCTCTCCAACAGCATAACAAATATAGTGAAAATGACTCCCTGGTGACTGTCTCGCAGGAATTTACCTCGCTCAAAATGGCGGGTTGTTTACCTCTTCGTCTGTTTCTCCGTCAACAACGCGTCATAGTAATAAAACAGCAACGATCCGTAAGTTATGCAAATCAGATTAAGTTTAATTGGCTCAAATTCAGTTTTCGTCTTCATTGAAATGGAGTTTTTCTGAAACGGTGGTCTCTAACTGAGTTTCCCCTCGTCTAGACGAAATTGAGTTTCTAAAAGTCGACTTCTATGAATCCCTGCGGTATTTTCGGTGGATGTTTTGTGGTTCGGACAAAGCTAGGGTAATGGGACAAATTTATCAGTTCTATTAATCAAAGAAAACGGGGTTTCTTAATTTTTACATTTGCTATTTTGGGCGGATTTCATTTTGGGCACCTGTACGTTTTGCGGAAGTAATTTGGCTCTGGATACGGCCCCGACTGGCAATACCGTACTGCTGAATATGCAGAGGAACCAATGACCAGTCATTCACTACACTGAACCAATGGCTGACATACGACTTGGAGCTCTTGATTGGCTACATGCTAGTAGAGTATGTAAATCAGTACAAAAGTAGGGCTAATGTATGCATACTTGTAGATCCGTTTTTAAAAGCCTGGAAAATGGTAGAAAAATAAAAAAAATTGTAAAAAAATAATTAATGACCGGTTAGACCTGAAAGTCTCAAAGGCACAAGTAAAAAATAAAAGGATCATAACCTGTAAGTTTCATGAACTTCCTTGCAATAGTTATCGAGATACGGCTCGGACAGACGGACAGACACATCCCCAGGGCCACAACAATACTCCTGAGCCCGAAGGGCTGAGGAGTAAAAAAAAACAACAAAAACATGCGAGGTATTGAAGATTTTCTTTGATTCTGAACAGATTTCCTTCAAATTTCTGAATAAAAATGCACAAATTACATATAGATACTGTGGGGAATTTCACTTCTCTGAGAAGAACTGGCTCACTGAGGAGAACATATATTGCTGAAAATCCCATCCCATCGCTATGCGAGACAGATACTACACAGGAGCTTGTTGATGGTCAGTTATTAATTGTGATATTAATATTCATATATATATATACTCTCCTCCTACTCTATTAATGGAGTAGGAGAGTATATATATATTCATATCATAAGTAATAACTGACCATCAACAAGCCCCTGTGAGCTCCACCAGTCCACACTGTTGTCTTCGCTTAGACAGCTGCCTCGCTTCCCTCCATATTTCTGAGGATTATAGCCAAAATGTATGACTTCTCTCGACGTAACTCGGTATCAAATAGACAACGAATGATAATTAATATATTAACGAAAAAACGTTTCACAGATCACTTGTTACCACTTCAACCGGCCGCTGCCGTTGTTGTCTCCGACGGAATTTTCAATTCATGCCTTTGCTTTGCGCTTCCGCGATGGACGTACATCAACCAGAAAAGAGACTAATGTTTATTCTCGTCATAACTATACCGTACTGCAAACGTGCTTGAAGAGTTCACCCCATTGGCAACCTGAGTTGAAACCTAATACGTTCCCATTTATTCGGCACAGTGGCCATTTACGGTTCTTCTTCCTGACAAAAACACAGCAGGGCCGCCATTTTTTTCAAGCATGCGGTCTCGCGTCGGGAACCCTCGTGTTACTTTACCATGTTACAAATTTTGAGGACTCCCGATTGCCACTTAGTCCGGGAAATCAGCGAGACTGTTCCCACGAGTTTTCGAACTGTAAACATTTGATTTTCTTCGACAGATTTAGGGAACAAAAAAAAATATATATATACATTTTTTATTAAGTTTTGAGTCTCGGATATACACCTTTTTAATTTAGGCTCGGCTGTGAAGGGGAGTGGTTCATAGCCATGTCAACTTGGCTAAGTGGTTCATTGAGTTCTGTGATATGATATTAAGCCCTCTTTCTTGCCAGTGCTTGGTGTAACACTTTCTAGCCAAATGCACAAATAAATCAGATATCAGGACTTTATACCAAGTTGCTGGTTTTGAAATGTGGGAGTTGACTGTCACTGTAATAGTTAAGAAGCTCCAAAGAAGCAAAACTGCTGGATCTACATTAGATCTAAGTAATGTGTTCATACATTTCATATGAATGAGTCACTGGCAATACCATACTACTGAATATGCAAATGAGTCCTGCACTACACTGAATGAACCAATGGCAGACATACAACTTTACTATGGATTTCTTGATAGGCTAGATGCCAGTAAGTGTATGTAAATCAGTATGAAAGTAGGCCTAATGTATGCATACTTGGAGATCCCTTTTTAGAAGCCTGGAAAATGGTAGAAAAATTTAAAATTTAAAAAAAATGTAAAAATATAATTAATGATCGGTTAGACCTGAAAGTTTCAAAGGCACAAGTAGAACATAAAAGGATCATAACCTGTACGTTTCAAGAACTTCCTTTCAATAGTTTTCGAGATACGGCTCGGACAGACGGACAGACACACTGCTAGGGCCACAACAATACTCCTGAGCCCGTAGGGCTGAGGAGTAAAAACTTGTTGTTGTTCTCTCATCCTTGTTGTTGTTGTTGTTCTCTCTTCGGACTATATCATGGCGTCAAGGTGTTAGGCTAGGGCGTAACGACGGTCATTGACGGGCGTCACTGCATTTCCAATGAATTAGTGTCTAGAAAAATGAGAGCTTTTGGGCTAATTCACCAGGGTGTTGAAGCGTTCAGCTTGGCATTGGCGGCCGTTGCTACAAGATGCCACTTGACACGACGCATTCGGACTAAGGATGGTCCATTTCTACACCAAATACATTCCTTCACTGCCATAAAATGGTCACTTTATTTACTACACCCAACTGCGCATGCGCAGATTGACGCGACTTGCAATAAAAAAACACGCCATTCTGACTCTATCCCACAAAAGCTTCAATTTGACACCTCCCACAATTCATTTGGACCACTAGTGGTCTATATCGACCCCAAAAGGTCTATTTCCATACTACGGCCTGCCTGCGCATGCGCAGAATGACGATATTCCTACTCCACATCCACCCAGTCATCGCCTGAACATAATAGAACCATAACGTTGACCAGCAAATGTTAGAGAAACACAAATTCTAATGGTTGCGGCAATCTTTGAAGACGCTATCCGAAAAGGATTGGGCGAAATATCAACAGAACGTAGAAAATAGACGCCAATTTTGTGACATTCCCGAATTTATCACCTGTTTTCCAACTAACAGGCCTCTCTTCACTTATTCAAAACTCGCGATCGCAGTCTGGATCAGATAATGCATGTGATATTATTGGGGAAACTCTGGATCAGGAAACGCGAACAGTAATTGACAGACTTCATTCAAACGTGCTGATATAACTGTGTGCAATCTTATAGCCGTGAACCAATATCCTTGTTACTGTTATCTTTCCCATAGCACCAGTCTTAGTATGACAAATAATCACAGAAATCGAATGTCGGGTCAATCAATCATGGGGCCAAATGTCGCCCCTGTTTCCTCTTGTCAGTTCACGATCTCTGTTATCTGGGATGATACGAGTTTCTTTGAGTCAGCACAGATTTCAACTTCACTAATTACTGGTATACTGTTACAGCTACTAGTACGGGTGTCTCAAAATATGATCTCTTACATTGTTCCAGATTGAAATCGCTAACTTCACAATAGTCCAATCAAATAATATATGGAGGAATAACATTTAGTTGATCTTCTTCTAGCGTTAGATCTTTGGTTTCAGAACTTGTTGGTGGGCACCATACGCACATTGGTATTTATCATTCAATTCAGTTTTTGAAAATCTTCATATTCGGGAATATCGGTTAGTTTCTGTTTTACTTCTCAAACATAGATATACTGTTGAAGTATGTCAACCTTGTAGACTTGTATACAGACGATCATCCATCACATGAAGCTTGTGAATTCCTATGCATCAGCGGACTATCATATGGGACTCTGAAACTATTTCGATTTCAAGCTTGTAACTGGAATAGGCGAAACGATTACAGGTCTGTTGATTCTAAGAAATTCAAGTTTAATTACTCTGATGAGGATGTCAGTTGGTTCTGTTTATCTTTGGAAATGATCACGAATGTTGGGTGGAAATACCCCCTCCTCCAATTTCATAGCAACGAGCATCAATTTGAAAGCTGGCATACATAACAACAATCCCGAGAATCATTGTGTCTCTCTGTTAAGATTCTCCACGATATGATATATGTTGCAGTTATATGATGAATGTAATCATCTCATGTTATCATCGTCATTACATAATATTTTTCTGCTTTACTATGCCAGGGTGTTGGTATTAAGACGAGGTTAACGACTGTAACCTTTATCGATATGATAGATTGTGATACAAATGGTCAAGTTGTGGGATAATTACAAATGGGAACATGCATCCGATACATAGAGAAAACGACTTGGAAATTTGGAAATAATACTCGTTCCTGATGAATCTCCGATGAATTCGCATCAATGAAATGGTTGAGTATTCACCTGTCGTAAGAAAGTGCCTTGAATTAATGTTCCTATGATCTTGATGATTTCGGCGATTGACCCGAGGCGCTTCGTGAACAAAATACAGAAATTTACTGACGGTCTGAACTAATGTAAATGTTTGGACTAGTTCATAAATATTGTTTATCATTCATTCAAGTCTTCGAAAGAGAAGAGAAACTATAACAGAATGAAAATTTAGCGTATCACTTGTAGCCTTATTAAAATCATTCATCAGTACTCATCATTCATCATATTTTGTAACAAAAAGTGTCCAAGTTGACACCTTGACGCCATGATATAGACCGAAGAGAGAACAACAACAACAACAAGGAAGAGAGAACAACAACAAGTTTTTTCATATAGTTCATTCTCTCCAATGCTACATCATACCCACGCTGGGGGAGCCGCGTTGGGTAGGTTTACAATACACGTAGCCGCTTGTCCAATCAGAGGCCGTCATTTGGCACTGCATCTGTCATACTCTTTCTTGCCCGTTAGATGTATTCTCAGGTGCTCTTGTCCAACCAGAAGTCGCCATTTCAGAAAGTCCTATCTTCGGCCATGTTCGCTCTGAACCGTTTGTTCTATGGTGTAGAGATGGACCATCCTTGATCCGAATGCGTCGTGGAAAGTGTCATCTTGCAGTTCTCGGGGTGTAGACTCCATTTGAAGGATGTCCACAGCATCTGTGACGTCATCGGTGACGTCATCAGTACGAGTAGTAGCGAAAGAACTTGTTTTATAATTGGCTAAGTGCCAATTTTTTCCCACGATTTGCGGGATGTCGACAGCATCTGTGACGTCATTGGTGACGTCATCAGTACGAGTGGTAGCGAAATTTTTATTAGTCGTCCAATACATATGGAATGATGAGGGACCCGAGTTAATCTCCATATGTACAGACACCACCACACTCCAATAATACCACACACACATACACACACTAACACACACCACCAACGCCACCACCGAGCTTTGACGGGCGTCAACGTCCGGTGGTGGTGGTCGCTCCCGTGTGGCAGAGCTCTTGGATCGGAGCTCTTGGAGCTCAAAGCTTGTGAAGCTCAGAGCTCGGAAATGACGTCATCGCATGCATGCGCGCGTACCTGTGGTGCACCCGCACCCCGGTGTTCCCTATTCCCTACGGGCTATATGGTACAGGGTGCACCACAGGTACGCGCGCATGCATGCGATGACGTCATTTCCGAGCTCTGAGCTCCACAAGCTTTGAGCTTCAAGAGCTCCGATACAAGAGCTCTGCCACACGGGAGCTACCACCACCACCACCACCGGGCGCTGACGCCCGTCAACGCCCGGTAGTGGCGTTGGTGGTGTATGGTAGTGTGTGTGTGTGTGTGTGTGTGGTGGTATTATTGGTGTGTGGTGGTGTCTGTACATATAGAGATTAACTCGTGTCCCTCATCATTCCATATGTATTGGATGACTAATCAAAATTTCGCTACCACTCGTACTGATGACGTCACCAATGACGTCACAGATGCTGTGGACATCCCGCAAATCGTGGGAAAAAATTGTCACTGAGCCAATTATAAAACACGTTCTTTCGCTACTACTCGTACTGATGACGTCACCGATGACGTCAGGTACGCGCGCATGCATGCAATGACGTCATTTCCGAGCTCTGAGCTTCACAAGCTTTGAAAGCCAAGAGCTCCGATCCAAGAGCTCTGCCACACGGGAGCTACCACCACCACCGGGCGTTGGCGCCCGTCAACGCCCGGTGGTGGCGTTGGTGGTGTATGGTAGTGTGTGTGTGTGTACGTGGTGGTATTATTGGTGTGTGGTGGTGTCTGTACATATAGAGATTAACTCGTGTCCCTCATCATTCCATATGTATTGGACGACTAATCAAAATTTCGCTACCACTCGTACTGATGACGTCACCAATGACGTCACAGATGCTGTGGACATCCCGCAAATCGTGGGAAAAATTGGCACTGAGCCAATTATAACACACGTTCTTTCGCTACTACTCGTACTGATGACGTCACCGATGACGTCACAGATGCTGTGGACATCCTTCAAATGGAACCTACACCTCGAGAACTGCAAAGACGACACTTCCCACGACGCATTCGGACCAAGGATGGTCCATCTCTACACCATAGAATAAACGGTTCAGAGCGAACATGGCCGAAGATAGGACTTTCTGAAATGGCGACTTCTGATTGGACAAGAGCAGCTGAGAATACATCTAGCGGGCAAGAACGAGTATGACAGATGCAGTGCCAAATGACGGCCTCTGATTGGACAAGAGGCTACGTGTATTGTAAACCTACCCAACGCTGCTCCCCAGCGTGGGTATGATGTAGCATTGGGGAGAATAAACTATATGAAAAAACTTGTTGTTGTTCTCTCATCCTTGTTGTTGTTGTTGTTCTCTCTTCGGTCTATATCATGGCGTCAAGGTGTTAGGCTAGGGCGTAACGACGGTCATTGACGGGCGTCACTGCATTTCCAATGAATTAGTGTCTAGAAAAATGAGAGCTTTTGGGCTAATTCACCAGGGTTGGCGGCCGTTGCTACAAGATGCCACTTGACACGACGCATTCGGACTAAGGATGGTCCATTTCTACACCAAATACATTCCTTCACTGCCATAAAATGGCCACTTTATTTACTACACCCAACTGCGCATGCGCAGATTGACGCGACTTGCAATAAAAAACACGCCATTCTGACTCTATCCCACAAAAGCTTCAATTTGACACCTCCCACAATTCATTTGGATCACTAGTGGTCTATATCGACCCCAAAAGGTCTATTTCCATACTACGGCCTGCCTGCGCATGCGCAGAATGACGATATTCCTACTCCACATCCACCCAGTCATCGCATGAACATAATAGAACCATAACGTTGACCAGCAAATGTTAGAGAAACACAAATTCTAATGGTTGCGGCAATCTTTGAAGACGCTATCCGAAAAGGATTGGGCGAAATATCAACAGAACGTAGAAAATAGACGCCAATTTTGTGACATTCCCGAATTTATCACCTGTTTTCCAACTAACAGGCCTCTCTTCACTTATTCAAAACTCGCGATCGCAGTCTGGATCAGATAATGCATGTGATATTATTGGGGAAACTCTGGATCAGGAAACGCGAACAGTACTTGACAGACCTCATTCAAACGTGCTGATACAACTGTGCGCAATCTTATAGCCGTGAACCAATATCCTTGTTACTGTTATCTTTCCCATAGCACCAGTCTTAGTATGACAAATAATCACAGAAATCGAATGTCGGGTCAATCAATCATGGGGCCAAATGTCGCCCCTGTTTCCTCTTGTCAGTTCACGATCTCTGTTATCTGGGATGATACGAGTTTCTTTGAGTCAGCACAGATTTCAACTTCACTAATTACTGGTATACTGTTACAGCTACTAGTACGGGTGTCTCAAAATATGATCTCTTACATTGTTCCAGATTGAAATCGCTAACTTCACAATAGTCCAATCAAATAATATATGGAGGAATAACATTTAGTTGATCTTCTTCTAGCGTTAGATCTTTGGTTTCAGAACTTGTTGGTGGGCACCATACGCACATTGGTATTTATCATTCAATTCAGTTTTTGAAAATCTTCATATTCGGGAATATCGGTTAGTTTCTGTTTTACTTCTCAAACATAGATATACTGTTGAAGTATGTCAACCTTGTAGACTTGTATACAGACGATCATCCATCACATGAAGCTTGTGAATTCCTATGCATCAGCGGACTATCATATGGGACTCTGAAACTATTTCGATTTCAAGCTTGTAACTGGAATAGGCGAAACGATTACAGGTCTGTTGATTCTAAGAAATTCAAGTTTAATTACTCTGATGAGGATGTCAGTTGGTTCTGTTTATCTTTGGAAATGATCACGAATGTTGGGTGGAAATACCCCCTCCTCCAATTTCATAGCAACGAGCATCAATTTGAAAGCTGGCATACATAACAACAATCCCGAGAATCATTGTGTCTCTGTTAAGATTCTCCACGATATGATATATGTTGCAGTTATATGATGAATGTAATCATCTCATGTTATCATCGTCATTACATAATATTTTTCTGCTTTACTATGCCAGGGTGTTGGTATTAAGACGAGGTTAACGACTGTAACCTTTATCGATATGATAGATTGTGATACAAATGGTCAAGTTGTGGGATAATTACAAATGGGAACATGCATCCGATACATAGAGAAAACGACTTGGAAATTTGGAAATAATACTCGTTCCTGATGAATCTCCGATGAATTCGCATCAATGAAATGGTTGAGTATTCACCTGTCGTAAGAAAGTGCCTTGAATTAATGTTCCTATGATCTTGATGATTTCGGCGATTGACCCGAGGCGCTTCGTGAACAAAATGCAGAAATTTACTGACGGTCTGAACTAATGTAAATGTTTGGACTAGTTCATAAATATTGTTTATCATTCATTCAGGTCTTCGAAAGAGAAGAGAAACTATAACAGAATGAAAATTTAGCGTATCACTTGTAGCCTTATTAAAATCATTCATCAGTACTCATCATTCATCATATTTTGTAACAAAAAGTGTCCAAGTTGACACCTTGACGCCATGATATAGACCGAAGAGAGAACAACAACAACAACAAGAATGAGAGAACAACAACAAGTTTTTTTCATATAGTTCATTCTCTCCAATGCTACATCATACCCACGCTGGGGGAGCCGCGTTGGGTAGGTTTACAATACACGTAGCCGCTTGTCCAATCAGAGGCCGTCATTTGGCACTGCATCTGTCATACTCTTTCTTGCCCGTTAGATGTATTCTCAGCTGCTCTTGTCCAACCAGAAGTCGCCATTTCAGAAAGTCCTATCTTCGGCCATGTTCGCTCTGAACCGTTTGTTCTATGGTGTAGAGATGGACCATCCTTGGTCCGATTGGGTCGTGGAAAGTGTCATCTTGCAGTTCTCGGGGTGTAGACTCCATTTGAGGGATGTCCACAGCATCTGTGACGTCATCGGTGACGTCATCAGTACGAGTAGTAGCGAAAGAACTTGTTTTATAATTGGCTAAGTGCCAATTTTTTCCCACGATTTGCGGGATGTCGACAGCATCTGTGACGTCATTGGTGACGTCATCAGTACGAGTGGTAGCGAAATTTTTATTAGTCGTCCAATACATATGGAATGATGAGGGACCCGAGTTAATCTCCATATGTACAGACACCACCACACTCCAATAATACCACACACACACACACACACTAACACACACCACCAACGCCACCACCGGGCTTTGACGGGCGTCAACGCCCGGTGGTGGTGGTAGCTCCCGTGTGGCAGAGCTCTTGGATCGGAGCTCTTGGAGCTCAAATCTTGTGAAGCTCAGAGCTCGGAAATGACGTCATCGCATGCATGCGCGCGTACCTGTGGTGCACCCGCACCCTGCTGTTCCCTATTCCCTACGGGCTATATGGTACAGGGTGCAGCGCGCATGCATGCGATGACGTCATTTCCGAGCTCTGAGCTCCACAAGCTTTGAGCTTCAAGAGCTCCGATCCAAGAGCTCTGCCACACGGGAGCTACCATCACCACCGGGCGTTGACGCCCGTCAACGCCCGGTGGTGGCGTTGGGGGTGTGTGGTAGTGTGTGTGTGTGTGTGTGTGTGTGTGAGTGTGTGTGTGGTATTATTGGTGTGTGGTGGTGTCTGTACATATAGAGATTAACTCGTGTCCCTCATCATTCCATATGTATTGGACGACTAATCAAAATTTCGCTACCACTCGTACTGATGACGTCACCAATGACGTCACAGATGCTGTGGGCATCCCGCAAATCGTGGGAAAAAATTGGTACTGAGCCAATTATAAAACACGTTCTTTCGCTACTACTCGTACTGATGACGTCACCGATGACGTCAGGTACGCGCGCATGCATGCGATGACGTCATTTCCGAGCTCTGAGCTCTACAAGCCTTGAGCTACAAGAGCTCCGATCCAAGAGCTCTGCCACACGGGAGCTACCACCACCACCGGGCGTTGACGCCCGTCAACGCCCGGTGGTGGCGTTGGTGGTGTATGGTAGTGTGTGTGTGTGTGTGTGGTGGTATTATTGGTGTGTGGTGGTGTCTGTACATATAGAGATTAACTCGTGTCCCTCATCATTCCATATGTATTGGACGACTAATCAAAATTTCGCTACCACTCGTACTGATGACGTCACCAATGACGTCACAGATGCTGTGGACATCCCGCAAATCGTGGGAAAAATTGACACTGAGCCAATTATAAAACACGTTCTTTCGCTACTACTCGTACTGATGACGTCACCGATGACGTCACAGATGCTGTGGACATCCCTCAAATGGAACCTACACCTCGAGAACTGCAAAGACGACACTTCCCACGACGCATTTGGACCAAGGATGGTCCATCTCTACACCATAGAATAAACGGTTCAGAGCGAACATGGCCGAAGATAGGACTTTCTGAAATGGCGACTTCTGATTGGACAAGAGCAGCTGAGAATACATCTAGCGGGCAAGAACGAGTATGACAGATGCAGTGCCAAATGACGGCCTCTGATTGGACAAGAGGCTACGTGTATTGTAAACCTACCCAACGCGGCTCCCCAGCGTGGGTATAATGTAGCATTGGGGAGAATGAACTATATGAAAAAACTTGTTGTTGTTCTCTCATCCTTGTTGTTGTTGTTGTTCTCTCTTCGGTCTATATCATGGCGTCAAGGTGTTAGGCTAGGGCGTAACGACGGTCATTGACGGGCGTCACTGCATTTCCAATGAATTAGTGTCTAGAAAAATGAGAGTTTTTGGGCTAATTCACCAGGGTGTTGAAGCGTTCAGCTTGGCGTTGGCGGGCGTTGCTACAAGATGCCACTTGACACGACGCATTCGGACTAAGAATGGTCCATTTCTACACCAAGTACATTCCTTCACTGCCATAAAATGGCCACTTTACTTACTACACCCAACTGCGCATGCGCAGATTGACGGAACTTGCAATAAAAAACACGCCATTCTGACTCTATCCCACAAAAGCTTCACTTTGACACCTCCCACAATCCATTTGGACCACTAGTGGTCTATATCGGCCCCAAAATGTCTATTTCCATACTACGGCCTGCCTGCGCATGCGCAGAATGACGATATTCCTACTCCACATCCACCCAGTCGGATGCTCCCGCACGTGTGCTTGACAGTGATACATTACTTGACTCCATCGGACCAATAGTGGCCCACCTAAACCCCAAAACGCCTATTTCCATTCCCTTTTCTCACAATTCCCTGCCTGCGCATGCGCAGAATGTTGAACACGGACGAGGCGGATGCTCCTTCACGACTGCTTTACATTGATATCTCATACGACTCCATCGGCCCATTAGGGGCTCCCCTAGACCCCAAAACGTCTATTTCCATGCTCTTTGTTTACTGCGCATGCATAGAATGACGTCAGTTCCACGTCACACCCATCCTCTCGGATGCTCCTTCACGAATGCTTCACATTGATACCTCATACGACTCCATAGGATCACTAGTGGCCCACCTAGACCCCAAAACGTGTATTTCCATACCCTTTTCCCACAATTCCCTGTGAGCGCATGCGCAGAATGTTGACAACGACCGATACACTAGTCCAGGCGGATGTCCTCTCACATAGGCTTCATACTGATACCTCATACAACTCCATCGGCCCATTAGGGCTGCCCTAGATCCCAAAACGTCTATTTCCATACCCTTTGTCTACTGCGCATGTGCAGACTGACGTCAGTTCCACGTCACACCCATCCCCTCGGATGCTCCTTCACGAATGCTTCACATTGATACCTCATACGACTCCATAGGACCATTAGTGACCCACCTAGATCCCAAAACGTGTATTTTCATACCCTTTTCCCACAATTCCCTGTCTGCGCATGCGCAGAATGTTGACAACGACCGAGACACTACTGCAGGCGGATGCCACCTCACATAGGCGTCATACTGATACCTCATATAACTCCATCGGCCCATTAGGGGCTCCCCTAGATCCCAAAACGTCTATTTCCATACACTTTGTCTACCGCGCATGCGCAGAATGACGTCAGTTCCACGTCACACCGATCCCCTCGGATGCTCCTTCACGAATGCTCCACATTGATACCTCATACGACTCCATAGGACCACTAGTGGCCCGCCTAGACCCCAAAACGTGTATTTCCATACCCTTTTCCCACAATTCCCTGTCTGCCCATGCGCAGAATGTTGACAACGGCTGAGGCAGTCCAGGTGGATGCTCCATTACGAATGCTTCACATGGATACCTCATACGATTCCATAGGACCACTAGTGGCCCACCCAGACCCCAAAACGTCTATTCCCATACCCTTTTCCCACAATTCCCTGTTTGCGCATGCGCAGAGTGTTGACAACGCCCGAGCCACTAGTCCAGACGGATGCCCCCTCACATAGGCTTCACAGTGATACCTCATACGACTCTATCGGCCCATTAGGAGCTCCCCGCGATCCCAAAACGTCTATTTCCATATACTTTGTCCACCGCGCATGCGCAGAATGACGATATCAACCCCACACCCACCCCATCGGATGCCCCCTCACATAGGCTTCACATTGATACCTCATACAACTCCATCGGCCCATTAGTGGTCCACCTAGACCCCAAAACGTCTATTTCCATACCCTTTGTCCACCGCGCATGCGCAGAATGACGATATTCCAACCCCACACCCAGCCCATCAGATGCCCCTTCACCAATGCTTCACATTGATACCTCATACGACCCAATCGGACCATGCAGCGTATTTGAAGTCTGTTGACTACTTTTTCTCCGTGGAAGCTTTTTCCCGCGACCGCATCATCACCAGACATGACCACATCACCGCGGAGGAATACAAGGTCAAAGGTTGCCAGACCTATAGTGGTCAGAACTTGGTACACAGCCAATGCTGATGCAATCTATAACCTTGAGCTGGTGGCGCCCCCTGTCGGACGCTTCACGGAAATCAAGAGTTACCCCTCAATCTATAACCTTGAGCTGGTGGCGCCCCCTGTCGGACGCTTCACGGAAATTAAGAGTTACTCCTCAAGTTTAAGTGCAAAGAGGGCAATGTGAGTCTATTTGCATGTATACTACTACTTACCTCATCTCTATCGGTAGACGCTAACAGACTTGACAAATTTAAGAACATGTGTCAGTTTCCGATACTCCGCAATAATACATTTGTCTGAGACCATTCATGTACACCATGGGCAAGTACTTAAATAAATAGTAAATCAATTAAGTATTGCTCATGATATACTTTTAACCAGTATCAATCGGTACATTCAACAGTTGTGTACATCTCCTATCTGTCAGTCGATGCTGACAGACGGAAGAAATTTAGGCAAACTATACAATACTACAGTATCAGATCCGCTGAAATTTTACTTCAATGCATAGCAAACCAATTGCATCTAAGAAACAATCAGGGTAATGAGTGCACCTGTATAACACGAGGCTGTACCTAAAGCAGCATTAATCCCTCAACCCAAATATTGATATCAATTATACATATATGAATCGTAGCAAGTTAATATGATGCAAACAAACTACCATACGAATTTTAGATATCTACATCAAACGGGTTCGGGTATATGGCCCGACGGATGGACAAACAAACGCCTGGACGTACATAACGATGCTATACCGATAACACACACCGTGTCAGAATGACTCCAGTGACTTGGGGTCATATGATTTCTTGTCATTACGCCTTCATCGTTTCCCACCTTACTTTTACTGTTGTGTTTAATTGTTAACCGTCCTACTCCAAATTAAACATGCCGACCAATATCAATGGGTCATTATATATAAAAGCGGGATCAGTAGGGTTAGGAGAGCCCCTACCGTCAATGTTCATCACCACTCTGTCTACTCTGTCTCTCTCGTCGACTTTATGACAAAAGAGATGACTACAATTTCGACATCGTAAACTATCCATTTCTGGACAGTAATATTCCAGTGTGACCTGCATATGGCGTATACATATCTCGCCTAGTAGCATTTGCTAGATCCTGTGTTAATTGTGACGATTTCAATCAACGTCACAAAACATTGTTGCAGAAACTTATAAAACAGGGCTATTCCTCCAAGCGCCTCCACTCAAAGTTTCTCAAATTTGGCGATACATATCGCATGCTGATAGCAAAATACGAACGTAGCGTGCAAGATCTATGGCGCTACGTTTCGTAACTTGTGTCTAATTCCGCTTAACCCCGGGGCTAGGGGCCGTATGAACCCATGTACTTCAAGATCCTCATGGTACTCATATGAACAGTCACAATCAAAGCGTGACTGAGATACACCATTCTCTAGATGACGACTTTAGAACGATTATTATGGATTAAGAATACTGATCAGCGATACGGATTTGATATTTTTGGAACATCATGATGTCTTGTCGGCATCATTAAAAACTGTTGACCGCTTCTCTCTTGCAGGAGACTAGCCTATGTTTATGTATAGTATGATGGGCGCTGATATTCTTTAATGGACGACGGCTGAATTATGAATGACGGACTATACGCTTGTATCATTGACTGGTCAATCATCAGGAGTCACCGGGGACTACATATATGTTGGGTACATCACACCAAATCCCTTGAGCATGGGTCCACTTTTAATCAGACTGGAAACACACGTACATGTAGCTCAAGATAGCACAATCCAGTAAATTTACGTTTTCCAGTTGTTTGTTAGGCTCACATAACTCCAATATGATGATCTAAAAGTCGCAGAATGTCAGGTCTCAATGCTTTGTCGTTCCGGAGATAACAAAGAGAGTTTGGTGGTGGTGATGGTGGTGATGAGGGGGGGGGGGGGGGCATAATGGGTCTCTCAGGTCTGGTAGGGTTAAACTCCTCTTTGCGAATCTCAGTGGAAGGCTGCCTACATAATATTTATGTCATTCAGACCGTAATCCAGGCATGCTCTTCTGATAACTAATGGCCTGCACATTGAACCACTCTCTTGTGACTTTTTCCCGAAATTGTGGATGACTGCAGTCCTTTGTTCCATACGCCAGAAGCACGAACATGTACTTCGTTCGGTAATCCCTTAACCATGTGTTGGTTTCTGATATTCCATATTTTCTCGATTTCACGAGATATCCAGGATTGTTTGCTTCAACTGTTCTTGGTCAGCTTCTTGCCACTGAGCAACTTCATTAGATCTGACCAGTTAATTGTCTTGGACCTTTCTGCTTTCTGGACCGAGGCCTCTTTGAACAATTTTATTTCTAAACCCCCTCAACATAAACATCTGTCGCAATGTCCATATTTTCTGCATACTTCTCCCCGTCCGATCCTTCCCCAATATAACTGACACCACCTATTGTGGACGGATTGAAGACATTAGAATGTGAAAGGGTTAAACAGGAATCACCCGCAGGGAGAGTGAAGAAGCGTACAACAATGTCCACTCTTTACATGGAGGAATGTCCAGTTGAATTGTACCTCTAGATGGGATGGACCCTTCTTACCGGCGCACCTCATCTTTATTACCGTACTGAATAAGTGTTTAAGCTTTTGTTTCTCTGGTTGCGTCATGAAATCAGAGCTCTTCTGTATTTTTTAAATATATGTTAGTCTTTCACAAATCAAACTGGTACTTCGGTGGAAGCATCAATTCATTGAGGAGATAAGACAAGCCTGATGTACGGAGTTGTATTTACATAATCTGCCCTAGACGCCAATTCGGGAGATTTCGCCAGACAAAGTTCAAATGATGCAGCATTTTTCAGAATGTAACCCGGGGGCCATTTTCTTTGTTCCCATCGAATGTGTACATGTACAGCCCGTTCTTATCCAAGCATCCCCAAAAACTTCGATCCCGTTCAAAATCTGACAACTCATCTTCACTAGCGGTCTCAAGTAAATACACAAATTCCACTGCTTGCATGATCTGCTCCTTTCTTTCCTTGAATGCATCAATTCATACCGCTGTCGGATTTGGTTTCCTAACCAATGGTTGCACGCAACATACAGAATCAGATTTCATTCTTTCTCACTTGAAGCAAGCGGTGATGTTTCTTTCATTTCTTTATTCAACAAATACGGGTTTGCCGTGACAGTTCTATCACTCATCATCTTTTTAGTCAATGCCTCTTCCATGACACAGTAGTCAACACCAGAACGTTTCTATATAATATCGAATCTTTCTTGTTTGCTTATGTTCAGTCATGGTATCTGTCAGGAGCTGCGTTATCTTCCTTAGGGGTCACGTCCAATCGATCGAGACGGTTTCTCGATAAACAAGTAAAACCGAGAAATATCTCGTTTCGAAGGGTCCCGGCTTATCTCTATCGATTGTTGTCCCGGTTTGCTCCTGGTTTTCTCTCGAAGCACAAGACCATCTCGACCCCCCTCGAAAGAAATAGACATGCTTCGAGAGTGGAATGGAGATGCCATAAAAATGATAGTTTGAACAATTCGGAAGGCATATGCTCTGTATATATGCGTTTAAACACGGGTAATTAATTATATTGAACAGAAATAATTTAATATTATTTTGTTATTCCGTCTAGATATCTGTATTCGAATACTCGCTCTGACAGCGCAATTTCTCTACATGTCATGAATGGAAAGAAAGAAACATCACCAATTGATATTGTAAAGGTTGGCTCATTATTATTCAGTGTAACTTATTTCGAACCTGTTTTTTTAGAATTTGAATCACTTGACGAGATACGTCCAGGAACTGCGCATTGAAATAAATTCTCAGTCTAGAATAAAATTCCATATGTTCCTCTGAGACTATATCAGAATAGGAGATCTCTATCGTCAGAGATTTTCCCCGTATTTCGAAATAAAGTGGTTATAAAGACCACAGGTGAGGCCTGTAATTCACTGGGAACCGGAGAATATAAACTCAAACGCTCGATCGAAGTTTGAGAGCATTCCCTATCAGTCTTTCGCACAAACAACACGCGGTATCGTTTATAGTAAAATGTGTGTAACTATGTTGTCTGAAGCGTGATTGCTCTCTGAATTAGCCGGTAATTACTTTCATTATTTGATTAATTTCCTAGACACATGAAATCAGCAACAAATAATAGAACGTGAGTATCTTATCAAGTCCCGCGAACAATGTTGTTTCAATTTATTCTTTTTCTTCTTTCAGTTGTTGTTTCAAGCCGACGGTTTTTCACAGACCGACCGTGGTGTGAACTATCATCACCTCCAGTTCCGATTGTCAGTATTTTCGCTAACCACTTCCAGGCAAGCTTATGTCAGAAAAAACTTTGTCGATTTAATCTCCGTATTTGAACTATATGACAAGACAGGGAAATGGAATCTGCAATGAATAATGCCAAATTATAAAACAAATTAAACACCAAGGTTAATGCACTGGTCGATGACATAACATAGATTTTATTTTTCGGTTGAAATGAACCATGTTTGGCCGCCCAAAGTTTAGACTAGGCTGCATTCAGTGATGGTTCCAATATCCGAATCGCTCTCTCTGTGTTGAAATCAATTTTTTGTGGTGGTTATGATTGTTTCTGGGCTAGTCCTACCTGTAACCCCAGTTTCTGCCCCATGTTCTCAACCTCCATATTCCTTCACTAGAGCACCTATACCAGGTCGGCCAACGAGCATTACCAATTCACTGTCCACACCTGTATCGCAATCAAAATGTAGTAGCAAGTCTTCCCTCCTGCTTCAACCTCTGTCATCAAGTTTGGCCTCTCTTCGCTTGTACATGCAATGCTACGTGTATGTGTTTTCCGACCATACAATATTTCTATTCCTCTTTGTTCCCGTTCCACTTGGTTTTTCTCAGCAGTATCAAGCCTTACCAAAATAAAATGTATGGATAAGATATGCCAAATGTATGACTGCTCTATGGGGTGTATGGAAGATGCATGGACCCTGCATGGAAGATGCATGAACAATGGTGAAATGGTAATATCCAATGACTAGTGAATGTATAGGAAACACGGGATTTTCAGGAATGTATGGCAAAAAGTAATAGAAATATATGGAAAATGCATGGCACTCGGAAAATTTAAAGTACGATGTATGGAAAATGTATAGTGTGTACTGAAAATACCAATTCCATTTTTATGGAATATGTGTGGAAGAAAGACAAGAAAAAATGTTAGATATGCCATAGGATGATATAATAGCCCGAGGGCCTGTGTAGTCCTGTGGACATTGCTTGTTAAAACTAGGCAACAATCATACTATTGTTCCTAAACTCAAAGTAAGGCATATATATGTAGGGGAAAGCTAAAAAGGTGAAAATATTTAAGATTAAGGTATCGAAGCTGATTTGGTCTTTTCTTTAGATGAAACCGATTAAGAAAATGTATTGAATATGAAAGGGAAGAGTCAGGCGCAAACTTTCCAAAATAGCAATAACAGCAGTCGAAGCGTTGTTACAATTTTATCGATAAGATTATTCAGACCAAGGCGACATCAGAAAGACGAAGAAGATTTGAAGGCGGGACAACACAGGTAAGCTTGATGTTTCTCTGCTCGTAATTTATTTGAAACTATAGCAACCGCCGTCCCGTCAATGGCCATGGTGACCAGTTGAAGATATAGTGACAAATCGGATACAGTATCTGAAAGTTGAAACATTATCCGAAAGGGATACGTCACATTTATAAAAACGTATGTATGTTCGTATCACTGAAGAAACGCAGAGCAATCATCCTCGATTCAAATATCATTGGCTCTTGGTGGATTTTCGTGTTCAAAATATATATGAGCAGTCGAGAACTAGGTGAAGAAGCACAAGTATGACTGCTGGTAAAGTCGAGAATAGACCTCTTGAATTGATATTGAGTGGACTTGAATCGGAAGTGTCATCCCCCGTACATGATTTTCATATTAACCTTAGTATGGTTGTTTATATCATTGGTCAATGTTCGGGTACAATGAAAAGTGTTTTGAGCTCCCCGGCTTTAGACATCCATAAGCCATCTGTTACCGAATGTTGGGGTATTCGTCCTGGTTGATGGTGGACCTTGAGGAATAGTACCTGAGGTGGACATCAAGTTCCTCACCATCCATGGACACATCTTCCCTTTCCTTCATGGGATTTAATAGATACTGACTGCATCTGATTTTGGACTACACCTTCTTCAATCTAAAGAAATGTAATAAAAGATCGAATTTCAGATCACCGACATATCTACAATGATGGGGGTTGAAGCCTTCGTCACATTTGAGCTTACCACCGAAGAAAGTTTTGGGGGGCACCTAGGATGCTGAAAAACTATGTCAGTTATTAAACATTCGAGCATTGTAGTCGGTCTTCAGGCAGCTTGCAGTAAAACACTGTAAGCCTATGGAGTAAGCGTGGTGAGTTTTTATGGATGTATGAATAAATCTTAAACGTAATGTTGAGTCTTCTATACATGTCCATGTACTTGAAATGAACAGTTACTTTCCTAACGTCATTATCATACGCACGGTGTCCAATTTGTGACATGCTATTATTTTTAGTTTTATATATTTTTTTCAATTACAGGCTTCTCTTTCTTGTTTTTCACCCGGGTGAAAATCTTTCCACTCAGATGAACCTGAATGAACCTGTTTTCACCCAGTGGAAAAATTGTTTCGCGTTTTCATACCACGTGAAACCACACAGGTGAGGAAAGACCGTGTGGTATCTGGATTGTGTGACCAGGTGAATTATCAGGTCTGCCTACAGCATGGACTTCAGAGAACCAACTGTATTAACAGGTGGCACTGTGATGTGATTTGACTGAAAAATTGTTTAAATCGATGTTTAATCACATTCACTTTCACTTGTTCCTATTCAATTGACGAATATCATCAGATTCCACTGGCGAGTGTGAGACTTCTGAGGATAAAACACGAGACTGTACGAACATAACTGTGGTTATTTAATGTAGTTGCCTCTTATTGTACCATATAACTACGCCCTCAGCATATCCAATAAAACAAATACAGGAGCTGTTAGCATCTTATGAACCTACATTTCCATTGTGAGAGGAGGAGGGACTTTGGCGCTGTTGGTGTTTTTGATGTGAACTGGCTCCATGTCTGGTTATTAGAGGGTGTGTTACAGCAAGCAGACATATATCCAGACTAGTCTGAATATAAATCCTTGTGTTTGTCTGAAGTTAGATAATTGTGGTTGGGGAGCATTTGAAACCTGAAGTGTCCTTGAACAATTATGCCTGTGGGTAAGGAGTGAGAGCAAAATGACTACGGGGAATATGTGTGTGACGATTGGGTGCAATAGTCGACAGTCATTTCGAAAATTTCATCGAACAAGTATGCGTCCTTTGAATATGAGTGATGTTTGAGTAAATATGATTTTCTAGTGGGTTTTTTTTTCATACGCGAATATCCACTGCCACAGATTTATATTGGCCAAAAGTTCAATTGCATTTGGTACATGCATGTTCATTTGAGGCAATGGGTATATGCTGGTTAAATGGATATGCCCATACATAAGCCACACATGTATGGATGCGATCATTCAATTTGTTTGGGAATGTATGGGAAAGCAATTTTCCGCACATTACCCATACATAGTCTTCTCATATACAGATTGGCTCATACATTTACCGTACATGTGTGGATGCTACCATACATCTTATAATGGCAGTATGGAGAAAGCAAATTTCCACACATTACCTATACGTGATATTTTGATATACAGTCTGACTCATACATTTGCCGTTCATGTATGGAAGCTACCATACACCTTGTGTAGGCATGTATAGGGAAAGCAATTATCTATACATTACCAATACATGCTTTTTGTCCCCCGCCGCAACGCGGCCGGGGACTTTAAAATGGTTCTTGCTTCTTTGTGTCCGTGGATGTCCGTGGATGTCCGTCCATGTCTGTTCGAAGCGATAACTTCCTAACGCTTTGTTGGATTCTTTCGAAATTCGGAATATGCATTCCTTGCGGCAAGACGCCAGTCCGTATTGCATTTCAGCAACATCTGCCTGAAGGTGGCGCCACTAATTCTTGCTTCTTTGCGTATGTGGATGTCCGTGTACGTCCGTGCATGTCTGTTCAAAGCGATAACTTTCTAACGCTTAGTTGGATTCTTCCGAAATTCGGCATACGCATTCCTTGCGACAAGACACCAGTCCGTATTGCATTTCAGCAACATCTGCTTGAAGGTGGCGCCACTAGTTCTTGCTTCTTCGTATCCGTGAATGTCCGTGTACGTCTGTTCGAAGTGATAACTTCCTAACGCTTTGTTGGATTCTTCCGAAATTCGGAATATGCATACCTTGCGACAAAATGCCAGTCTGTATTACATCTCAGCAACATCTGCCTGAAGGTGGCGCCACTGGTTCTTACTTCTTTGTGTCTGTGGATGTTCGTGTACGTCCGTGCATGTCTGTTCGAAGCGATAACTTCCTAACGCTTTGTTGGATTCTTCCGAAATTCAGCATTCGCCTTCCTTGCGACAAGAGGCCAGTCCGTACTGCATTTTAGCAACATCTGCCTGAAGGTGGCGCCACTAGTTCTTGCTTCTTTGCATCCGTGGATGTCCGTGTACGTCCGTGCATGTCTGTTCGAAGTGATAACTTCCTAAAGTTTTGTTGGATTCTTCCAAAATTAGAATACGCATTCCTTGTGACAAGACGCCAGTCCGTATTACATTTCAGCAACATCTGCCTGAAGGTAGCGCCACTGGTTCTTGCTTCTTTGAGTCCGTGGATGTTCGTGTACGTCCGTGCATGTCTGTTCGAAGCGATAACTTCCTAACGCTTTGTTGGATTCTTCTGAAATTCAGCATTCGCATTCCTTGCGACAAGAGGCCAGTCCGTATTGCATTTCAGCAACATCGGCCTGAAGGTGGCGCCACTGGGTCAAAATAGATTTTTTTCCGTGTACATCTGTTCGAAGCGATAACTTCCTAATGCTGTGTTGGATTATTCCGAAATTCGGAATACGCATTCCTTGCAACAGGACGCCAGTCCGTATTGCATTTCAGCAACATCTGCCTGAAGGTGGCACCACTGAGTTTCTCTTCTTCTTGTCCGTTCCAGTCAAAATGGGCCTTCAATTTTGTTATATGAAATCATTCTATTCCACATCATATGATTTACCCTAAAGCTTTTGCATGAACCATATTTTATTTCAGAAGTATAATGTGAAATAACTGGCGGGGAAATCCCCGCAGTACTGAATCCCTGATTTTTGAATTTCGTGTCATCTTAAACGAAGGACAACATTTCGTTCAATTTTGCTAACAAATAATTGTATTGCACATCATATGATTTACCCTGAAGCTTCTGCACGAATCATTTGTGTCCACACATGTATATTACTATATTAATTACAACTGTGTTCCTAATGTTTGGGTGCACACTGTGCATATGATCAATTTCCTGAATTGAACTGAATTGAACTGAATTCAACCTTGCCGGTCTTCAGACTGACAGATGATGGCATGCAGTTGTCAGTGCAGTTGTTCATGTACAGGGAGCTTTCTATGAATGAGTTGCAACCCCAAAAGGCTTAAAATTGATCAGGCACAGACCCATGTTTTTACCCCTCGGCCAATTTTGGCCATGGGGTATTGTCATCATCTTGTACGTCCGTCTGTCCGTACGTCCGTTCGTGAGCGAGATAGCCGGAAAACTGTTCCGCTGATGAATTCCAAATTTGGTATGCTTATTTACCTAGTCAAGGACCAGAAGCCTATAGAATTGGGACCTGATTGGGTGGGAACCTTAGTAGCCATCTTTAATTTCATGCAAAATGGATAATGATCCATATCTCGGAAACCATTCAACTGTTCAATACGAAATTTGATATACATCATCGATACATCAAGCAACTTTCAACGAATTACCAAACAGGCTTTTCTGATTAGCTGGGAACCCTGGAGGCCATCTTTAATTCATGCGAAATCGATAATGATAGCCTACATATCTCGGTTACCATTCAATTGTTTTATATGAAGGTTGGTATATATCATCGATACATCCAGATACTTTGAATCGGGACCTGATTGACTGAAAACCTTGGTGGCCATCTTTAATTTAGGCAAAATCATTAATGATCTCTATATCTGATTCCGTTGGAGTGCTCAGTGTAAAATTTGGTATACATCATTGATGCATCAAGAGACTTACGATGAATGACAGATCTGGTTTCTCTGATTGGGCGGAAATCTTGGCGGCCATCTTTAATTTATTCAAAATCTTTAATGATGTTTATCTCTGATACCATTCAAATGTTCTATACGAAACTTGATTTACAGCATCGATGTATGAAGAGACTTGCATTAATGAATAACCACATTAGTTCCTCTGAGTGACGGGAAGGATGGGCAACCATCTTTAATTTATGTAAAATCATTAATGATCTCTATCTCTGACACTGTTCAAATGCTCAATGTAAAATTTGGTATACATTATCGATGCATCATCTCGGTTACTTCTACACGATGTGCCTAGGATAAAGTACTATACTATACACAATTTTTTGTAATTCAGCATCGCAGAAAACCATCGATTGCGTTTTCATGGTAAAAGGGTTAGGAAAGAACTAAAAATACACTTCAATGCAGAGTGATTTTGATTGACGCCAGAAATCGCTCAGAACGCTTCTTCGGCGATCTAGACCCCAGGAGCATCTGGGGCCTGGGCGGCCCCTGGATCCTCACCTAAAGTGCAATGATAGTGGCCGTACCACTTTGAACGTGTCAACGTACTGTTCCAGCTGTCTCCCGTTCAGTGATTGATCATTCGACCCCGCCATTTTAAACTAATACTAGCATTTTCATTGGATCACTATTAGATAAGACCCACCCCAATCTTCATATACAACCACGCGACTGTCTCAGTTGACTGATGACATAGCGCGGATTCGTTTTTGATTTCAAAATCTGCCGTCTAACTGGGAAAATGCTGTTGTTGCTGCATCAGCCGATCATTGGCCCCCTGTAGAAGATACTATAGGCTAATACATGTAGGCTACCATGCCATGAGATGATGCTTGGGATTGCATTTCGCTCACTTGCACCTACAGGTGGCGACAACTGGTGGCAAATTTAAAATTTGGTTTCCGGGCAACAGGTTGATGCCTTCAGCTTCTCGTCAAATTTGGTTTGCAGATAATGCCTTGAGATGTCACTTGGGGATGCTTCTCGGTGCTTCACTGCATGGAAACTATATCACAGAAGCAATCAACTTTCAGTCAATCGTTCTGAGTTGATCTTAAAACTTGGGAAGGCAGAAAGACCCTTCCACATCCAACGCCTATGAAGCAGCAGTTCATGTATATCCCCTGAGACCAACAATGCTAAAAAATATTGCTGCCATTTCGGCGGGGGACCTAGCATCCCCTGGCTGCTTGTTGAAATAGTGACTGGTCCATACATTTGCCGTACATGTATGGATGCTGCCATACATCTTCTATGGGCATGTATTGGACAGCAATTTCCATACATTGATATATGGACATACCCATGCATATGCCGCACATTTATGGATCTGTTTGGGGAAACGCTTTTCCCTACATTACGCATGTGCAATGTTTTAAATGGACAGTGGCCCATACATTTGCCGGACATGTATGGAATCTACCATACATGCAGGGAAGGCATTTACCTGAGAATTACTAGGTATAAATTGTAAGGACAGGTATGGGAGAAGCAATTTTCCATACATTACAAATACATGATCATTCAAACTATTGACTAATCCATACATATGTCAGACATGTATAGCAACTACCATACATCTTGCATGGGCATGTTTGAGAGAAGCAATTTTTCATATACTACCCATGCATGATCTTTCAAACTATGGACCAGCCCATATATCTGCTAGACGTGTATGTAATCTACCATTTATCTGGGAGAAGCCATTCCTTATAGACTGCCCATGCACAGCCTTTTGTATTATGAACTATCCCAAAAATCTTCCATGCCTGCTGGGGAACAATGTATGGGAATTGTATGGACCGTGCCTCGAAAGAGTGAAGAGATTTCCTATGCGCTGCCCAAACTATAACTTCACAACTATATTTGTACCATATATTTCCCATACATAGTCGTAGTTTCTACACACTAAGACATTTTTAGTTTCAATGCATCCATACATTTTCCATATATTTTAGTATAAAATTCCTATGTAAAATTGTTTTAAAGTTGATGTATGTGCGGAAAATTACTTTTACGGTACAGTTCCCATACATTGCCCACACATTTTATTTTGGTAAGGGATATTTCATCAACACCAGATGTTTTCTTTTCGTGACAAAGTTAAAAACCAATTGCTAGTATTTTTTTTAATGGAGATGTAATAAACACGAGTTTCATATTTCGTCGTTGAATTCATGAATAGAAGTATACGACCCTTGTTTGATTTTCAGGAAATCAGAATATCGTTACAACAACAACATCATGGTGATGAAAAGGCATGGTCATGCAGCTCGCAATGACTGTCAATAAAAACATTCTCTATTATCTCTGCTGATTACATAGCTGGCCCTATAGTTGTATACGTATTTCTTGATTAAGTTCGATTTAACGATAATAGCCATTTCGGGGAATTTGTTACTACTTGCATCGCTTCAAATTACAAGCGTCTGGTCCGTCATTCATAATTCAGCCGTCGTCCATTAGAGAATATCCGCGTCCATAATCCAAAGACCTGTTCCATATAACAGTATTAGTACCAAATTCAAAAAGACAATCATAGTATACATACACATAGGCTTGTTTCCTGCAAGAGAGAAGCGGTCAACAGTTTTCAATGATGCCGGCAAGACATCATGATGTTCCAAAAATATCAAATCCGTATCGCTGATCAGTATTCTTAATCCATAATATTCGTTGTAAAGTCGTCATCTAAAGAATGATGTATCTCAGTCACGCTTTGGTTGTGACTGTTCATATGAGTACCATGAGGATCTTGAAGTACATGGGTTCATACGGCCCCTAGCCCCGGGTTAAGCGGAATTAGACACAAGTTACGAAATGTAACGCCATAGATCTTGCACGCTACGCTCGTATTTTGCTATCAGCATGCGATATGTATCGCCAAATTTGAGAAACTTTGAGTGGAGGCGCTTGGTGGTGTAGCCCTGTTTTATAAGTTTCTGCAACAATGTTTTGTGACGTTGATTAAAATCGTCACATTTAACACAGGATCTAGCAAATGCTACTAGGCGTGATATGTATACGCCATATGCAGGTCCCACTGGAATATTACTGTCCAGAAAGGGATAGTTTACGATGTCGAAATTGTAATCATCTCTTTTGTCATAAAGTCGACGAGAGAGAATGCCCGCTTTATTTTTGTAGAGATATAGATCTAAATATGATGTGCCTGTAGGGCTATCTGTAGTTTCCTTCAAATCCAGTGAAGGTGGATATATATCCTTCACTGCGTCATTTATATAACGATTATCCACAGCGAGAAGATCGTCTATATAGCGTTTGGTGAATGAGAAGGAACGGGCTTTGAATGGATCGGTTTTTGAAAGCGCCTGCATATAGTCATATTTATAAGAGAACAGATACAGGTCAGCCAACAGGGGTGCACAATTAGTACCCATTGGAATACCTATATGCTGCTGATATATTGTGTTGCCAAATTTCACAGATATTTTTAATGAGAATTTCAAGCAACTCTATAAACAAAGAAACATCCCATGAATGATATCTCTTGTATGTAGTAGAGCTAAAGAATGCTTTATGGCTTCCGACATTAATATATCTACGATCAGTTTTCTTGAACACAGATACTATTAATGAACTTAGACGGTCGATAAGGTCCTGATGAGGGGTTGTGGTATAGAGAGTCGAGAAATCCCATGTGGATACATGTCTATACGGTATGTGACCTTTAGCTTCAAGTTCCTCCGTAAGACATGAGTTCGAAGCTGAGAACCTTTTATTCGGAGCAATGCCAGTTATCTCTCCTCTTGCATGTCGCTGCAATCCTAGCCTGTACACTGGCGCTCCTGGTTGTACACAACTGCATAATATGCGCGTCCTTATTCTAGTTAGTTGGGCAGCCATAAGACCGAGTCTTGCAACTTCGGTAATCTAGTGTTTTCTTCAATGTTTATACGTTAGAATTTCATATTGATTCAGGATGAAGGAACGCTGGCATCCTTGCGCATATTGAGAAATTTACATTAATTCAATATGGCCGCCAATGTTGTTGCCTTCGGGTTGATATCGTGCATTTAAATTGGCCAGTTTGACATGATAGTTCGCGATCTTCATCCCTTCATATTTTGATCGAGTTGGTATTGTCATCGGCATGTTGATTTGCATGCATGTCCCCTCACCATTTGAGGATAACCAGCATACATGTATCTCGGAGATGATTATTCCTGAAATTGATAAAGTTAACCGATCTCTGCATTTGGTGAGGTTCCAGAAGTCTTATTGAAAATGGGTAACTTTACCAGATTTTCTGAGTCACGAGGTCAAAGTATGCCCTGCCAAAAACGAGACTATATCCCAAAGGAGATGACTTGTCAAACAAATTTCACATACATTTAGTCACTTCACAAGGAGTTTGTGCAGACGTTATATTCATCGGTGGACAAACAGATTTATACCACGCAGACGATGTTCAATATCTTGTAACTTCATGCAACATTGCCTTCAATCTAATACTGTTGCACCCTCGCCCAACAATAAACAGTAACCCCGTCGCTAGGATTTCCCAAAGGGGGAAGCGAATGATGAGTATTTGTTCGTCGCGAAGCGATTATGGTGAGCCCGTGTAATGCGCCAGAAAAATAAATACGAAAGTAAATTATATGTAAATTAGAAAAATGACCTTAGTCGGCGGTTTTTGGTTACCTTTATGGAATAAAAAGATACATTCAACTGGCGCAGGATGCCACTCGCCGACTGAGGTGCGAATTTATACAGGCTCACCCACCACTGGATGACATTCGTGACTTGCACAAGTGCAGGTAACTTGGTAGCTGAGTTTCATAGCTATGTAGGTTGCCTACGATTTACCATTCGGTTATAAACAAAAGTTAACATCACGCATTTATGTTTAGCTTTGCGCCTTTCCTGGTATGGTTTTTGGAGAGAGGTGCAGGAAATATAAATCAGCCTGAATGGGCGACGAATCATCTTTCAAATACAAATTCTAATTTACTTCACCGCCGATCTCCATCACAGCAACACGATAGATAATCATAACTTGGTGTTCTTGCATCCGCCAAAACATATCTAGGCTACGCTTGGGTTTCATCGTGTGAACCTGGATTCTAGATTTTTGCGGATAGATAACTATTTCGGTGTATATTTAAGTTTAAGTTATTTGGGTTATATTCTTTGCACACCAAACGTGATCATAACAGTATAACCAGAGAAAACGGAATTCCCTGTCAACGTACAGGTTGTGATATACCGGTAAACTTCTTATGATATGGATTTTATTGGCCATTATTATCAGATACACTATGGAAATTGTTCAAGTGAAAACAAAAAAAAAATCACGGGCAAAACGGGACTGCGTTCGCACCCAACGCACCCCACCTGGCGACGGGTCATAAATAAAACCAAACCCATTTGAATGAACCAATTCTTGACAGAAGGAATATATAGCAGAAATATTTCATATTAGACTATCATTAATTCGAACCGAAGAAAAAATATTGCCAAGGTGTTGTCAGATTGCTTTTATTTGATTTTCGTAGTGGCAAAGTACCAGAAAATTATTCTGATCAGTAATAGTTGGCTGCTAAAAATGTATTTCAGCGACAACCTCGAGCGAATGACCGCCGATTAGCCCCGGCCTGGATAGTTTCAAAGAAAGGGCATTTTCTGAAGCAAATTGCATTATAGCAAGCCATTTTCTCCGCAGAGGGAAGACCTATTTATAAAAAATAACTCGAGTAATAAATTTACGCAGAGAATATGTGTGATTTGTCGTTTCGCCGATCAAGGTAAATTGCTATACAGACACACAGTAAATCACTCAATGGTTTACCAGCTAGTTTGTTATATGAAATAAATAAACGCCCAAATTATCACAATAAATATGGCATTCGCATATCTATCTTCTGGCGATTTAGATTTCCCATTTGGTCTCCCCTTTAATAGTGGCAATTGCTTGTTATTCTGGAGCCGTCCTGAAGTCTGGTCGTAACAACTCTAGCAGAGGATCCGCCGAAGAGGTCATCCCTGTCATTAGAACCAGCACCATGAACATTTATGGGAGATTGTTCTCTTCGGACCCCTGCGTTATGGACGAAATATAGTTGGACAGTTGTCTCTAGAGGAGGCGAAATTACTCACGCATAGAAGGCAAATAGACGATTACTCTTTGATATAACGAACTCATTATGTCAATAACATTCCAGAAGAACGTATAGCGTATACATATCTCTCATAAAATTTATGATCGTATATGTGGGTATGCATTTCCACATTTCTGAATCCCGAAATAACCAGAGGCTATATGGGCAATTTGAACATTTTACACCAATAAATAAGTCGCACCAGTTATTTAGCTTTCTCTACTCGAATCTACGCACAATGTCTGATAATATTGGGCAAATTCTGGACGAGGAAATCCCACGAACATTTATGGAAAAATTCGAATTGCTTCATCACCTTACAGTTAGATCTTTGATTTCAGTATTTCTTGGTTGAGTCTCCTACTAAGATTGATATTTATAATTCCTTTGAGAAATTCGTCATATACTGGAATGTCGATGAGGGTCTTCTCAAGTTTTCTTGTTGAAAATGATAACCTTGCAACATAAATCCCTACTCCTGCATGTCGGCCCTGTGTAATCTCTTCGTGTACTTGAATTGTTAAATCAGTATGCGTAAATCGTAAAAGATATCACTACATTTAATATATTTAAGATTCAGTCAGGGCACCTTCTTTAATCCTATCTTTCCTGGGCATTTTTGGACCTGTCCAGGCCTGTAGGTCATTTCAGCCCCCCAAATTATTATTCTTACCCCTTGAACTAGAGGGCTAAAACTTATCAAACCATACCTTTGTGTCGAGGACTAACCGATAATGTAAATGAATCTTAGATGCCGCTTCGAGGATGTCGCAGTGGTGTCATTTTCAAAAAGGCGTTTTTGGTCGATTTTTTGGTCGATTTTTCGATTTTTTTATTTATGTAATTTCTCCTCAAAAACTGCGTGATCTATTAGTGAAAACATTAATCTGATGTGAAATAAAATAATTTTCTCGCGGAAAAGCGGTAATGTTGAAGAACAATGTCGACAACATCACTTTTGTGGTATCCATATGGCCATTTTGAATTTACTACTTTGAAGTACAAAGTCACAGTGTCATTCAGCTCTCATTTATTTGCTGTTCCGGAGATAGCGCACAATGTTTGGGAGGTGGGACCACAAAGCTCCTCCCCCCTCCGACATGGAAGGCTTAAACACAGTAACGACGGTTTACCCTCTCTGATCTGGAGGTGGTGGTGGGGGTGGGGGCTGCCAAACTTTTCGCCGCAGCTCTGAAAAGAAGAGGGCGGTAAGAGAGCTGAAGCTTTCTGACCATTTTGCTTATCTTATTGGCGTCATTTTGAGGCCATAATCATAGATGCATCGCGTCATGGAAAACTTCCATATGACTTCCAAATGGTCGTGTTTTCGGTCTTGTCTGCCCAGTTTTCGCATTTTCATGGACAGAGCATGAAAGTAATGTATTTTGCCAAAACTAATTATTCTCTAGTTTTTAACTAAGTTTTGAGAGAAATATGAAAATTTCTAATTGCGAATAATCGGACCAACATATGATGGCCATCTTGGATTTTTACATTTTCTTGAAGAGCTTGACCCGAATATATCCTTGTATCGCCAAGGCTAACGAAAATAATTAGTTGGTTGAGGGGTCATATCTCCAAGGCTGGGACAGCCTCCAAATCGCCCGGGCCTGGTAGGATCAATATCCTGTGACTCATATTTATGTCATTATTGTGCTAGAATCTAACCCTTGAGAAACGGGTGTACATTTCGTTCGCTAATATTAGACGACCAAGAACCCAGGTATTCCACGCATGTGTGGATTAGATTATCGGTAGGTTTAAGTCCAATCGACCGAGACTGTTTCTGGATAACCGAATAACCGATAAATATCTCTATTTTGTATCATTTAGAAAGTGATCGTATAACAGTATTTTCGTTATTTTGGGATAACACTATCTTAGAATAGCACAAATTCTAGTGCTGAAAATTTGGTCGAGTCCCGTGCGGGATTCGAACCAGCTTTGGGAGCTGTGTCATTACGATCATCAGAGGGGTACTGTATGCTCGCTTTCAAGACTACCGGTCTGCTACCTCCTATTTAAGTGGGAGGCCCGTTGGCCGAGTGGTTTAGATCGCCGACATACAGTGCTGGCGATTAGGTGCCTGACTCTGGGGTCGCTGGTTCGAATCCCGCACAGGACTCGACCAAATTTTCAGCACTAGAATTTGTGCTATTCTAAGATAGTGTTATCCCAAAATAACGAAAATACTGTTATACGATCACTTTCTAAATGATAAAAAATATATCTATTCAGCTTTGGGAGCTGTGTCATTATGATCATCAGAGGGGTACTGTATGTTCGCTTTCAAGACTACCGGTCTGCTACCTCCTATTTTTGTGGGAGGCCCGTTGGTCGAGTGGTTTAGATCGCCGACATACAGTGGTGGCGATTAGGTGCCGGACTCTGGGGTCGCTGGTTCGAATCCCGCACGGGACTCGACCAAATTTTCAGCACTAGAATTTGTGCTATTCTAAGATAGTGTTATCCCAAAATAACGAAAATACTGTGATAAATATCTCGTCTCAAAGTGCCCTGGTTTATCGTCTCGGTTTTCTCGCGTTTTTCTCTCGAAGTACGAGACCTTTTCGATTATTCTTGAAAGTAAATGTGTAAGCGATTCGAGCTGTAGTCCTATCGATTCGTAGTAAACGGTTGTTTAACGACTTCGGCTAAGACGTTAAGTTACAGTCCAACATTTGATATTCATGAGTAGAATTATCGAATTAAATAATTTGTATCGCTGATTATCTTGGATTTAATGTCATTGATTAGTGATATTATTTGCGCATGAATTTGAATTTCGAGATGAACTTCCGTATAATTCATCCTCATTATATTACATTTCAATGGTGTATTTTCATCGCGGCGTTGAGAATGAAAAGACTGTATACAATTCTACTTGAATGACTTGGAAATTCAAAGTATTACTGTTTTTGAAATTAAAAAGGCATCTTGATATTCATTTGGCATCCAATTATTAAAATTATTTTACGAAAAACTGTCTCGTGTATTCGTCTCCATTGTTGTCCATATCACGAACATAATGAACATATGCAATATGATAATTTCATGTCATGGAATAAATGCGTATGCTGATAATATATACAACCACTGTTGCAACAACAATTGCGAGTATATATGAATTAAAATGAATCACTTAATATTTTATTAATTCTATCTGTGACAGCGTATTTTTTCTGCATGATGGGAAGAAACAAATATCGGCAATTTGAAAATGTATAAACTGGCGTCCTATTCTTAGTAGTGAAATACTTTGTATAGTCGTAGTTATATGTTGACTGATATAATGCAAGATTGGCTTTGCTCCGGCTATGTTTGGCTTAGTCAGCCATCAATTAATCGAAATATGAAGTATCAACGCACATTCATGCGCTATGCTGTTATGCACGATAATCTCCAGCCAGATATTCTTATCACCTGGAAACATAAATATTTTAAATTACACAGAATAGAAACTTTTTAGAATAGGAAAATCTCATCTTCCCCTTTATTTGCAATACCGTCGTTTTCCCAAAAAATCAATACTGAGATAGCATTCATAGACTTTCATAATCATGACTTATTTTTTCTCTTGAAGAAAGAAAAATGACAACATGAATCTCATCTGGTTTACAGTCTGATAATTGGTTTTATAATGGACGACAAAATACGTTCAGCTTCTATAGGAAGTCAGAAGAGCTAGAGTGAAATACTTTGAATTGATTGCTCGGACGACATGTAATACATTTGCACAGAGTGAACTTGATTGAATCGAGCTGACATATTCGAGAAATGTAGAACATGTACACAGCTGCATACAAATATTCATCTCATAGAGTTTGGGTTTCTTATAGTCTTATGGGTAAACGGGGATGTTAAGCGGAATGTCACTCGTACATGTATATTTTGAAATCTCATCATCACACAAACAGGCACTCTCGTGCACACGTTCACACAATCAATGAACATCAACAGATTAAATAAATACAGACATATATAACTGGTTAAATTTATAAATATATAAAATGAAGCATTGAGGATCAGCTAATAGTTAGTCGAAGTCTTATTGTGTGGTGGTGATGAGTTTTTATAAGACAATGGGACAGACGACCCTCAAAACCAAGGTATCTTCGCTTTCACCAATGCCTATATTTTAAACCGAAAATGTTCTGGCCGTGGTGCTGTGTCATTGCACTTAGCTATACTGGCCATGGATTTAGTAGCACAGTGAAACGGACAGCTCTCAAAATCAAGGTATCTCAGTAGTTGCCAATACTATTATATTTCAAAATATGTCCATGACAATTTAACCAGGTGTTATATATGTTTGTTGTTCCAATAGTGTTTAGCGTGGCTATGGCGCAGACGGTTTTCAAAATCAAGTTATCTCCGTTGCTACCATATAATTTGTTGAGTCGAAAGAGAGACTTGGCAACATGATGTCATAATAAACGGTGTCAAATAAGAAATTGATTATATGAGAAGTTGATTATACGGTCAGTAGTGTAAGCCGCCGTCGCCGAGTGGTTTAGAGCGCTTACATTTACTGCTGGCGATTTGGTGCCAAACTCTGAGGGCGCGGGTTCGCTCATAGATTAAAGCACGTTCATCTGGTTGTTAATCATTGTTACCGTTGTGAATTTAAGTTTTAGGTGTTGTATTTTGTCTATGAGTTTCTAACATTAGGTTACACTATTTATACATTTGATATTGACATGTTCTACTGTTTCTTCACGAAGACTACAGCGATAACACTTTTGGGGCATATTTGGGAATAACATCGATAACGATGAGTTCAGAAAAAATTTTCGTCACATTTTGTCGTCACATTGTTGTTTTGAATTCTAAATTCTCGACTTTTTAAATTTTTATTCTGTTAGCATCGATAGCCACCGACCGCTGGTTTCTTATTTTCAAAGGTTTTGCCATTTTACTTCTATTTTATTCTCGGATGATTGAATTAAATTTAGGTTCTCCTACCAGCATATCAAGTTTTTCTCCCTGTAAACAGGTTTTAGCAGTTCTACCTTTCCAGTTATTGTCAAGGTGAACTAGTGTTACAGATTTAATGTAGCTTGAGCTTTTCCTCGTACTGATCATACCATTGAGTGACAGATCTGCAATTGGGGGCCGTAGTTGCCAAGAATCATTTGTTTGTCTTGTGCTTTTGCGACTTATGCTTCTTATTAACGAAGTTTCGTGACGATGAAGCCAAATGGTGTACTAGTACGAATCTAAATCCTCAGAATAAATACTCCAGTAAGAAGACTTACTCTCGTTTGAGTACTATTCACAATTCCCGCCGTCAGAGAATGATCAACCGACCAAAAGGACTCACTCGTCGGTGAGTACACATGAGAAAGACCGGGTGCACTGTAATTAAGTACTGTAATTGACGATAATAAAAATATACCTTTCGTGTTCCCGGATCCCATTGTGCGTAAAGCCTTTTTTCTTCAGCTTTGTATCCTTTTCCCTAGTCTCGTATTTATCCTGTAGAACTTTATTGTCTTCCACTCAAAAAAGGTCACGGGCCCCAATGGACGTAAGGTGCCCCTTCGGGACTTTTTTTTCTCTTAGGATACCCAGGTTGGTTGCAACACTGTTCCGGCGAAGTTTTATGTCATTTCGACACAAAACTGTGACTGTAAAGCCGGACACAAACAAACAAACAATACGCGATTTGTTGGATTAAGAAGAGATGCTGATGAATTTTTTTTGCTTTGATAATATTTGTAAATGGTAGGATGGATTGTTTTGTCGGAAGGATGTTCATTTCAGACTGATATATGCGTAATAATTGCATAGGATAAACGATATTTCGCATGATGTAGTTAAACTTGGGTTAAACTCTAGGAATCAACCGATCTAGTCATTCCGTCCAATCGATTACCAGTGCGAAATTGAACTAGTCGAATCATCATATCTTGTCGTGGAATTCGCAAGCTACACTGGATTGATAATCTTCTGTATTGATTGGTTGTTCAGCTTGCCTGTCTCAAAATACCAGGTCTGAACTGTAATAAAATTAAAAATCACAAAAAACCCTCCCTATATGCCGATAGGTTTGACAATTCCAAACTGGTATCAAGACTGCCATGAACATGAATGAAGCGAGAATGTATTTGTCCTCGTCTACGCAGATGCACAGGCGAAAATCCAAACTTTCCAACAAGGCGTAACGTGATGAAAATATTTGTTTGTATATTCTCAATTTTACTATGACAGATAATCGTTGAACTTAGTTTTATTGGTTTAATTGTACCGATGCGGTACAGAAAGGGTTAAAATATTATTCCGCTATTATTCGTCAGTCCCTATAATTAGAGGGTTGCATACGGTTGCATTCTGGGAAGAAAATACGTGTTTTTTGCTATTTTTATACCATCGGAGTCTCATGAATGAATACAATCGCGAACGATCCGACGGACCGTTGAAAAAGCGTCCAGGTAAGGTTCTCGACAAAGGGCTGTTTGATCACTATAGTTGAAAAATGTCGCATTCATTGTGGATAGCCTCAACGTTATTAAATAAAATGAATCGTCACTCAACTAGTGATCAATGTGGAAGGCATACAGTGAATTGCTCTTGTCGTTGCAATGTCATAATTTCAAACGTTATGATAATGCAATTGACCTGACAATTGTTATTCATATCCGCACTCATATTAAAGTTCATAGGATGAAAAGTATCCATCAAGCCATTTACGTTCCATTTCCCTTCTTCATAATCTGGATGATTTGCTCAGTCATGTTAGTACCTTCATATGTTGTACAATCATGTTGCTTGTGTTGAACGTGACCGAAACACCGTAATATTCAGAAGGTAAGTGTGAACTTAAGAATGACTTTGTGTACAAATCAATCAGGATATCAGCCTGCGTGGTCATTGCTGTAGTTGATAGTTTTCGCTGCTCTATGTTCACTTTAGCAGCCAAAGTGTGTTATCGTTCACCTAGGATTAAGGACGCATAAACATGAATTTACTGTGGACGATGGCTGTCCTTCAAACGTCGGATGGAATGACATTATTACAGAATAGTCAGAATCGATCATGAACACTACAGTTATCATCCATGTCAGGTTTGACCATGATCATGCAATATTAATAGAATTTCTTTATTGTCGTTAACTCTGGTCGAAGTTAACGATGTGTCGTATGTATTGCTGTGAATGTTATTGTCCAAACAGGTCATTGTCCCGTATACGGATGTGTACTGACGTATACGTATAGTAATCTGTCATTCCGTCAAACGGAAAGACGAATATCGCTGGACAGCCAGGTAACAATGGAAGACAATGTTCCATCCGTCGCATGTAGATCAGTTATTGCTTTGTTCCGGTTCTGATAAAGACCATCATCGTAATGAGTAAATAATTGATACCAGGTGAAGGCTCAGGAACACAGGTTAAGCCCATACTACATGTTCATGTACGTGAAGGAGTGGAATCCATTATGCTTTCTTTCAACAGTGAGTGTATGCGTAGAAAATCACAGAGTTGTGTGATGAGATATCTACAGGACCTAGATTAGGCTAGGCTACAGCCGAGAACTACTTTTCATATGGACTGTTTCAATGGAAGCGCTTGCGCAGCCCCGCTCTTCGTATATTTTATCTAATACCGCTCCAGCCGGGGCTAGGGGCCATGAGGTGACGTCATTCAAGATGTCCACATGAACAACTGTTATAAAAGCGTAGCTCAGATACAAATCATCAAAGTGATCAGTATTCATAATTGTGATGTTTTACAGAAGTGCAATCAGTATATTTGCCCGAGGGCTCTTGTCAGTACGCCCGCATCGTTTCTCACCGCCATATTAATGTTGCGTTTAATTAGACTTCACGCCTTATTTTCAATGACACACTAACAATTATTTCTGGCTGTGATAGGTGATCATTTTATTTTTTCGCGATATACGTTTACCAGTTTACGACGAACATTGTAAAAATGCCACGGAAAACTTGATCGTGTGTACCAGGCTGAACACAAAACATATACAGTCTCGGTCACAGTGCATTGGTGAAAAATCGAAACTTTCAATAAACAGGGAAATTCTGGCGAATCCGATTAATTCTTGGGTATTTCGTTCAACGGTTCGGTAATCTCCGAGCGATTACCTGTTTCCTTGAGCTTTGTTCGACAAACTACCTGTGTTGTAATTCGAATAGTTTACCATTTCAGATGAACTATCATTAATCTATCCAAATTCCTGCAATGCGAACGAAAATCAATTTGTTTGCCCTGAGAAAGTAACACTGGCGCCCATTTTGAATCAACGGTGTTTGCGACCACATCGTCGACATCTAATGTTCCTCGGTATGCTGGCTTTTTGCGTCATTTCTTGGCGTAAAACGCCACGGTATGTTTGCCGTAAGATTTTGTGGCCCATAAATGAAGAACTCATTCTCCCACAAAAACAGCTTGAAGAGAATAGTGTGAATTACAAGCGTCTAGTCCGTCATCCATAATTCAGCCGTCGTCCATTAGAAAATATCCGCGTCCATAATCCAAAGACCTATTCCATATTCCATATAACAGTATTAGCATCAAATTCAAAAAGACAATCATAGTATACATAAACATAGGCTTGTTTCCTGCAAGAGAGAAGCGGTCAACAGTTTTCAATGATGCCGGCAAGACATCAGTATTCTTAATCCATAATTCGTTGTAAAGTCGTCATCTAAAGAATGATGTATCTCAGCCACGCTTTGATTGTGACTGTTCATATGAGTACCATGAGGATCTTGAAGTACATGGGTTCATACGGTCCCTAGCCCTGGGTTAAGCGGAATTAGACACAAGTTACGAAACGTAGCGCCATAGATCTTGCACGCTACGTTCGTATTTTTTTTATCAGCATGCGATATGTATCGCCAAATTTGACACCCTTTAACATAAATGTACGGCCAAGCTGATCAGATATGTGTCCACTGGTGTTTGAATCAAGATATTTATGAGGCTGGAGTCGCACATCAAAACTTGGTTTTTCAGCAAAATGTCTCCAGGACAGCTTACCAACGCCACAGATCCCGATGAAAAGAGGATGTGAGCACAGGCGATTGGTACCTAAATCCAACCCAACATCGTCGACGTCTCGATTCGGCCCCGTTTTGACATTGTCTGGCAGCTTGGTGTTGTTGTTCAACTCAGGTTTTCTTTTCCAAAGTGCCATAAGAGCTGGTTGATTCAAAGTGTGGATCGAAATAAAGTTCTTCTAATAATCTAATCTAATCTCTCAACACGAAAATTGCCTCCTCTAAATACCTTTTTTACCTCTTGAGCTAGTGGGCTGAAACTTACAACACTATATTTCTGGGTTAAGCTCTACCAGAAAATGTAAACATATCCATGAACGCTTTGATGACGTCACAGAGATGTCCTCTTCAAAACGCATTTTTGGTCGACTTTTCGATCCGATTTTCGATTTTTTTGAAATGGACGCCATCTGGAATTTACCCATGATCCTCTACTCGGGAATTATGCAGAGAGGCTCAAAATGACACCAATATGATAAGTTAAAACATCGCGGATGGTCAGCTTTCTTTCTTTTTGTCGTTTCGGATATGGGGTGAGGGGAGTTTCGTAGGAGGCTATCATCCCCCCAGGCCTGGTAGGGTTAAGGATAGTATAGAACGCATTCTATCCCTTTTCTTATTTCCAACCCTTCATCGCCGCCACTCGGAACCAAAATTTAGGGGAATGGCACTAGCTGATTTAAAATAACCATTTCTTTTTTGTTCTGTCAATTTTGCCGCCAAACTTTGAGGTAACAGATTCAGTTTACATTTTTGTAAAAGGTATATGAATACAGATGTTAAGATTTGCAAGATCTTTGGAATTACGTTTCGTAAGTTGTCTCTAATTCCGTTTAAGCCGAGGTAGGAGCCGCATGAACCTCATGTACTTTCTTATCCTCCTGGTGTTCACGTGAACACCACACTCAAAGCATGTATGAGAAACATTTTAATTGAAATTCATTTTTAAATCAGAATATTGACCAACGATAAGAATTTGACGATAAGAATAACATGATGTCTTTCCGGTGTGGAGGATAAAAATGTCCGGTGGCTGCGAGTGTCCGGCTCATAACTTTTAACCCTGGTAGGACATTTTTCCCACATTGGAGATAAGTGTCCGCCATTAGTTGCAATGGAAAAGGATATGAAAAGGGACACTAATCCCCAGAACACGCCTAGCCATCACACCGGCATCATTGAAAACTGTTGACCACTTCTATCTGTGCCAATAACCCAGTTTACGTTTATATATGTTTTAATTTGAATTGGGTACAAATGCTCTGGTATCAACAAGGTCTTCGGATCATAGCCGGGGAAATACTATGGATACTGAATGTCAGATTAGACGCTTATATAGATATGTGATAGCAGTTGCAGCTTCGTATCTTAACAGTTGCTTTATTACATTCTATGTCGTATCACTTCCTGTTTTCTAAACCCAAACGTGTGGGTAGGATATGGTCCCTCTGATATTTCTATAATGTTATAATGAGAGATGATAACCAAACTACCTTCATGCCTTCTTCTATTCATTTGATGTGATAGCTAGCGCCAGATCCGACATTCAACTGTTGCCCATAAAATTAAATTTTCACTTCAATAATTTCGTATGAGAGCACCAATTTCAGATGTGTTTGAAATGAAAATTATAAAAAAGACAAGTTGGTTTCCCACAATAGAAACGGTCAGCAATTTTCAATGATGCCAGCAAGATATGACGATGTTTTCACATTAAATCCTAATCATTGACCATTATTCTTTATCCAATGAATTTCCGAGTTGTTTTCCAGAGTATGTGTCTGTCAAGCTTTGATTGTGACTGTTCATTTGAAAACCATCGAGATGCGAAGGCCCCTCGCCCCGGTTTAAGCGTACATAGGCACAATTTACGAAATGTAGTGCCATAGATCTTTCACACTACTATCGTGTTTTTTTTACGTCGGTGTACGATATTTGTCAAAGAAATTAAGAAACTGTATAGAGGCGTTTGGTGGTATAGCACTGTTTGACAAGTTTCTGCAATAATATTCCGGGGGGCGGGGGTGGGGGGTTGATTAAAATCGGCATAGTCTGCAGATGATATAGAAAATTCTACCAGGAGTGATATGTATACGCCGTATGAAGGTTCTTCTGGAATATTGCTATCAAGAAATGGATATTTAACATTTGTAATCTTCTCTCCTCTTGTCCTAGAATCGACGTGAGAGAAAACCCTGATCATTCATGTATAGGTCCAGATATGATACTTCTGTCTGGGCTATAGTTTCCCTCAAATCTAGTGAAGGGACAGGGGAATAACCTTCAAAACGTCACTGCAGCGTAGTAATGCTGAAAGGTATTGTTCGATCGAATGATTGTATTATTTTAAATTCGTTTTCCCATTTTTACCTGGACCAAATGACGTGACAAATCCAGTAATTATAGAAACAGACAAAATTCTGAGCTATACCCCACGTGAAAATATTTAATACACAAGCTTTCGAATCTCATGCCGGAGCGTTTATCAAGTGATCCGTTCAATTTCATGAAAATTGTCAATACATTTACAAATTGTCCAGTTGTTTATCCGTTTGCATGGATGACCGAATGTTATATGGAGATATACACAACAGTGGTTCTAATTATTTACTTATTCCCATGAATGTGTCTTGAAGAACGGCGACATAGTACACATAGAACGGCTGACGCTCTGGCTAAATCAGCTCGTTTGAAAAGTCCACTCAAGTAAGAGTTGAAATTCATCATGCTCAAGTTGAGTTATATTCACTCAAGTTTGGGTGAAATTAACTCAAATTTCACTCTAGTTTGATTTAATAACTCACTCAATTTGAGTGAAGTTGAGTGAGAGGAATTTCCACTCTTACTTGAGTGAAATTACACCCAAGTGGTTTTTAGACTAATATAACGTGAGGTGCATGGTGATTTAATTAAATTATTACAATGAGCCATAGGCAATTGACTTTTGTTATTATCCAACGTCAGAAATCAGAAATAAATCCAACTGGAGCAAACGTTATGACCAGATGATCCTCTCGGTCAATGACATCATCTGTCAGTAGAGGGCGCTGTCAAAGTGGTTTCTTAACAAGAAATTATCGTGATGAGGTAATATCACATTGCCAAGTTCGCTTTTTGAAGTGCGCACAAGTTATCTTTCAGAAGCATTTAGAAGGAGCTGATGTCACCCTGGTGCTGATTATTTGTCGAATGCTGCTTCTGTCCAAATGCTGCAATCCATGAAACTGGGCGAAGGGATTGAAGGGATTGATGCCGAAAGGCATCTTCATAGATCCTGCGATAGTCCGTAGTGAAAAATGTCAACATTGATTCCGAGAGTAGACCTCTATCGTCAGTTGCAGGAACGGTGTAGATTACCACTCTCATTAAAAGGCAAGCCTGGTGCGGTAGAGGCCCAGTAGAAGTTCGGTAGCGATGTAGTACCAGCGCAGTACCGACGCGGTAGCAACGCGGTGGTCGCGCAGTAGCAATGCAGTAGCAACGCGCTAGGAGCACAGTATTAGAGCGCAGACATTCTTGCATAATTACCGCGGTACACGTAAATTATTCTGGGATCACGAATGTTTATGTCTAATACAACGATTAACCCTACCTGGCCTGGGGGAGGGGGGTCACTTTCCGCCCCCACTGTTGGCAGCTGAAACTCCGTGACTTTTTAGATTATCACATTGGGGTCATTTTGAGCCTATTTGCATGACCCCCCGAGCAGAGGATCATGGGTAAATTCAAAATGGCGACCATGTGGGGTACCAGAAAAGTGATGTTTTCGCCATATTTCCTCACAAATTACGCAAGAATTCAACATGTTGATTCAACGCGATTCTATGCATTTTACTGAAACCATATGTCTTAGTATCACCTAAAAAACATCCCCCCTCGATTTGTTCCCCTCCCTCCCTTCTCCCATTAACCCTACCAAGCCTGGGGGAGGGGAGGGGGGTCAAAATGCCCCCCTACCATTTCTACGATATCTCCGGAATGCCAAAAAATGGAGAGATGAAACTTAGTGACGGTATAGGTTATCATAATGGGGTCATTTTGAGCCTATTTGCATAACCTCACGAGCAGAGGATCATGGGAAAATTCAAAATGGTGGCCATGTGGGGTATCAGGAAAAGTTGTTTTCGTCATATTTCTTCGAAATTTTTGCTTTTCTGTACGGAAAAAAGGGTAAAACTTATTTTATTTCATATCAGATTATTATTTACTAATTTGTCATGCAGTTTTTGGAAAGAAAAAACAGAAATAAAAAATTCGAAGATTTTGACCGAAAAATCGTCCGAAAATGCTCTTTTTGAAAATGACGTAACAGCGACGTCATCATGGCGGCCATCTTGGATTGTTTTACATTTTCTCGTAGAGCTTGACCCAAAGATATAGTGTAGTAAGTTTCAGCCCTCTAGCCTTAGCGATAGCGAAAATATATGGGGAGGAGCACTTTCCGCCTCCCCCCAGGCTGTGGTACACCCCAAATCGCCCAGGCCAGATAGGGTTAAAACATAACATTCGTGCAAATTGTCCAAATGTGGATTTCACTCAAGATTTGTTTTGCTGTTGTCGGAGATGAGAAATCATCTAAACAGGGATATCCAATAGTCATATCAAACAGGAGATTTTTCAATAGATGAGAATCACACCGAGTTGACGATCCATTGATAATTATTCAGGCATTCTACAATATTTACTAATAAAGTGCACTCTAGATTTATCCAGTTCAATCGGAAACAAGAAAATGGGGTCCCCTCTCTGGTCACCAATAGTCAGATAATCTTTAACGTAAACCTTGTTTTTTTTCATATATCATCTCAGTGAGAATGTCTGTATCATTAATACAAGGCATGTGCCATTGATGTGGGAATAAATGAAACCATTGCAATCCCGTTTTGTTGGTTGCCTAGTCACGTTGATTGATTGTTTTTTGAATGATTGATTGTTTATTCACCATATACAAATAATATATATATGTACAAGTAGGGCATAAATACATAGAAATATGGTGGGAATAAAACCCCAGAGGGCTTCTTAAATCCCAGATAATTAATAATAATAATAATAGATTAGCATGAGACGCTGGGTGCGTTCACAAATATATCAATATATAAATGGTGAATATACCATGGAGCCCTGTGTAGAGAATTATAGTTCTATAAGATATACATAGTTGGAGCTCAGCATATATGCAAATAGATCAATAAAACATTTTTTGTATAAAATAGGTTTGTCTCGTGTCCCTTGTGATGGCCTGAGATGAGTTAGCTCCAAGATTTACAATTTGAGTATAATTAGAAAGTACACCCTTCAGTACACTGATTCACATATCATGATAATTGAATGTTATGCGATTTCAGTCGAGACTTAAATAGTGATTGTGATAGACATGATTTTAGGTCATTAGGTAAAGCGTTCCATATTCGTGATACTTTCGACTTTGTGCAATAAAATGATAGATTTGAGTGCACTCTCGCCCTATATAGGTTGAGATTGGCTTGTCGAGTGGGATAACAATGGACTTCAGAGAGTTTTGTAAAATAATTTGAATAGTTGGTAGGAATAGATAGGGGATTATTGAGAAATCTGTGAGTGAATAATAAAATTAGGAAGTTATTTAACTGAAATAGGGGAGGATGTTTAGTTGTTTCATTGAGGGACTAACATGGGCATATTTACCACTGGAAGTTATTACACGGATAATTCTCTTTTGTAATATCACAAGTGTGTTGAGATGAGTTGAGAATGTGTTTCCCCATATTAAATTACAGTAAGATACGTAAGAATAGAACAAAGAATAGTACAGCATAATCAAAGTTTTCCTGTTGAGGTAGTTCCGTATGGCGTTGATAACACCGATATTTCTCGAAATTTTTGAAGTTAGTTCGTCAATATGTGTTTGCCAATTTAATCTATCGTTAAAATAAACCCCGAGGAATTTAAAGCTAGAAACAGATTCAATTTCGGTGCCAAATATTGAAACCTTAGGGATATTTACATTTGTTGATCTATTTGGTTTAAATACTATAAAAAATTTTTTTCACGTTTAATGAAAGCTTGTTGCAGGAAAACCAGGCATGAAGCTTTTTAGATTCCTGTGACATATTTTCCGCAAGTCTAATAAAATCGACATCGGATAGGGTAGCTTTTGTATCGTCGGCAAACAGATTAATGTCTAGAATCGATGTGGCCTTCGTAATGTCATTTATATATATTAAGAATAGTATGGGTCCTAGTATTGATCCTTGTGGCACACCCGTACTGATAAGATTGAAAGAAGATATAGTGCCGTTGTAGGATATACATTGGCGTCGAGATGATAGATAGCTACGAAACCAGTTATTTGTGACACCCCGGAAACCATAGTAATCAAGTTTATGTAAGAGGATCTCGTGATTTGGAAAGATCCAAGAAAGTAGTAATGCTGAACTGCTTTAGTTCCTTTGCAGCAACGAGTTTGTCGTATAAAGAAAGAATGGCAAGAAATGTAGAATGGTTTGCTCGAAGTCCATATTGATTAGGGGAGATAATCATCTCTGCTTCTAGGAATGTGATCATCCTCAAAACAACAATTTTTTCAAAGATTTTGCTGAAACATGGCAGAACAGAAATAGGGCGATAATTCTCGGCTAGGGTAATACTGAGGTTGATAGGATGGCCAAGGCTGCCCTAGATGATAAGGTTGATCCTGTTGGAATCCCACATAGCGATTTCAGACCCTCTCTCTGTACTTATGTGAGGCGGCTGTTTCAATCTTTACGGGATGCTGTGAATAATAACAAACTTCATGAGTAAAAAAAAACAACTGTAGGCTATACTCATCTGAACAGCCAGAAACGTTTCGATCAAACCATGATCAGGCGATGTAGAATCGGCCATACACGATTAACTCATGAACATTTACTAAAAAAAGAGCCAGTCCCAAGGTGTATTCCATGTCCTGAAGACCTGCTTTTTTAAAGCAACTACTTTGGAAGATCTTTTTAGTCGGGTGAGGGAAGATTGCATCTTGGGTTGTTTGAGAGATATCGGTTTGTTGCATAAGTTTTAACGTGTGTATGTTTTAATGCGTTGGGTTACTAAGTTATTGGCTTGGGTACTTAGAATTTCGTTTGATCGTCGCTATATAGCTGAAATGTTGCTGAACGCGACATTAAACTTTAATTATCTCCCTCCCTCTCCCCTCTAAAATTGTTTCCTTTTTCATGAAAAACCCTTAAAGTAGAAAAATTGTTATATTCGGCCCATTTTCCTTCACTGCCCATGTACACCATGACGTTACTTTCGGTCAAAACCACCCCAATTGTAATCTGTATGCCGAGAGCTTCAAGTCAAGACCTTGCATGCCATATTTTGAACCAGGATGGTCCCAAATTTATTCCACATTTACCAGAATCTACGTTTTGCAATTTACCGGAAACTTCGTTTGCATCCATCCACCAGTCACGTGCCGTTGACGAGTGGTCCTCCACCCTACACGACCCATATACATCCATAAGGCCCATATACACGCGTCCAGTTGTACATTCCGTTTTCCCGTATTTCGCCCGCTTTCCACACTTTTATTTTCTGTAAAGTTTTCCATCCAACCACATGTCACGCGCCCTCGATGAGCGATCCCCAAGCCTGCTCGATCCCATCAGACAATATAGACTTGACGGGATGTAAATTTCGCTTTTCCACACGGACTTCGTTTCTCGAGAAAGTCCTAGTTCTGCATCCACCCATCAGTCACGTGACCGACCTTGACGAGGCTTCAAGGCGGAAACCCTGCGCGACCTCTTAGGCCACGTAGGGTCCACATAGACCCATTTGACTGTGTGTAAAGTCCGTTTTTCCGCATGGTTATTTGTTTCTAAAATCCTAGAATTATATCCCCTGTCACGTGATTGGAAGTGACCTCGTTCCAACGAGACCGGAAGTCACGTCATCACCTGCATTCAATCCGTGACGTCATGATACATCTCAGACTTCTCCCATTCACTGTGGCCTTATCCACGTCCAAAATACTAAGAGATTTACGGCTTCTTTAATACTGGGGGTAAATTGAAATTTGCATCATGAACGATATATGTCTTAATTTCTCACCACTGATAAGTCATATCATTCATCTTGCCCACCAAGGTTACCTTTACCCCCACTCGGTGGAGATTTCTCCCAATCATCAGACCGACAAAACATCTATTTCCTTCCAGTTTCCATCCGTGTCTGGAGCAAAGTAATTGAGAATTTTATATATCTTATTTTTGGGTGAAAATAATCAAATAATCCAGTCGTAAAATAAACGCTTAGCGAATGTGATGGTTATATTCATCGATCTTTATTGGTATTCAAAAGTGGAATTAATATCCGCTTACTATCCGTTTTATTGTATTGGTGGGAAATTCAAACCCCACGATATCGGGCATTGCAGTTTTTCTGGGTATACTTGTTTTTACAATGTTTACCCCATTTTGAGTCGTTTGCTCAATCCGATGCCCTCGATGCTCATTCATTAGCATCAGATGAGTTTGCTATTTGTGCTGATCTACCATCACATCTCCCGTGCTAGCGTATCTAATTTCGCTTAACCCTATCTCGCCTGGGCTTTTTGGGACCTGTTGTTGGGGGGGGGGGGGCGAAATGCCCCACCCCCCTACTAATTTTTTGTTTTTCCACTTGAGCTAGGGGACTGAAACTTACCACACTATACCCTTGAGTCAAGCTCTACCAGAAAATGTGAAAAAAGCCAAGATGACCGCTTTGATGACGTCGCAGTGACGTCATTTTCAAAAATGACATTTTTTGATCGATTTTTCAGTCAGATTTTCCGAACTTTTTATTTATGCAATTTCTCCGCAAAAACTATATGATATATTAGTAAATATTAATGTGATGTGCAATAAAATAGTTTTTGCCCACTTTTCATCACGGAAAAGCAGAAATTTTGAAGAAATATGACCAAAAAAAATCACTTTTCTGGGACTCTACGTGGCCGCCATCTTGAATTTTCCCAGGATCCTCTGTTCGGAGTGTTATGCAAATAGGCCCAAAATGACCCCACTATCATAAACTATAAAGTCACAGAGTTTCAGCTCTCCATTTTTTGTCGTTCCGGAGATAGCGCAGAAAGTTTGGTAGGGGGCGATTTCGCCCCCTCCCCCCAGTCAGGTATAGTTAAACCGTGCGATTACTTCATAGTCTTCACATACACACCCGCCTTAAAAGCTATCATTCGATCGCCATGATCTCTGGCCATGGTTCGTCTGACAAATCCATACCAAGGGGCATAATATGGGTCCAGTCGTATTTTTCTATGGGTGACGAATCACATTCACGACCTCATTACTCCTCCGAATATACCAGTATTTGTGCTAATTTGAAGCCAGGCAATGCATGTGTCTCATTTGAACAAAGTTGTACGTATTGTTTTGACTGGACAGACGTTCAAGTGTAATTTTCTCGATGACATCAAAGAAACTACACCGTATTCGCATTATAAACTCGGATTGTTTGTGAACACGGCGAAGGACGCTGCAACGCCGTCCATTCAATGGCTGTTAGTTTGAACAGATTGTTCAAGTAATAGATGTTATGCCCACATTTGCGTGCAGGGCTGGTACGGAGTATACACACCTGCAATATGGAGGATGGTGATTACATACATGTTATGTAAGTTTACTGTCCACATGCATATTCATTATTCAGATATGTTGGTAATGAGAAAACTGAGATGCACGGAGGAACTGCATGAAGACGACAATAGCCCAAGACCATTTTGACCCACGTGTTAAAACGCTGTGGTAGGAATGACCTCACCCTAAACATCCCTGCTGCACTATAATTGGGTCCGTCTTTCATCATGCAAGGCTGTGACTGAACAGCCTTGTATATTCTAATGATCATAGCTTTATTCTAAGGATCCGACCGTATAATACGATAGACCGGAGTGACGCTCTGAGAGATTACCTTGGATTCTAGAGAGATACGCGCGGCCTGACCCGATATACCTTTGCTAGGATGACGTCCCGTACATGACTGTATGATTATACAGTAATGTACCGTATTGATATGTCTTAATATTACACGTATGTATTTTACTATGTCCAGACGTATGCCTGTAGGAGAGCGGTTTAGCTCGCGTACGGAAAGTCTTCTCACAGCACATCCGAAGTAGGAATAGACCACTCGCGGTATTGGCGAGGCTAACCTCAGTGACTTGGCTCACGGCTCTTGCCATATATGTAATACTCGGCTACTACAACATTGGCGCTGCGAGCAGGGTTGTTGTGTGCGGAAATTATTGCCTGGGTGTGAACTGGATTTCGTTGTAATTTTTATGTCGTATTTGCAAATTTTGAGCACCTCCGGTTTTGTCACGAGAATTTCTGCTTTCGTTTTGAAGTTCGGGATTGCGCGTTCCGGTCAGTTTCTGGCTGGACGACTTGGCGAGCCGGCAGATTCTACCGAGCGGGCGACTCCAGCTCTATACAGCAGATGTTTTCATGTCATACTTGTGGTGAGTTTTATTATCTTTTATTTTCGCGAACCGCCATACTGAAAATCATGTGAATTTCAGACACTAAGAATATTGTGGTTTATTTTGCAAAGAATTGCTCGCAGAAATTAGGCTCGAGCTGCATGACATGATGCGCAACGCGACTGGATTTTCATTTGTATCGAATCTGTTCTTTTGTTGGCACGATCCAGTACGAAAACCCGAATCGTGGGTCGATTTACCGGAGCTATTTTCGTCACGTGTAACGGCCACGCTCAATTCTTTATATAACACCGCTCTATTTTGAACTGTACATATTCCTGCTTTTGTTCGTGTTTTTTGTACTTGTTTAGTGTAGGGCTTCGCACAAAGTCTGTACTGTTAGACTGTCTTAGGCTTAGCCATATATTTGCACATATGTTTAACTTTGCAGATGTAGTTTCATTAATTCAGTTATTGTAATTGTTTTCGCGAGTTGCAACAAAAACTGTGCATTCTTTCGTGCTTTGTCAGTTGAACTTTTGCCTGCACTTTCCGGTTTCCATCATATCTGCATCAGTTGCCTGTCTTTCGTTGAAATTTTAGATCCGCATTACCGCACATTATAGTTCGTGATGTAGTCTGACTCGAATTTCGCGGTAGTTATCAGGCCTCGCGTATCTGACCTGTGATGAAAGAACAGCATTACTGATCCTACTTGTATAATTGCTGTTTTCAGTTCTGAGGTCCAAAATCCTCCAAGCAATACCAGTAGCATTCTTCGGCATCCAGCTCTTTCCACTCATGGCTTATTTTAAATTCATTTAAAACAATGTTCAGTTTTTAGGCTATTTTACCACTTGCGATTCTGGAAGGATCTGGACGTCGGTAATTCATTTCATGGACTACTACTGTCAACAAAATTTAAAGAAACTAAATTTGTCCAAAAAATATATATATTTTGAGAGGTGCCTGAATTTGTCATTACTTTTGGAACCATTTTATTTCTGTATTTTTTTCTTGACCTATTTTATTGGGCCCATCGGTCGTTGCAAATTCTAAACGACTCTTTCTGTGCCACATCCACAATTGGAATATTTATTTTGGCTCCCCATATAGAATTGAGTTGTAACAATGGCATCGGGTGGTTTATTCGGTGGGGAATGGCGGAATGCTCGTCCTTCTATCAGTTATTGTTCCGAAGAGATCAGTCCACTGCAAAGTCGGGCAGAAGACTTTACATACATGGCCGTGGATATGTGCTCGGACTTAAGAAAATTACTGATGGAGACGAGACGTGATGGTACCGCTGACGATAGTTCAGCTTTCTCATGTGCCGAGAAATTACAAAGCTTCTTGGGTAATATTGCGTGTGCCGCAGGCACCCTTGCAGAGATAAGGGCTAATGTGTGGATGGAAATCAAACGCAGTCAGTTTTTATATCCACAGTTGTACCTCGAACAGGAACCCGATGGCAGTACCGTCGGTCGAATAAAGACCAATTTTGGCCCCTTATCTGAAGACATAAATGATATTGAAAATTTCCATGGGCGATTGCCTTCGGCGCCAATTCTGATACAAAGAATCCCCACAGCTTTGTCAAATGGTTCCCGATCAGCATCGCCTATCGAGAACCTCCAATTAACAGTTAGTGGGAAATATGTCCTCCAATCGCACGCGGAAGTTGAATCTCTGGAGGGAGGAAATAAGGTGGAATTGGATTTAATGGGGGGTGAGGAATCGGAGACCACACGTTTGAGAGTTCTACATGGAGGTTCAGTTTACTCAAATGATAATATAAATTTGTCGACTTTGCCTGCCAATTTGGAGAGGGTTCCCGAAATGTCCCCAACTGATCTGTCAGTGGGTTCCCGATTATGTCCTATCGGAAACCCTAAATCAAAATTTACGAAACGAAAAGGGAAGTGCGCGCCTCCATAATTACTATAAAGCGTGGTAATTCAGAATTAGCATCCAGGCGACAGAGGGTTTGTCGGGCTGTCAGACACCGCCTATGTAAAGTTTCAACTTCCCCTGATTTGCCTTGTCGACCAGCGAGAGAACGCCCTGCTGATCAAACCTCTTCAATTATCTCTTTAATTACACCGGACGTTTTTTACGATACGTCTGCTCAAACAGACTGTGAAGAGTCTCAACAAACAATGGGTCCTTTAAATGGTTGGGGGCTGGGATGGATGACCAATCATCAGCCCGAAGCGGATCCAGTGGTCATAAGAACATGGTAACGGAAAAGTGGCACCCCTTGTCCATTGTGAAGTATACACCACGTGGAAACGGGAGACATGTGGGGGCTTCGGACGTCCTGGGGGCACGGGGAGGGGGGAATTTCACCCTAAGTGAAAACTGTATCGTACAGTGGTGCCCCACACTGATCATAACTTTTGAGGGAAATCCAGCTGAATGCTGTCCAACGCGGTTGTGTTTGGACCCGGGTGAGAGTATAGTTTGCACCCCAATTGGGGGATGGGACGCGTACTCTTCTTATCCCAACCAATTAACGCTGTTCAAGTTTGAGGTCCTGTTGTGCAAATCTGCATCTTGAACTTTTGGAAAATGTTGCAACGACAGTGGTCGCCTCACGGCTGGCTGCCCAATAGTCAACCCGTGTGGCGATAAGTAGTTTTGTTGTGTGAATTATGGGAGATTATCTAATTTAGAGATTTCGAAAAGTGAAGACCATCCTTATTGGGGGAACCTGAACAGTGGCAGATTATTTATTTTGGATTGTTTGGTTTTCAAAATGAAATGCATAAGTAATTTTATCAGGGAAACTTAGGCCTTTTGCGACAAGGACACGACTGTCCAGTCGGTTGGCTGGTGCAACCTTTTAGGTTGGTCATCCACCGTACTGCTACGTCGTAGCCCACGATCGCCTAGGCATTTTATGAATTCTATCGTAATATGAGAATGTGTTTTATTCCAGATTCTAAATCCGCTGTGGTATTTTAGGTCCGGCGAAAAGAACGTGGGGTAGTCATTTTATATTGCTTGAATATCTAAGTGTCTTAGCTAACTCTTCCAGTATGGTGAACTAGCAAATGATAAGTTCTTTTCTGGCCAAATTATTTATGGTTTTTGGCTTTGGCTCCTGACCAACTGGGTCCAAGTACGCTTAGTGTAAGCCTTTGGTAAACACATGTATTCCCGCTATCAACTAATTTTGGCATTTCTGTCTCCCCTAACTCACGGTCGACACTGGGAAGGCAGAGGTAACCGTCCTAACTTCCGCTTGTGGCGTCTGAGCACGTTAGCGCATGGACCGGTTCGTCAGGATGCAATTGGACTGTTATTAAAATTCAAATTTGATGGAGGATGGTGGTATAAACTTGAAATTCTTAATAAAGATCGCAATCAAATTTTTAGATTGACAATCTGTGGGTGACCAGTACTGGACCACAGTATGAACTGCAATGTGACATTTCTCTTCAACGGGCTTTAAAATATTGACCGTTGCTTTTATCGTATGTTGAGCACTAGAAATTACATCAATCTCATCTCAAGCACTTCAGTGCGAAGAGGGGAACTACAGAAGTGGAATCTACAGTTTGGTGATTCTGACTAGTACGCCCGCATTTGGGCGGGTGTCCCACTGGCACCAGCTGTATGCCCGTATGAACGACATGATAGTTTCGGGTCTAAAATTTGGGTCAGGTAAACATGGTTTTATGGGATCGAGTAGATTTTAAGCACTTATTCCCAAAATACCTGTGAAATTTGCGGCTCTGGAGGCACTCGTAAAATGTGAGGGGGGAGAGTGTGGTAGGAATGGCCTCACCCTAAATATCCCTGCTGCACTATAATAGGGTTCGTCTTTCACCATGCAAGGCTGTGACTGAACAGCCTTGTATATTCTAATAATCATAGCTTTATTCTAATGATCCGACCGTATATAACGATAGACCGGAGTGACGCTCTGATAGATTACCTTGGATTCTAGAGAGATACGCGCGGCCTGACCCGATATACCTTTGCTAGGATGACGTCCCGTACATGACTGTATGATTATACAGTAATGTACCGTATTGATATGTCTTAATATTACACGTATGTATTTTACTATGTCCAGACGTATGCCTGTAGGAGAGCGGTTTAGCTCGCGTACGGAAAGTCTTCTCACAGCACATCCGAAATAGGAATAGACCACTCGCGGTATTGGCGAGGCTAAGCTCAGTGACTTGGTTCACGTCTCTTGCCATATATGGCTACTACAACAACGCGTTGGAATCTTTCAGCAGACATCGCCGCGATATTAAGGATCGATCATGTCGAAGTTTTGTCAAGTGCGATGTTAATCCCCTAGAATCGCAAAGGGCTAAATTGCGACGTTGAGGGCCGTTGTGATGTTAAGAGCTTCTACAATGCGCTGACAAACATACATTTGATTGAAAACACAATTTAGACAAAATATAAGCGTACTCTTCAGGTCTGAACGGATTAATGTCACGAATATCCTCTTTTATTTCATATTTTTTTTTTCGCGCCTCAATTTTTATTATTTTGTAAATATGGGCCTGTAAATACACTATCAACATTTGCTGTCGTTTGTTCAAGACGCCCAGGTGCGTGTTTAGCTTAATATGTTGTATATTTCCACGTTTAATCTGTTGAAATAACACCCTGCATTCACAGTACAATGCTGGGTTATGTACGCTGTTTATAACTAAAATATACAAGTGTATTGAATTGACTTACCTAAGCTTACATAGATATTCTCAAAAAATTTCATATTATCATGTTCATGTTAATAACACTCATCGTTTAGAACTACGATATCCTAATTTCTTGAACACACATCAACTGCCAGTGCCTATATATACACCGTCATAAAACATGTAAAAGGGAGATATCAACGGGCGCTAGTATTAGAAGAGAAAGCGCATTCATAAGCTAACCGTCTATAACAACACAAAACATCAAAAGTTTGAATTTCCTAACAGTCTTATGGATAAATATAATCAGCTGTAGTAACAATAACGACAAATCATCACATCTTTAACTGAGAAGAGAAACAGGCTGTTTGGCAGATTTAACGAATGATTATGTAGGAGTGATCCTCGTGTTGTCAAAGCTGGCTTTCTTTAAATCCACACAGATAACAGGTTCACTGAAGTTTATATCTTGACAATACACGTCTGTGAGATTGAGAGACTGTTTGTGAAAAAGAGCATGTGATTTCAGTTCTGAGACAATATCCATACTCTACTGGGTGCTGCTGGGAAATGGGAGAATGAAGAGCGTAGGAATGGTGATGGTATGAGTTTGGGTATGCTATCACTTGTCTCTACTTCTTACACACCATTTATAGATTCAAATACATATATAGTGAATATGATAACACGCCAGGAGGAAAGCCGTATATATTCATATCATGTACAATAACGATAGTCAATTTGAAACTGACTATACTGAATAACACGGCAGATTAAACATGCATGGCTGTAACATTTTAGACTGAACAAAGTTGCAATTTAGGGCACAGATGACCTCATTTAGAGATCATGTGTACAAGGATAGAATCAATATTATTATTATATGACTAGCACTGAATCCTTCATACGCTTGGACCATTGGCCGTCACGTGATATATCGCGATACATTATATTCACCCGCCTCCGACAGATGACTATATTATTATTATATGACTAGCAGTGAATCCTTCATGCAATTGGACCATTGACCGTCATGTGATATATCGCGGTACATTATATTCACTCATCTCTGACAGATGACTATTCATTGAAGTCACTGGCGGAAAATTGTCTTGAGGGGTGGGATTCATCAGGAGGTAGGGGCAATTGTCCAGGGGGAATCGAATTGTCCTACACCCTTATAACGCCACTGACGTCGCTTAGATCGTGTTGAGTGGATGACTGCAATTTTCAACATTCAGGATCAGATCGATTTTTGATATATTCATACCAGAATCTTTAGAATAATCATTTCCATTAAACAATTACAGTCTTATAATGTTTACCTGAGAAAACAATATTCATTGAGGCCAAATATGCTACTCTTGGAATAGCAACTGATGTAAAAATGCATGTTAAGGGAATAGATCACATTCATTATTATAAGACAGAATGTGCTGAAAACTTTCAGTAATAACTACATGTAATCTTGGTTGGAGGGCAATCCTCTGACTAGATTCATTTGACTTCACTTGAAATTAACTGTTCAGTCATCCTGATGCCATTATGGTAATCAACCTTGCTTCCATCTTAGGCACATGAATGACCTGAATGTTGCAAGCACTTGGAAACATAGTACAGAAGAAGGCGTGTCAGTGTCGACATTAACTCTAGGATCAACATAGCAAGCTGTCACAGTTGCAAATGTCACAGCCATAAGATTTGTAATGGTGATTATCATGGCGATAGTGATGGCGGTGATACAATGATATGACCCACATGGAATTTCTGCATCCATAATCGAAAGACGACACTAATAACACCAATTTCCACTTAGGCATAACATGGTTGTTGTTTTATGCAAGGAATAAGTGGTTAATCGCTTCTAATGAGGCTGGTATAAACGACATCAAGCTGTTGCCAACAGCAAGTCCGTATCACCACAGTAGCTGATGTATTCGTGTGAACGTATCACCGTATATCTAGGTGCGTCAAGTAATTTTCAGTTCTTTGGGCAATTAGTGTGAGCTCTCAAATTTGTTGAATATTAACATCACCGAACAGCCTCAAAATTACTGTTGAAAGTTGACAATTTTGGAATGGTTAATATATCAGATATATATTGTTTAGTAAGGAATATCCATTTGACATCACATGCTATGTGATTAGGGTTCACAAAAGTAATCTCCGGGGAAAACCGTTCAAACGCATTGTTTTGAATTGAATAGAAGTCTCCAGACTTGAACTAACGGTGAATAAGACACCCAGAGATTGGAAGATATTAAAGACAGCTACGCAAATATGTGATTCGCCAATAGTATGCCGTCTCTGAACGTAGGCTTAAGGAATATTTGGTAGGTCATAATTATAATAATTATTTCTAGGCTATCGATCTTCAAGGGTAGTAACATATGGGTAGCATACATAAAAATACATATTTAAGAAACATAGATGGAATCTGCCACCTCAATTGGTACCAGCAAAATTGGAATTAAGATTTGAAAATAGACTCAACGGCCGAGACAAATGACTGTCCGCGCTGTGACGTCATCAAAGCATTGCGAAGCATTATTTTAATTCATTTAACTCGTTTCAATGGACAAGGACTCACTCAAAATTTCTCAAATTTGGCGATACATATCGCATACTGATAGCAAAATACGAACGTAGCGTGCAAGATCTATGGCGCTACGTTTCGTAACTTGTGTCTACTTCCGCTTAACCCGGGGCTAGGGGCCGTATGAATCCATGTACTTCAAGATACTCATGGTACTCATATGAACAGCCACAATCAAAGCGTGACTGAGATACATCATTCTTTAGATGACGACTTTACAACGAATATTATGGATTAGAATACTGATCAGCGATACGGATTTGATATTTTTGGAACATCATGATGTCTTGCCGGCATCATTGAAAACTGTTGACCGCTTCTCTCTTGCAGGAAACAAGCCTATGTTTATGTATACTATGATTGTCTTTTTGAATTTGGTGCTAATACTGTTATATGGAATATGGAATAGGTCTTTGGATTATGGACGCGGATATTCTCTAATGGACGACGGCTGAATTATGAATGACGGACTAGACGCTTGTAATTACATACAGAGTGTAAAACTATGCACCTCTCTAGCAACAAGAATAATAAAATATCCGAGTAACCACCCACGCCCTCAAATCTGGCTTCAGAAAGTGAGCTATAACTACACCTAACTTATCGACCCGCAAATGTTATCACATATGGGTAACATCTCCACACATATACGTCTTGCACAGATAAGGGTGAGTGGGTGAGTAGAATTTAACGTCGTTTTCGACATTGTTTCAGTCATATCACGACGCTGTCTACATGTGTCAGAACACGAGTGTGCGCACAGTTCCTATTATCCTGGACACTGATCAGCCCAGCCAGGGCAGCACTCGATCTCCCATGCACAGATAAGCATATTTTCAGCAACTGTAAACGTTTTAAGAACGCCAGAAATTCCAGCTAGTTTAGGAAATCTTTTTAGTCGACGTGAGAGAAGATTTGACAATTTTATTATGTTTGAGAGCGTCCGATTTATTAAATTTTCTTTTGATGCATTTATCAGTTCTTTGATGTGTTGTCTATCGCATTTAGATTATTGTTAGATGTTGACACTTGAGAGTTTTATCTGCTCGTCGCTATATACCTACAAAAATGCTGAACGTAACGTTAAATATAATTCTCTCTCAGATACGTCTTCAGATTAACCGAATTTGCAACGTCAGATGGTAACAGCAGGGATGTAAAGAGAACAATTTGGAAAAAACAATAAATGCCTCGCCGCGTCACTGTGACATCACCAAATAATATATGAACTTGTGTTTGGTTATTTTAATAGATGGGAACGTAAGTGCCAATTATCACAATGTTCAGATCTCTGACGGGGGGGGGGCGGGGGGGCATAATAATATTAATAATGGCCTCCAACTGGTGACCATACGTCAACATCTACTTTTGGATTTAGAAGAAGGAAAGAGGTTGAGTTGAACAGGTATACCATTGAGCTACCCATCTGCAACGGTTATCACATGTCGATAACATTTACAGACCATACATCTTCAAACATATTACTAGAGTTTGCCACCTCGTGTGGTATCAGTTTCCATCCTGGCACATGCAATATGTTTACCATATTTTCAGGCGAGATAGAAGCTAATTTGGGCTTATGATATACAAGATAGCGGCTAAACTTGTACGCACGAAATGGGTGCTAACTCCTTGTTTCTAGCAATTGAAAATTATTCAGCATATCAGTTATGGAGAAACTGAGTGTTAGCAGGAAGACAAACCGTGCTAAGATGAATTTTCTTGTGCATGCAAGCTGTATTTGTACGTTGGGCCATGTGGCTCTCATGAGTCTGTGGGGAAAATAGTATAAAGGAATACCTGTAATAAGAAAATAATTATTGAAATCTGAATGAAAGGTCCGAATGAAATCTTGTGTCTCAAAATCCCATGATGAACGTCAGTCAGAGGCAGAGATCGTTTGTGGTCTTGTATATATAAGTGGTGTTTGTGTTTGCAGATATCACGATGGGCTTAGTAGTTTCCAATGCGAACGGGAGATACGTCAGCATTCTAAAAAAATCTGACAGCTGGTAATGAAATTCTTATAGTCAAATCGTATTAGACTAGAGCCGACATATCTCGACATTTCTGTGTACAGCAGATCTGGCGCACTTTATTTCCATACATAAAACACTGATATTTAGTTTTCTTCACAGACTTTCATTTTTTTCGACTTGAGGGAACAGGTATTATATTTTCTTCTATTTTTCGAGTAAGCCGATAAGCAGCGCGTATGTATTTTTTTATGCGAAAATGTTAGTCGATCGATCAAGGTTATGTTGGCTAAATTAAGGGCTGATTGGGAATAGAAACAACCAAATCGACTGACACTGATAGAATGTGACCCCAACATGACATCCGAAGACGAGAATGGCAAATATTTCTCCACGCAAATTAAAGAACGACAGAAAAAAAATCACATTACCAATATTATTTCCAATATGTGCCGCCAGTTTGTCATGTTGATCCAATTACTTTTATATTGACAAATGATAATTAATCAGTTTAGTTCATTTGAATTTCACGCACCATCTGAATTATTTGCACCTTGTGTACGCCTATCCATTGAGAGTTCATGTTTTAAAAAACAATTTTTAATAACGTTGGATAACAATTAAATTCATATAATTTCTCGTGAGTACAATAGTGAGGCAGATATGTGAAATAATTGTGGCTTTTGTGGTAAAAGCACCAAAATTGGCACAGTTGATGATCAGAAGGTACTTAACGATTCCAGATATAGGGCCAAGCTCAATTTTTTCTTTTATGCCCGTAAACTGAGAAAATCCAAGATGGCCACCATGTGCGTCGTGAAAATCTATTAAGCAGCATATCTCCCTGAATACATGTCACAAAAACATGAATAAAATGTTGTTTTATATGTTTTCGTAAAAACGGAAGTCATTGCTGATGCAGAAATATGACAATTTATCATATTTTATAACTTCAAGACATGCGTTCAGAATATCTATATTAACAAGTCTATATGTGATCAATTTGATGATCAGTAGACACTAAACAATTTAAGATACAGTGTCATTACGATTTTGTGCAATATCAGCTATATGTGTGAACATCAAAGATTGTGTCCATACAATTCACGCATAACAAGAAGTACCATATCGTAGTCACTTAAGAACATACATATCTGAATGCAATATTATTTTCTATATGTTTTCATAAACACAAATAATCGGGCAATCGACAGAAATGCATTGCAATCATAATTATATACGAATGCATGCGAAATAGCTGCAGTTTATGAACAAAACCCAGAATTTGTCCGATCCCCTAAGCAAATATCATTATATGAACATTCTTATTATTTCCCCAGATATAAGGCTTCCAATACCAAACTGCACCGAAAACCAACATAGATACGCCATCAAGAAACGCCACAATCAAGCAAACCAAAACAACATATTATTATGACAAATAAATCTGTGTTTCTCTTCTTGCAAATGACGGATTAGAATCACCATGCCAGCGAAGAAGCGATGTAAGATTGTACAAGATGACAGTCTGCAACCATTTACGTCGACAGCCGGCCATCGCCATATGGATTGGAGCCGTTGTGCCCTGTGCCAAGTACATTCATCAGAAGTACTCCACTGCCCAGCAAGGTCGAAGAGGACAGATGATGGGGCTGGGTAAGACCGCGTGGGTGACATTTTAACAAAGTTCCGAGACTTAGGCGAAGAGCCAATTTCTGTGGACATAGCTCTGTTAGATGATGGCGATGGAATCTCTCAGACACTTGCCAAACATCGTGCAGAGGGGCACTCTCTGTTGCACCTTCGTCACAGAAGAAACATGTGTCACCTTTTGATGTTACATCTTCGCATGCAACATGGCGCCGCGTGTAAGGGCGATCTCGGGTGTCACCTTCACATGGAGGTATTGTTCGCGACTCTAGTCGTGCCAGTCGACTTGAAGAACATTTCAAACGGCAAGATGTGTGCCACTGGGCACTATATTTGGGAAGTGTCTGAGAGATTCCATCGCCATCATCTAACAGAGCTATGCCCACAGAAATGGGCTGTTCGCCTAAGTCTCGGAACTTTGTTAAAATGTCACTCATGCGGTCGTACCGAGCCCCATCATCTGTCCTCTTCGACCTTGCTGGGCAGTGGAGCACTTCTGATGAATGTACTTGGCACAGGGCACAATGGCTCCAATCCATATGGTGGTGGTCGACTGTCGACGTAAATGGTTGCAGACTGTCACCTTGTACAATCTTACATCGCTTCTTCGCTGGCATGGTGGTTCAAATCAGTCATCTGCAAGAAGAGAAACACAGATTTATTTGTCATAATAATATGTTGTTTTGGTTTGCTTGATTGTGGCGTTTCTTGATGGCGTATCTATGTTGGTTTTCGGTGCAGTTTGGTATTGGAAGCCTTATATCTGGGGAAATAATAAGAATGATATGCTGAATGATATTTGCTTAAAGGATCGGACAAATTTTGGGTTTTGTTCATAAACTGCAGCTATTTCGCATGCATTCGTATATAATTATGATTGCAATGCATTTCTGTCGATTGCCCGATGTTTTGTGTTCATGAAAACATATAGAAAATAATATTGCATTCAGATATGTATGTTCTTAAGTGACTACGATATGAAACTTCTTGTTATGCGTGAATCGTATGGACACAATCTTTGATGTTCACACATATAGCTGATATTGCACAAAATCGTAATGACACTGTATCTTAAATTGTTTAGTGTCTACTGATCATCAAATTGATCACATATGGACTGGTTAATATAGATATTCTGACGCATGTCCTGAAGTTATAAAATATGATAAATTGTCATATTTCTGCATCAGTAATGGATTCCTTGTGTACGAAAACATATAAAACAACATTTTATTCATGTTTCTGTGACATGTATTCAGAGAGATATGCTGTTTAATAGATTTTCACGACGCACATGGTGGCCATCTTGGATTGTCTCAGTTTACGGCCATAAAAGAAAAAATTGAGCTTGGCCCTATATCTGGAATCATGAAGCACATTCTGATCATCAAATGTGCCAATTTTGGTGCTTTTACCACAATTATTTCACATATCTGCTTCACTATGGTGGCCATCTTGGATTTTGCCATTTCCCGGCATCCACGGAGAAAATTTAGCTTGGCCCTATATCTAAAATCGTTTAATATATAATAAACTTCAAATGTGCCAATTTTGGTGCTTTTACCACCAAACCCACAATCCTCCTGTACTTTGCCACATATCCGCTCCACTACAAGTCAGTTTTTGATGGAGTGCATTCCAAATAATTTTCTGTTCCCTCCTTGACTAGTTACCAATGAACACGAAATGATTGAGAGTGCATTGTTGACATGACACATTATGGAAAAATCAGTTACCTAAGAGATACCGAGAAACGACGGTTCACATTTCTAAATCGCTTCTCAAAAGTCTTTGTCGCGATAAATGGAACTAATTGTTTTCTTGTCTCCGACGAATATGTAAGTCATTTATAATTTCCATATTGGCGACACCGTGAGTGATATACACATTCACCGGATAAAACACAATTATTCAAAGTCAGGTAAACAATAACACAACATGGCCGTGAACCCACATAACGGCGTAATCTGACGTCATAGGAGTATAGATGACACCCATAACGGCGTAATCTGACGTCATAGGAGTATAGATGACACACATAACGGCGTAATCTGACGTCATGGGAGTATACATGCCACACATAACGGCGTAATCTGACGTTATAGGAGTATAGACGACACACATAACGGCGTAATCTGACATCATGGAAGTATAGATGACACACATAACGGCGTAATCTGACGTCATAGGAGTACAGATAACACACATAACGGCGTAATCTGACGTCATAGAAGTATAGATGAAACACATAACGGCGTAATCTGACGTCATGGGAGTATAGATGGGTGCAGATCCAACATTCAGTATCCAGCCGTCGCCCACAACAAAGCGTTTTGACGCTGGACACAGCCAATTTCAAACTAGCAGTTTCAAAGATGAGGGCAAGACATCATGATGTTCTATTGAAACATCTCTTTATTTGAAATTAAAGTCCTCATCAAGCTCATATCTCCCCACAGGCTAATATTCTGACTACATTATACCCAAAAACATCCCAATAACCACCGGTGATTTTCGAAAACAATCGTCAGATCCGACATTCAATAGCCAGTCCATAAAGTGGTCAATCTTTTCGCACAAAAATAACCAGGAATAAAATAGAAGCGAGATGAGTCAATGTCTAGTATTCTTTAATCAAAATTTATTTCCGTTCCCTAGTCGGGGTAAATGGAGTAAAGGAGCTTGGTTGTATTTCTTTTTTCGAACCTTTTGTTCGGAATACTATTTTGCGAAGTCGATTTCTTTCAACAGATTTGTCATAGGTTCTAGCAAATGCTACTTGACGGGACGTGAATATTACATATGCAGGTCTGTTCGGTATGTTACTGTCCAGAACTGGATAGTTGACAATTCTTGAGTTGTAATCGTCTCTCTGGTCGAATATGGTGCTTATGTCTAGATATGAATGATTTGCCTGACTCAACCAGGTGTACTACTCACTCGCGCTCAATGCGGTATGATATTTATGGTAGGGAAGTCGGTATAAAAATCCCTTCCGTTAAACTAGTGCCTGTCACTGATAAGAATGGACCCAACCTATTGTCTTCTTGACACGGAACTAGCTCATAATTATGTAATGTTTATGCTGCAATATCGCAGCATCCATAAATTGAAAGAGACGTATAGAGCAATGATCAACAAGGTATGCGGCGTTGTATCCTTTTCTTTAAATTTCTAGATTTGATTTCTGCTCACTGAGAAGGAATACGACGTTTTCGATCAGTTCGAGCAAAATTCACGAAACAGGTCAAAATCATATTCCGAGAGTCCGAACATCGCATGCCCATTGATATCCATTTTCTGTATCCGGGCCGCTTGCATCAGAGAACAATTTCTCTATCGTGACAGATACGCATCGTTGGTGTAGTCAGACTGGTAGGGAGAGGTTTCACACCGGATACATATACAGTACAGGGTATTTTTCATGCTATGGGGCAAAACGATACTTAGTTACGTACATTTAAAAGCAATGGCATGAATTGGCTTAGATGTTGGAGCCGACTCTACTGATAAATGAGACATCGACCAACTATAATCTGTATGCATTTCTCGATTGTGTCTAGAAAGCTAGATTAAACTTGATCATCTTCAGATTTAGTCACTTGTCTTATGGCACATCAAAGTAATGTTGCTCGGCAGTAATTCTACTGTCAAGTTAATGCACCGTGTAAATGAGCTGGCAGTATTATCCAGAGTATGTGCTCGCAGGTTGTCTTGAGTTCATTCATAAATGTGCATATTCTATCTATGTTGTCAAAGTTTATATCTTTATAAAACACATAAAAGGAACTTCTTTACAGTGCCATCAGCTATGAAAGTATGATTTAGAGAGTATAATTGCCAATATTACTCTCCTAGTTTTAGCTTTAAATATGAGTTCATCTGAAGAAGTGAATCCATAATGGCTCATTTATTCCTAAAATTTACACGTATTTTCATACTACTTGTAAGCAACTTTGATTATTATGTCAATTCAGCTGTGAATTTTGAATTCGCAATGATCATTGCAAATGCCATATGTGATAAAAAAATGTGATCTTTCGATCTTGTCAATATTATTCCAGAGAAATAAATAATTAAGATATCTTTCCTGATGCAAGCATGATCGAGAAGCTGATCAGGTTGCAGTAGGGAGCAGCATGTAGGACTTACTGCTCAACAGAAGTTGAATGAGACGTGTTATGATATGTTTTCTCACAGCTACTAGTGCTAATTCTGACCGAATGACGTCTTTCTTGCAGTATCAAATTGAGCCTGACTGAACCTAAGTTCATCCTAACTGCAATGATCTGTTAGCAAGAGTATAACTTAATTCTAATTCCTCGCCATCGAGACATATATAAATAAGTCAAACCTTGCAGCATGGTGCAAAACTAGCATGGTGCAAAACCCGTTCATCCGAAACATTAAACTCTACAGAAATGATACTGTCGGTGGCTAAGTATATTCTATGTGCATAGATAACTTCGGTGCTCAAATTTGGGGACGACGACATCTATATTCATGAAGTAGTCTTCCAAACTCAGACGTGAGATTGATGCTTATATTCACCAAGCGTAGTCTCACAAACTCGACTTTTCATTATTTCACATACTTGTGTTCTGAATAAGAATAAGTTCTTGGATATTTCTATCTAATACCGCTTACATGTAAGTGCTAGGTACCGAGTGGTCATGTCTGTCTAATACCGCTTACATGTAAGTGCTAGGTACCGAGTGGTCATGTCTATCTAATACCGCTTACATGTAAGTGCTAGGTACCGAGTGGTCATGTCTATCTAATACCGCTTACATGTAAGTGCTAGGTACCGAGTGGTCATGTCTGTCTAATACCGCTTACATGTAAGTGCTAGGTATCGAGTGGTCATGTCTATCTAATACCGCTTACATGTAAGTGCTAGGTACCGAGTGGTCATGTCTGTCTAATACCGCTTACATGTAAGTGCTAGGTACCGAGTGGTCATGTCTGTCTAATACCGCTTACATGTAAGTGCTAGGTACCGAGTGGTCATGTCTGTCTAATACCGCTTACATGTAAGTGCTAGGTACCGAGTGGTCATGTCTATCTAATACCGCTTACATGTAAGTGCTAGGTACCGAGTGGTCATGTCTATCTAATACCGCTTACATGTAAGTGCTAGGTACCGAGTGGTCATACCGTCTATCTAATACCGCTTACATGTAAGTGCTAGGTACCGAGTGGTCATGTCTGTCTAATACCGCTTACATGTAAGTGCTAGGTACCGAGTGGTCATGTCTGTCTAATACCGCTTACATGTAAGTGCTAGGTACCGAGTGGTCATGTCTATCTAATACCGCTTACATGTAAGTGCTAGGTACCGAGTGGTCATGTCTATCTAATACCGCTTACATGTAAGTGCTAGGTACCGAGTGGTCATGTCTATCTAATACCGCTTACATGTAAGTGCTAGGTACCGAGTGGTCATGTCTGTCTAATACCGCTTACATGTAAGTGCTAGGTATCGAGTGGTCATGTCTATCTAATACCGCTTACATGTAAGTGCTAGGTACCGAGTGGTCATGTCTGTCTAATACCGCTTACATGTAAGTGCTAGGTACCGAGTGGTCATGTCTGTCTAATACCGCTTACATGTAAGTGCTAGGTACCGAGTGGTCATGTCTGTCTAATACCGCTTACATGTAAGTGCTAGGTACCGAGTGGTCATGTCTATCTAATACCGCTTACATGTAAGTGCTAGGTACCGAGTGGTCATGTCTGTCTAATACCGCTTACATGTAAGTGCTAGGTACCGAGTGGTCATGTCTGTCTAATACCGCTTACATGTAAGTGCTAGGTACCGAGTGGTCATGTCTGTCTAATACCGCTTACATGTAAGTGCTAGGTACCGAGTGGTCATGTCTATCTAATACCGCTTACATGTAAGTGCTAGGTACCGAGTGGTCATGTCTATCTAATACCGCTTACATGTAAGTGCTAGGTACCGAGTGGTCATGTCTATCTAATACCGCTTACATGTAAGTGCTAGGTACCGAGTGGTCATGTCTGTCTAATACCGCTTACATGTAAGTGCTAGGTACCGAGTGGTCATGTCTGTCTAATACCGCTTACATGTAAGTGCTAGGTACCGAGTGGTCATGTCTATCTAATACCGCTTACATGTAAGTGCTAGGTACCGAGTGGTCATGTCTATCTAATACCGCTTACATGTAAGTGCTAGGTACCGAGTGGTCATGTCTGTCTAATACCGCTTACATGTAAGTGCTAGGTACCGAGTGGTCATGTCTGTCTAATACCGCTTACATGTAAGTGCTAGGTACCGAGTGGTCATGTCCACATGAACAGATACAATAAAAGCATGACTCGGAACAAATCATCACAGGAATAACATTTTGTTCTTGTGATGTTTTTAGATACGCATTCAGTGTATTTGTCTGTCAGTACGTCGGCATCTGTTTCCACCACTGTAATGTGTTGCGTTTAATTGTTATCTGTATATGACGTGATTCTGCTGGTGAACCTTTCCTTCCCGGGGCTTGTCCTCTGTACAAATCATTGTGGTTCTATTTTGTGACTGTGGTTAACATGGTGGAGAATGAATCGTTTGATCGGCGTCAGGCCTGACAGAGCGTACCGAATAACTTGCAGTCTATAAATATTTCCCCGTCTGGGCGGTTTTCCCATCTAACGGTCACATTGTTCATCACTGTCCATCAGATGACTTGATAGGGCTATTACATGTTGAAAAATTGTATTTAATACCGCTCAAGCCGGTTCTAGGGGCCGCTTTGTCACGTCGTTCAATATGTCCACATGAACAACCACAACAAAAGCATGGCTGGGATACAAATCATCAAAAGGATAATATTTTGTTCTGTTTGTGATGTTTTCAGATGCAGTCAGTGTATTTGTCCGTGGTGTCATTTGGCTTCTTGTCAGTAGGCCGGCATCTTTTCACACCAAGTAATATGGCGCGTTTAGTACGTCACCAGCCGTAGTCTCACAGACTCGTCTTGTCACCATGTCATGGTCGGATGAGCCATTCAAACCAACCGTAGTCTCACACACGCAACTTGTCATGTCATGGGCGTACGAACAATTCACCAGCCGTAGTCTCACAAACTCGTCTTGTCACCATGTGATGATCGTATGAGCCATTCACCAGCCATAGTCTAACAAACTCGCATTGTCACCATGTTCAGGCCGTAACAGCCACCCAGCAAGCAAGAACAATATAGACCAGCAACGGTCGACCAGCGGCGTGGATGTCGGCCCACCAGATCAGTTGATCGTTGGATGTTTGCCGGTTTCTTGTAAGCAGCGGCTTGCCAACTATTTCCGCGGTCGGCCCGTCATAGGCCCAAGCAGCTGTTGGCGAAGGACGGGTACACATCCAGTGATCAAAACCTCTGGTGGGTCGACATCAGTGTCACTCTTGGGCCATTGTTGGCTTGCTAGCTGGGTATTCACCAGCTGTAGTATCGCAAACTCGCCTTGTCACCATGGCATGGTCGTAAGAGCCATGCACCGGCCGTAGTCTCACAAACTCGGCTCTTCACCGTGCCATGGTCGTTAAGCCGTTTCATCAGTCGTAGACTCACAAATTCGCCATGTCACCATGCCATGGTCATATGAGCCATTCACCCGCCGTGGTGTCATAAACTGCCCTTGTCATCATATCATGGTCGTTTGAGCCGTACACCGTCAATAAACTGGTTTGAGAATCGAATACCCTTCGATCTTGATCTGTATGAAGTACATATTTGGGAAACCCGTTAAGTTTAATGTGGTTGATACCACTTACAGCAAACCAACAATGATCTTGAAAATAATACATATATGACTAACTTCCGTAGCATTTCAGAAGTATTTTGTACCATGAATATACAAATAAATATGGCATGGCATGGCTTGCAAAGGGGCAAATTTTCGGCCACTGAAAGACGGACACAGTCTACGTGATATATTGATTTATACTGGGTTTCCTAAAATCTCCTTAATACCAGACAAAGGTATTTCATAATGGTCAGGCTCGTTTTCCAAGGTCATGTAGAAGATGTTATGGGTTTCTAAATTACGTATGAGCTTGGTTGTTTTGCTACTACGCAGCTGGCTGGATGCTGGATGTGAGGGCATGTCTATAAACGTTACGAATAGAACTGCAACAGCATGCCTGCAAAGTGTATGTCATCAAAGAAAAGAATTCAATACATTTTGAAGAACCATACATTGCTTCCACAACGACCAGAAATAACATTACTGAAGTTATCTTGCACAGCCAGTAAATCAATTCAGACACAAGAATTAGCTACTTTGATGCACGGGTATATTGATTTCCTTCCGGATAACTCTGTTCAGCAGAATTATATTGTTTCGTATTTGTCTACTTCTATCCCACACAGGGATTAGATATAAAAGCAATTTATGAGTCTGAAACTCTTTGTATAATCTCTTTTCATTTGAGATCAGATTTGAAGAAAAAATCAATGTCTTCTTCATTGTCAGTGATGTTGGCGGCATATACACATTGATTTTACACCCCAGTAAAACCAGTCATCTTGAGTGTCGTCTATTGATTGCCTCAAGTTAAAAAAAACAACATCTAAATTAATCTTTTGTGCTTCTTTAGTTATTTATATATGACTCTGCCAACAAGTTTTGCCTTCCTTTATAATAATTCGAAAACGGTGTCATACCAAGCGGACAAATAAACACCGGGTATTGATCATAGTTCAAGTGCCCATACGAAACTCAACGCTAAACTTTAATTCTCTCTCTCTCTCTCTCTCATTTGAAAATCGAAACCTTTAATGGTGTTCCGCGGTGAGCACTCCCCACTCTTGCACTAAACATTCGGGTAGTTATTCAACTCTGTGGCGTTGTACCCAACCCGTTGTGCTTCATCACCAGGCTGACAGAAACAAATCCGATCTCCAAGCATGCACTTCATTGTCTCTGTTTAAATCCAAGTTAAAAAATATTTGTTAAATGTATAACTCTGCACCTTGTCTACCATTATGCTTCTATTCAGTATTCACTCAGTATAGTTCCTAATTCACCTCTTAAATGTAAATCTTATATTACATCTTATTTATTGCTAATCACTTCACACATATTTCTGGATGTCCATGTTTATACACCTTTTGTATTTAGTTGGGATATTACAAGCCCCTTGGGGTTTTTTCCCGCCGATCTAACTTTATTTTCTAATTATTTCTGTGTTATATATTTGGGTATACTTTGCTGTATTGTATTCCCTATACCTTGGTTGGTGAATAAATTCAATTCAATTCAATAACATTCCATGTATAATCATATCAATATAAAATAAATTAAATTCGTTTAACAATGATATCTGTAACTCATAGCATCAAGTTGTTTCAACATTTATATCCTTTAGAGTATCGAGTACAGAGATGATGGTCAAACTAAATGGGCACAAAATGCAGAACCTAATATCACATTACCATCATTATGAATGGTAAGGTGAGGTGACCAAGACAGGGTTTAATGTCTCGATATACTGTCTGTCATTTATGGAAATGGCTGTTTTTAGAAGGGTGAGTGAGTAGGATTTTAATGTCGCTTTTAACAATTTTCAGTCATATCACGGCAACAATGTCACATTATTCTAACACCGGGGGAACCGGTCATTGATTTATCCTCTTTCTGCTCAGCGCCAAGCCAGCAATGTTCAAATTCCATTTTGTAAGTCTGTGGTATGGCTCGATCTCCCGGGGTTGTTCATCAAATGCCGGATCTGGTTCCTCCATTAGACATGTCTTGCTGGCGTCCTTGAATACTGTAGATCAACTAACTGGAACAAGGAACTAGCTTGTGCTAATCTCTATTTCTCAAGGGTCTTGTGGGTGAAGGCTTTCGATTATAGACGGAGAAATTGTTTACGGTCGAAAGCTGTCTACTGAATGTCGGTTTTGACATTCATATACAGATGAGGTTTATGAGTTAAATAATAGCTTAAGATGATTCATCGACTACACAACTGTACATTTTCGTCTATCAGTGTCATGGTGCAGCAATTATGAAGAGGAGACATTGAAAACACTGGATAGTCTGGACAAGAGGTAGAGATTGTTGTTAAGGGCAGTGAATTTGTGAACCCGATGGACAAGCAGTTTCCCCTATAATCAAGATCTTCTACTTCTGACATACAGAATAAGCTGTTTTCCCCACATTGTCTGTGATTGAAATACCTGATATATGATTGAGATCCATGGCTCTTCTTTTTTTCTATTGTTATTTATTGTACTAGCCAGAAGAAGGTGTCAGTCTTAGGTGCCTTGTGTCAGAACTTAGATGCCAAGTTAGAAATAAAACAAGACCCTCGATTCACCACGATAAACATAAAGCACTTGCTTAGCCCAAATTCGTGCAATCGATAATGCGATCACTGACCTGCTAGCTGGGTATTCACCAGCCGTAGTATCGCAAACTCGCCTTGTCACCATATGTCATGGCCGTATTGCCATTCACCAACCGCAATCGCAGAAACTCGCCTTTTCACCATTTGACGGCCGTATAACCAGTCACCAAAATAGCCAGAAGAAGGTGCCAGTCTTAGATGCCTTGTGCCAGGTCTTAGGTGCCAAGTCAGAAATAAAACAAGACCCACAATGCACCACGATATGCGTAAAGCACTTGCTTAGCACAAATTCGTGCAATCGGTAATGCGATCACAGACCTGCTAGCTGAGTATTCACCGGCCGTAGTATCGCAAACTCGCGTTTTCACCATATGTTATGGCCGTATTGCCATTCACCAACCGTAATCGCAGAAACTCGTCTTTTCACCATTTGACGGCTGTATAACGAGTCACCAAGCGTAGTCTCAACTCAAAAAGTCACCTTTTTCAACATTTGATGGATACACCATGGTCGTCAGAGCCATTCACCAGCCGTTGTCTCAAAAACTCGCCCCGTCACCAGCCATAATCTCACATAATCGCCTTGTCACAATGTCATGGTCGTAAGAGCCAGACACCAACCGTAATCTCACACTAGAGGCCACGGCCACACTTGATCCCATCGGCCTAGTGTGAACTTGTCGTCCCTTTCACATGAGCAATATAAATCTCCGGTATAGACAGATGAAGGGCATTCAATAAGGGAAAACAGAAGTAGTTGGGGGGAAAACAGTCATGTTTATTTGTATGGAAAGTTGGCTAGAGACAACTAGATATGAAAGGGGCGGGCACCCACCAATCACCCGCTCTGATAAGAGGAGCATTAAAGTGGCTCTCAATTATGTGTAAGGAAATGTTCACATGTATTGTTGGTAAATGTAAAATGTTAAAGGCATAGTACGATAGGCCCAGGTGTATTATACAGATGATGGAGTAAAGTGAAGTTCGACCAGTTCACAGCTAAGAGATGTCAGCGCGGCACACTGCCACAAGTGACATGGACGAAATAAGCAAATTCAAGTGCATTTACTTGCATATGTCAAGGGGAGGTAATCACCTCCCAGAAAGCCTATGTTTATGTATACTATGATTGTCTTTTTGAATTTGGTGCTAATGCTGTTGTATGGAATATGGAATAGGTCTTTGGATTATGGACGCGGATATTCTCTAATGGACGACGGCTGAATTATGAATGACGGACTAGACGCTTGTAATTACCACCCAAAAATGCTGTATACCAAATTTGAAGTCTCTAGCTGCAACGGTTCGGCGTTTAGACCGTTCACGTCGTCATGTGGATATTTTTCGTTATGTTGGCATGTAAACCACAAAAATCAACAAAATGTCCCCATTTCAATAGGCTTGAGCTTTACCATGCAACAATGCTGTATACCAAATTCGAAGTCTCCATCTGCAACGGTTCGACTTTTAGAGCATTCACGTCGTAATGTGGATATTTCTCGTTATGTTGTCATGGAAACCACAAAAAACACCAAAATGTCCCCAATTTCAATAGGCTTGTGCTTTACCACCCAACAATGCTGTATACCAAATGTGAAGTCTCTAGCAGCAACGGTCCACCTTTGAGAGCGATCACATCGTTATATGGATATTTTTCGTTATGTTGCCATGGAAACCACAAAAATCAACTTAATCCGCCCAATTTCAATAGGCTTGTGCTTTACTACCCAACAATGCAGTATACCAAATTTGAATGCTCTAGCTGGAACGGTTCACCTTTAAGAGTGGTCATGTCGTTCATCCAGCCAGCCAGCCAGCCGGACAGTGTGATGACATGATCCCATCTGGCATATATGCCGATGGGATAAAACTCGCCTTTCCACCATGTTATGGTCATATGAATCATTCACCAGTTCTAGTTTCAAATACTCGCCTTGTCAACAAGTCATGGTCGTATGAGCCATTCACCAGCCGTCGTGAAAATCGTGAAATCGTGAAAAAATACGTTCAGTGACGTAGGAAATTTCTGAACTTGTGTTCTCCGGACAGGTCCACCAATGGGAAGGGAAATGTAGGGATAGGAAATTATATTCACCAGGCTATCGTGTTACAATTCCAGATCTCAGATATTTGTATCACAAAGGGGGAACTGGTAAGCACGATTTAAGTCAAAGGGGGAGAGAGAGAGAGAGAGAGAGAGAGGAAGAGAGAGAGAATTAAGTTTCAGCAATATTTCGGCTATAGAGCGACGATCAAACAAAATTCTAAGTATTCAAGTTAATCACTTAGCAATCCAACTCATTAAAGCATACACACATTAAAACTTATGCAACAAACCTGTTTCTCTCAAATAACCTAAGATACAGTCTTCTTTCACCCGACTAAAAAGATCTTCTAAAGCAGTTGCCCGATAAAAAGAATCTCTTGCAATCTTAATGGCTATACAGTCGATAAGAATATGTTTCAATGTGAGATCTTCGTGGCATGGAATACACCTTGGGGCTGGCTCTTTTTTTTTAGTAAATGTTCGTGAGTTAATCGTGTATGGCCGATTCTACATCGCCTGGTCATGGCTTCATCGAAACGTTTCTGGCTGTTCAGATGGGTATAGTCTACATTTTTTTTTTAACTCTTAACGTTTCTTATTATTCACAGCATCTCATAAAGATTGAAACAAATTTGGATGTTTATGTGTTGCACAACAATAAGTGGAAACCATTTGATGAGTCGTGATGGAACATCTTGCTACATTTTATACCGGGAATCTCTGGAAGACTTGTTAGCAGACATATTCAGAAACATCGAAACATATGATGCTGTTTGTGGCAATGGACCCTAATTTGTTAAGATTACTAAAATCACAACGAGCGATCACTTCACTTTGATATATTGAGTAGAGCAGGAGAGGCGTGAGTAGAATATTGAAACTACTGAATTGATAAGAGCCCACAGTATCGACTCTTGTCTAGATGAGGACTATCGTATGACTTTAAGATGTCATTACATTAGACGGAGGAGGAAACATTAAGCAAATCTGGCCAGGCGAATTTAATGCGGAAGTACTGGCGCACGATTGCAAAAACAGTTAATATCAAAATCAATAGAGAAAGTAATTGCTGGTTACTATCTCATAAGGATTAAAGGCGATTTGCCTCGGCTGGGTGCCTGACACGATCAAATGATAAGATTCATGTACACTGGCATTGCCATTGCAAGTAATAGTGCTCAACACCGCATATTATCAATAGTTTTTAAGAGAAGGGGCTCAATACAAGTGGACATTAAAAAACCCCCAGAAATATACTGTTTTAGTCTCGAACAGTATAACAGAATTATCAGAGAAACTGGCAAATTTGACTGTGATTCTACGAATAAGAATTGGCGTGCTATGAAGAATACTTGGATGCTATCCCTCCCTCCACCCGACAATAACGGTTCGTACGTCTATCTGTTCCATCGTCCCAATCACTGTTCTCGAAGTTCTTTACAGTCTGACGATAACAACAAACATACAGTCTGACGGTAACAACATTAACACAGTCATCAAGGCTGGTCAAATGTTCATTCCCAACCACCGAAGACCTGTTCATTTTCATTGTATCCCTCCCTTGGTTTTGCGAAGTATATGCTTCTCGCTTGGACAAGGGAATCTGCATATTACACGAAATATGGCGACAGGTGATGTGTTGTATTCAGGATTGGTGTGGTGTTACATAGAGAACCGAGCAGCAATTTATTTTATTGTAGATAACGTTTCTTTGTCTCATTTCTTCACCACAAAATGCATTTTAATAGATAACATTAACCGTTGCAGAATGAAGCCTTTCTTTTATCTCATCAAACCTGACAGCTGGGGATTGTAATAATACAGTTACTTGGGGTTATACTTGGTGTAAGAACGCACAAGACGAAGCCTACAATAGCCTGTCTAAGCTCAACAATGCGTCTAGACGTGACCCTTTTCAGCTGCACAAAAGCCTCAACAATGCGTTCTTACACCAAGTATCGACCGTTACTTGCCATCTTTCTCGTGTACCACGACATTAATGTAATTACCAACTGTGCGTTTCTGAACTGGCACAGCCGGAATGGGAAGTCAACTTAGCTTTTTGTTGGTGTGTCGCCTTACATACACGCGGTCACGCCTTATTGCACCTGTACTGTTCGTTGAAAACAAAATTAATCTCATGTTACAAAATCGATGTTCGAAGCACAATTATTTATTTATTTTATTTATTCATGCGACATCAGTCACAAGAGGAACAACGTGTCTAATTATAGTGACAATAGCAATTACGATCTACTCAATGAAAATCCGAATATTCAAATCCCCCTTCCCCTTTGTCAGTCTTTTGGCGATTCCTGCCCAATGGCTTGGAGCATGTTAATAAAAATTCAAACATTTGTCAATCTTGACATGGGAAAGCTATTGCCGGCATCATTGGAAACTGTTGACCGCTTCTCTCTTGCAGGGGACAAGCCTATGTTTATGTATACTATGATTGTCTTTTTGAAGTTGGTGCTAATACTGTTATATGGAATATGGGATAGGTCTTTGGATTATGGACGCGGATATTCTCTAATGGACGATGGCTGAATTGTGGGGCTGTCTATCGGGGTTAACACAGGCACAACAACCTCAAACGCAGCGTCAAAGTGATCTACAAGTATCAAACAATAATACGGTTTTCTCCATATGGTACCTACAAGTGAAAACATTTAACAAAACATTTTCAATATTAATTTGAATAATATTTCATATTTGTGTATTTCTCCGGGTGAATTATCAAAATTTTCTTCTTCAATATCTTCGTATCTAGATGGGCATGTGGGTGAATTTTTATGACCATACTCCAAGCCACTGGGGAAAAGTCGCCACAAGACTGACAAGAGAGTGGAAAAATTTGATTAATCAGATATTTGGATATAAATCTCCCTTAAATTTGCCATGAAACAGAGGCTAAATTCAGTTGTTGTAATGATGGTCGAGGTACATGTATATTAAGAATGTAAATTGCACTGAATTGCTCGGCATTGACAAATCATCACGTATATGATGATCAGCAGAAGTGAAGAGTTGTAAACAAGATATCGGTTCAAATTCTTTTTTAAACTGTATTGTCATTGATCACTAAACGACAGAAAACTCGCATTGAGTCGGAGCTGGAATCAACAAATGACCACAAATACGGCCAGAGAACCAGGTAATAACTTTGTGAACCCGACCTCGTGTAATACATGTGGACAGTGGAAATCGACTACATTAGGTTTCACGACACAAGGTAAGCGTTTCACGCAATACTGACCGGTTCGCCATAACGAACCAACCTCTCTCACGTAAGGCGAAATTAATGTAATTGCCAACGCGGGATGCTTGGACTGTCACAGACGGAATGGTGGGCAACGATTTGGTGTAAGACTCACGAAATATACTTGACAAAGGATCTGCTGCAAGTTGTATTGTCAGTCTTTTGTCCAGGATATTACCTTTTCAATGGGAGGTCTTACACCAAAGCCTCGAATGGTGAGTCCTGTAAGCTTTAATACACTGTAAATTTGGCGTTTAGATCCTAAACATAAATCTAAACACAAATTTTGTCCATAGTTTTTGACACGTTTAAATTCCAACATGTTTAGAAATATTGTGCTTAGACCTTGAACACATAGCTAAACATGTTTAGAAAGTTTGTATTTAGAGCCTAAACACAAGCTAAACATGTTTAGTAATATTGTGATTAGACCCTAAACACAATGCTAACATGTTTAGGAATATTGTGTTTAGACCATAAACACAAAGCTAAATACGTTTAGAAATATTGTGCTTAGAGCCTAAACACATAGCTAAACATGTTTAGGAAGATTGTGATTAGACCCTAATCACAAAGCTGAACATGTTTAATAGGAACATTGTGTTTAGAATCTAGACACAAAGCTAAACATAACCCTAAACAGAAAACTAGACACAACATTTGTCTGCTTTTTTTAACATGTTTAAATACACACATGTTTAAATTCATTACATGTCATGGATTTAAACACAAATTTTGTGTCCTGTCTGTGAACATGTTTCAGTACAAAAATATTCTCCCTGCTGGTTTGCTGTGTAATACACTCAGACTCAAGAATTGTATGTCGGAAGTGAACTGGCCTTCATTCTGATGTCAACGGTGGTATATTCCCAATATGCCTTTCGATGCCTGCTGATATGTGATATCCAACAGAAACACCATAGAATTCACAAATCAGATGATGAGCATCCAGGAACAGCAAAACACAAATTGATGGAAGAAAATAGCTGCAATCTGATGAATTCACAATTTTGCATGGACGACAAGTTGTAAGATATAGATGTTGTTGCTTATTCCTAGATATTCACAATCCTCAATGAAAGAATCTAACAATAAATGAAAGGAATAATAGTAAAGTTCTCAGTTAGTTGAATTTTATTGTCAGTTAGTGCACTGCTACCATGATCATCACACCCGCGTCACTCATATTAGAATTTTGTGAAATGAACTTTCATCGTAACAAGAACGGAAGCTCAAGTGATCCCAAGATATGCCCATGAACAAACATAGTGAGCTAGCAATGTGGTTACTTCTCAGATGGAAAAAGTGGCCACACAATAGGAAAATGCATGTTCTTTCCGCGGTGTCAGAATGTCCCCGAAATCACGGAATGCACATTGGCAAAAATTATGTACATTCAAAGTACTGAATAGATCTATATAGACACTGTACTTTCATTCAAGAATTGTATTGGGTTCCAAGTTCTATAAGGAAAGTTCCAATCGATTTCAGATGTATGTTGTATCCAAAAATTCAACAAAAGCTAATACCTCATTTAAACTTAGGAGCAAGAGCTGCATGGTACCCATGATTTCACTTCCAGCTGATAATTCCAACACTGAAACTGTTATTGACAGTTCAGCCATCTGTGAGGGTGATTGATATCAACAAACTCTGGCTCCTCAGGCTCTTCCTATTGAAGTCCCACTTGACTCTTTCAGCTGTGAAACAACAGAGAAGCAACGTTAATGAAAATCCGAGTGACAGAAGTCCCCAAAGATTGACAATTGTGAATTGACCCCAGGAAGTGAATGGCTATGAATGGTGGTGCCCCCCGGTGATCAGACTGTCATAAAAAGGCAATTCCAACTGTCCAACGGACTTGTGGTGATCCCCCCGCCCCCCCAAACACATGAGCATTTTGGGATAGCACCAAATTTCAGAAAACTCTGATACCGGTAAGTTTTTTTTTAGAATTTATGTTCCAGACAGCCTTCAATATCAGTGTAGTCCTTTCCGGCCTCTCAGTCTGGATGTTATACTGACACAGGGACCCCAGCCGTTGATCTATGCTCTTAAAACTAAGTCTAAATTAGTAAGCAACAAGTTACAATTTTCAAGCTGACCCGGCCCAGGAGTCGAAATATTAAAACTAATTTAACAGTCACACGAGACAGCAGATCAAAAAGTGTACCCGTCACCTTTAAGAATTACCTGAACAAGCGATCGTTGAAATTGTCGAGTACCGGTACATGTAATTCACAATTTACGACAAAGCAGCTACATGTTACCAATAAATTAATGACACCTTGTTTCCATGCACTAATTTGCAGCTGTTTGAAAGAATTTTGTCAAAGATATATTCTGAACACCAAAATAAAAATAATAAAAATTATTGGCTACCTGTCACTGGAGACAGGTATTTTATTTGTCTATCCGTCTTTTTATAAAATTATCTGGCAAATAAATGCCCAGTGGTTAGTCCAGGGCTTAATTGAAGAAAAAAAATCTTTTCATCAAGGCAAGCATGATCAAGCATCGATGATGCTGTACACCATATAGGTTAACACATAATATGCGATTGAAGGTATTGATCGTTCAAACAAAATTAACAAGCTTTTCGCAGCCTAAAATCCCGGCCGGAAAGGATGTAAACTTACCGATCCGGTAAGTAACGAAAAGTAACCACACACACGATCTCTCTCTCTCTCGTATTCGTTGCTACGTCTCTCGTGACGTCATAATTAATAAAGAGATGATTTTCAACACGAAAAAAAACAACAAACCTGTCAGCGGCAGGCAGACGTGTAAATTTCGACACCTGCGGCCTGAGATTGAACCCAAAACACATGGCTTGTAGGGCAGATGTTCTTATTCATTAGACCATCACAATTTACCAGATTCAGTTAACAACAGAATACACTAATCCTACAAGGGTAACACACCGGTTCTTGTCGAATCACCGAAGTTAAGCATTGTTAAGCTCGGTCAATACTTGGGTAGGAGACCGGGTGCTGTACTGGCTGGACTGATCAGTGTCCAGGGTAATAGGAACTGTGCGCACTCTCGTGTTATGGTACATGTAGGCACCGTCGTGATATGACTGAAACATGGTTGAAAACGACGCTAAACCCTACTACTCACTCACCCACCCACTCCTACAAGGGTACCTAATTTAAATTACATTATAAGGCAATCATAGATTGAGAGTTTTACATCTCAACTGGTGAAATGGGATATGAAATGCACTCGATGATCCAGAGAAATGCTTCTCAACAGAGAATAGATGAAGTGACCTTTTGTATAGAAATAATTTAGGTCATAGTACTGCAGGAGACGAAAATGAATGTCTGCTATCTTCTGATGAGCTCTTCTCTGCCCACAATTAGGCTTTTTTCTTTAAATTTGGTCCCAATTCATACTATGCAATTACAAGCGTCTAGTCCGTCATCCACAATTCAGCCGTCGTCCATTAGAGAATATCCGCGTCCATAATCCAAAGACCTATTCCATATTCCATATAACAGTATTAGCACCAAATTGAAAAAGACAATCATAGTATACATAAACATAGGCTTGTTTCCTGCAAGAGAGAAGCGGTCAACAGTTTTCAATGATGCCGGCAAGACATCATGATGTTCCAAAAATATCAAATCCGTATCGCTGATCAGTATTCTTAATCCATAATATTCGTTGTAAAGTGGTCATCTAAAGAATGATGTATCTCAGTCACGCTTTGATTGTGACTGTTCATATGAGTACCATGAGGATCTTGAAGTACATGGGTTCATACGGCCCCTAGCCCCGGGTTGAGCGGAATTAGACACAAGTTACGAAACGTAGCGCCATAGATCTTGCACGCTACGTTCGTATTTTGCTATCAGCATGCGATATGTATCGCCAAATTTGAGAAACTTTGAGTGAAGGCGCTTGGTGGAATAGCCCTGTTTTATAAGTTTCTGCAACAGTGTTTTGTGACGTTGATTAAAATCGTCACATTTAACACAGGGTCTAGCAAATGCTACTAAGCGAGATATGCATACGCCATATGCAGGTCCCACTGGAATATTACTGTCCAGAAAGGGATAGTTTACGATGTCGAAATTGTAATCATCTCTTTTGTCATAAAGTCGACGAGCGAGAATGTCCGCTTCATTTTTATAGAGATATAGATCTAAATATGATGTGCCTGTAGGGCTATCTGTAGTTTCCTTCAGATCCAGTGAAGGTGGATATATATCCTTCACTGCGTCATTTATATAGCGATTATCCACAGCGAGAAGATCGTCTATATAGCGTTTGGTGAATGAGAAGGAACGGGCTTTGAATGGATCGGTTTTTGAAAGCGCCTGCATATAGTCATATTCATAAGAGAACAGATACAGGTCAGCCAACAGGGGTGCACAATTAGTACCCATTGGAATACCTATATGCTGCTGATATATTGTGTTGCCAAATTTCACATAGATATTTTTAATGAGAAATTCAAGCAACTCTATAAACAAAGAAACATCCCATGAATGATATCTCTTGTATGTAGTCGAGCTAAAGAATGCTTTATGGCTTCCGACATTAATAAATCTACGATCAGTTTTCTTGAACACAGATACTATTAATGAACTTATACGGTCAATAAGGTCCTGATGAGGGATTGTAGTATAGAGAGTCGAGAAATCCCATGTGGATACATGTCTGTACGGTATGTGACCTTTAGCATCAACTTCTTCCGTAAGACATTTTGAGTTTTTCAATATCCACATACATTCAACGCCAGAGTTCTTAGAAATAGTGGCGCAATACCTTTCCAATGCATACTTGGAAGTCATTGACTGTGTTTCTTGACCTTGAAAGAAAAAGCATGGTTTGACGATCAACAACTTTCCCAGGTGGAGTTTCATGGTTCTTTACAGCTGCATGGGCAAGCTATACAAAGAACTGGAAGGCAAGGAAAGCCACTATTTTTAAATCCAAATGAATAAGGTTCTTTGGGGCTCTAAAGTTAAAAATCAAACAAAAGAAGTTGAGATTTCTCAATAACAGTACTTACATCCTTTCTGCAAATTAGATCTGTAGTGTTGCAAGAACTCTTTGCATACTTCACACCATCTTCTGTTCGAGTGAGGTGTTCCAGTACATCGTAACTTTTGATTCTGGCATCTTCCTTCTATAAACATATTAATATATTTTATAAATAGGGATATATGTATAACTCATATTACCAGTATTGTTTGATCACAATCATGTGAATGTACTTATTCAAGGGAGTATGAAACACCATTACTGTACTCGATGGATTATTAAAATATGTAATTCAAGCTTTCCAAATATATATGGCATAAAACTGTAAAACAGAAATGTCAAAAAAGGGTTGTCACTTTCACTGACCCAGAACGCATCCTTCGTGATTATATCTCCCATACATTTATAAAGAACAGAGATGATAGACCTATACTTGTTTATACATGCATTTGAAGTTTTGATAAATCATATGAAATATTTTCACGAAATCCATGTAGCGATACTCTAACACTAATTACAGTGGGATTTAAAAGTTGCCAACAAGAGGCAAGAGGTGCACTTGAATGGCTGTTGGTAAATTTGAGTAAGAATTAGGTCCCCCTCAGCCCCCCGATCCACCCCGCTCCGATTATGTTCGAATCCCCTACGCTCTGACGCCCACCACAAACTGAGTTATTGATTTGTGCATCGCCTACTCAGGAAATCATATATTTACAAACCTTCAACAGAAGCCTGTGGCAGAAGGAAAACCGGCACTTTTCAGTTTGATCTGTAATATCAACATAGAGACACTCCATAGTCTATCCACAGGTACAGAGGAGTCTTCTAGTCAAAATCCTGAAAATAGTTGCATGCAGGCAGTTTTACTATAGTGAGTAGTTTGTCATTGATTGACTGAGCGAACAAATGCATTCTGACCCCCTCGAACAACACTGCAACTCTGTGAGAATTTTGGCAGAATGTGACCACGGTCCACAGGCTCTCATTTGCAAATTGTCCGGTAATGAGTGAGTGAGTGAGTGAGTCAGTCAGTCCATCCGAATCCTTTTGTCGGCAAAAAAGGAGAACTGTTGACATTAGAACCTTGATTTTTGGCATGAAGGTGCATTAGGGGACTGTTACCAGTAAGTTCAGAGCTGACCTGCTTTTGATGAAGATTCTAACTTGGGCAGTGCCCAACTTAATATAGGCAGGATTCAACTCGGGCGTTGGGAAGAGGGATTTCCAAGAGTTTAGTTCGCGTCGGAGTCCTGATGCCTACCCTTCGTAGGTCCTGTGACATTGGTCACACTGCCAGGAAAGAAAATGAACAGAGCAAATTGAAAAAGTTAATACCTGTACTATCGTATTAAACTATTTCAAACCGTTAGAACTAATCCGCCACTGTCAGAAAGTTCACCGAAGCTTCTTACCGTGGTTCTTATAAAACTACCTTTATTTACCTCCAGTACAGAAAAGCATAGCTACGGGTAATAACTCAATGCCTGAAAAGCATAAACTACATGTACCAGAAAAAAAAAATAATAAAAAATGTGTACGGTACAGGGAAATCCAACAAGCCAAGTGTACCGGTCACCACCATGGCTTGTCTGTCCTTGGGTGTCTTCGTCGATATTGCTGATTGTTATAAATATCTTCTTTTTTTTTCGGAATATAATTATTTCCAAAATTTTCAAAGAACACAATGACGCCCACATTTGGGCCATTACATGCCGAAAGAACAATACATTTATGAATGGCAATGAAGCAAAGACTACGGTGAAATAAAAAATACCCCCCCTTCCCTCACCACCCCAATCAGGGCCGTAGCCAGGATTTACTGTGGGGTGGTTCGCCTGCACTCCAAAAGGGCACATCAAGGGGTTCGCTGTATGGGTAGAGGGGCAAATAGGGGGGTCGCTTCAGTGTTTGAAAAGGGCAATTATATGAGAAAAATATATAGGGGGGTTCGCCCGAACCCAGAAAATCCCCCTTGGCTACGGGCCTGCCAATTGATGTTATTAATAACAATATAAATATTTTTTCTTTTCCCGAATATAATTATTTCCCGAATTTTCATACAACACAATGACAGTGCCCACATTTGAACAATTACATGCCGAATGAACAATACATTTATGAATGACAATAAAGCAAAGACTACGATGAAATACCCCCGCTTTCCCTCACCACCCCAACGTCATCAGTCATTCCAAGTCATGATGATCAAGGCAACCCCCCCCCACCATCGTGATAAAAAAAACACGTTCGCCAAATTTACTTGAAAAATAGCTGTTCATTTTACCTTCGAAGATTGCAGGTCAAGGTCTACTCGGTCGCCAGCAAAATGACATGATGACGAAACATATCGACATTTTATCCAACATAAACTACATTACGGTACCGATTCCCTAATACGCAACATCGGTCTGACATCAAATTCAACGGCTAATAAAATGAATGATACAGGCATAAAACTGGACATCTCGTCATAAATAACATCGATGAGACAAGATTCTTACCTTGCTGTTCAACATCCACTGATTCTGTCGTCTTCCTGCAGTTCTAAGTGCCCGTTTCGCGCGCGCGCAAATGTGTGACGTCAGACGAGACAAGTGTTGTATTACTGCGCGGATTGTGTTGCACTGCACACAAAATAATCCGTCGTCGATGTTTATACGACTTCACAAAACTATTTCAAAACTAAAGCTCAACGATGAAATCATGTATATGAATGCTTCTAGGCGTATTTTCACATACTTTAGGACAAACAGCTAACGAATGAAGCCAAATTTGTCACGCCATGTAAACACAATATTACGTTTAGGTTTGTGTGTTTGAATTAAACACACGAAATATGCGTTTAGTAGGTTGCCCATAGAAGTAAATAGCCAACCCAAGGGTGATGTCCGATATAGCTGATTTATTCGGTTCAATAACAATAACCCCTATCAATGTGAAAAGGGTTTCACAGAATGACATAGGCCATGTATACAGGCCGCTGCCTACACCAAATCTGCCTGCCAAGAACTCGCACAAGTCTCAGGAACTGGTATACGGCAAACTACATATATTATACTCGTAACATATACCATACCAAATATGCGACCGTCCGGCAGAAGTACCAAGTAAGATGTGCATCTGTAATCGCAAAAGCGGTCAAATAAATACAGAATCCGCACGCTGCGATCACATATGTGATGACAAGAAACAAAAGACAGTCACAGTGAACTCGCGGAACTGTGATTCCGGCAGCGTAAATTCCGCGGGCGACTAATTAAAAGAAACATTCAAGATATAGTAAGACATACATTTGGCGCCAGTGGCAGACTACTAAATTATCCAACTGTCGCGCCAAATACAAAATACGATACAAATATAAAATAGAATGTATCCCGGTCACACAGTTCCCCCCGGATAGAAATGATGTCCCCATCATTTTTCTTTGAGTATGACATCAAGGATGGCCCTGGATACCTCTTCCCTCATCCCGTCGAATATCTCCGTGAACGCCAAGGATTGTAACACATTTACCCTACTCACCCAATCTGGCTGCATTTGGGTAACATACTCACCAGAGGTCATCCAATGTGGCTGTGTTCGTGTCCTGGACGACCTACGGGGCTGTGGTACTGGACGATCTGTGACGTGACTTGGTGACTCCGAAATGATCGAAGTACCATCCTCCTCACCGTACATCTGCTGCTGCTGGGATGAACTGGAACCATCTTCTTCTCTACCTGAAGTGTGGCCGTCACCACGGGGACCAGTTGCACCCTCTCCCGTCGCAATGCTACAGTCGTCACCGGCTTGCCGCGGGAGACGTCTATCATCGTCCAGCTTACCCTGACCAACAGACTCGTCGTCGGCAGAAGTAGACCCACCGCCGTCTTGTTTCGGGCTGCACAGGTGGACGCAATACGGCAATGTAGGAATCGTCGTCACTGTCGTCATCGTCATCTGTAGAGAGAAAGTTTCGAGTCGCTGCTCTTGTTCTCGGTCGGGGTCTTGGTGTCGGTCGTGGTGCAGGACTTGGTTCGGCTGAGATCGAACCCACCGGAAGCAGATGATCCCTATGGAGTGTCCTCTTCCGGCCTGTACCATCTTCTCGCTGCACCTCAAACACAGGGATCTCATCATTGGGTTGACGTAGGACGACATAGACATCCTTCTCCCAGTGATCGGCGATTTTGTGTTTGCCTTCAAACGCAAGAACCTTCACCAGATCCCTGTCACCCGTCTGTACTGTGGCTCCTCGGACTTTTTCGTCATAACCTTTCTTCTGTCTCAGTCTGGATTTGGTGGCCGCCTCTGCTGCCAGGTGATAAGACTCTTGGAGCTTCTGTCGCAGTTCGTCAACATAGCTGGAAAAAGAAGTTCGAGAGGGACCATTAGTGTCGAGACCAAAAGCAAGATCAAGAGGTAAGCGAGGCTCGCGTCCAAACATTAACAGAAATGGCGACTGTCCAGTGCTCTCGTGTCTCGTGCAATTATAAGCATGGACCAGTGGCGCGATAAATGTTTTCCAATTGGACTTCTGTTCCGGCTGTAAGGTACCCAGCATACCTAGCAACGTCCGGTTAAATCGCTCTGTCATGCCGTTTCCCATTGGATGATTGATCTGAGTGGATCCGTTTTGGTAGACCATAATGCATCATAAACTCGTTGACGAACGCATCAGCTGTAGTCTTCGCCGTCATGTTCCGGGTTGGTATGGCTTGGGCGTAACGAGTGAAGTGATCGGTCACAACCAGTATATGATGATACCCACCCTTAGATGACTCCAATGTTAGAAAGGCCATATATACCAACTCTAAGGGTTGCGTCGTTGTGATATTGACCAAGGGAGCTCTTGCGTTGGTAGGGGTCTTTCGTTTCAAGCATCGTTCACATTTAGAGATCCACTCCTCAACGTCCTTCGTCATGCCGGGCCAATAGAACCGATCCTTCAATATACTTAATGTGCGATCTCGTCCGGGATGACCAACGTCGGTGTGTAGTCCTCGCAATGCATGAGAAACGTGTGCTGCAGGAAGAACCAACTTCTTGGTTGTCTTACCATCCTGAGTCGCCTGACGATATAGGACCCCATCGTGCAGCGTCAGCCTGTCAAATGTCCTGTACATGCACCGATGTTCAGTTCCAGTTCCAGAATCAGTCATATTAAACCTATTTGCATAACTTCCAAAGCAGAGGTTAACTGAAAATGGCGTCCATATGAGTACAAGAAAAGTGATGTTTCCTTCATTTATGCCACATCAGAATATTATTTACTGATTTACCACGCAGTTTTTGCGAAGGAAACATAAATAATTTTTTTTTTAAAAATCGAAAAATTTGACCGAAAAGCGTCCAAAAATTGCCTTTCTTGAAAACGACCTCACTGTGACATCATCATGGCAGCCATCGTGACCTTTTTGTTACATTTTCTTGTAGAATTTGATCCAAAGATATAGTGTGGTACGTTTCAGCACTCTAGCCTCAGGGGTAGCGAAAATATGTAGGGGCATCCCCCTCCCTCCCCCCCTCGACTGCCATACACCCCAAATCGACCAATGAGTGAGTTAGGGTTTAACGTCGCGTTCAGCGCTATTTCGGCCATATAGCGAAGATATAACTACGATATGATTGGCTGGACATGTGTGACTATCCATGTACAGTCATCATGTGTAGGAAATTAATCTCCCCATCGTGGCAACAGACATGCCCGCCCCCTGTACAGACCTTTTGATCTTTGATATATGTTGGCATTTGTGGAAAGTTGATGCTGGGTCGACATCGGGCCTTACAGACTAGTCTTTTGCGTTGAATGCCGTCATTTTTATCTGACGACGATACAGCTCACCAATCCCCAGTGTGCGAGTTGTCACAGCGAAACAGCTCACCAATTACCAATATACGAGTTATCAGAGCATTGAAACAATCCGCCATATTGACAGAAGTACTCTTCCCCAAGCAAAACAAGTACTGAGAAACCTCAATTCGCAAGAAGTTCTAGCATATCTCCAGAGTAAATTCGTCATAGACCCAGCAGACAAAGCTCCAAATAATATAATATTCATATGTAAATATTACTATTACCAGATGCTAGTTAAAAAATTGAGTGTAGACATATCATCATCAAATACGTCTACTCACTCCCAAACTGTATTTACTCTGGAAGATTTATTTAACAATCACAAAAAGTTTCTCAGGGAAAGAGGTATTTGTCTTCTAACCAATCATAACGACATACCAAAAGTAATACTGGACTCCCAAAATGCATAAATCACCATACAAAGCTAGATTCACAGCTGGTTCTAGAAACACCACCAAGCTTCTTTCAACCCTATTGACGAGGGCCCTTCAGGAGGTAAAAGCATTTTGGGAAAGGTATTGCGTCATTATTTCTAAAAACTCTGACGTTGAAGGTATGTGGATATTGAAAAACTCAAAATGTCTTACGGAAGAACTTGATGCTAAAGGTCACATACCGTACAGACATGTATCACATGGGATTTCTCGACTGTCTATTGTCATAGTATTACAGTATAAAGTTAGACACTGAGGATATTTCTAGAATGATAGACCTGAGGTAAACATGTTTAGGTTCTGTTGTATTCATGGAATTTTCTCGTAATCGTGACCGATTTATCGTAAGTGAATTATGTGAGTTATCCGACTAGTGTTTTCTAGAAGATTCTATGATTGCAAATGGCTGTTCTGCGTAAAGCCCGTATGACCCTGAGGGGTTTGTGCATAGCGCCAGCTATACATACGTCGGGAGCCCCGTATGACCTGTGCGGAGCGCCATCTGTACATATAGATCTTCATTGTATTCAATATTAAACATTCTTGAAGTTTCTGGAATGAGAAAGCACTTGTTTATCTGGGTTAATTATGTCGAACTTTCTCGTAGTTGTTGTAATCGTATCTGGGTTAAATCTTCCGTCATTGTTGTACCGATGGAAGTTTCTTGATCTGATAGAATAATAGCGAATTCCCCGTAGGATATAAATACCGTCTCGTTCGCTCACTCGAGAGAGAATTTAAGAACTGGCTTTGATTGATTTACTTTGCCCGTAATTACTGACTGGAGGTTTCAAACAGACTTACGTGGGTGCATCATCATTATTATTATTGACTAACATTTGCCGGAGATAACTGACTGCTGGATTATTACTCCTGTGTTCGACCGCTGTGAAAACCACAACAGCTGAGCGAATTGGACTACAGAAATACAGGAACGCGATTTCGGCACAGACTGTATAGAGATTAGCACGTTGTTACGGACTCTGAGAGATATACCGGTATAACATTGAACAGTAAGATTTTATTTGACATTTATTTGCTGTATTGACCTAACTTAATTTGTATATGATTTTAGTATTGTAAATAAATATTTGATTATTGATTCTCGACTTCACAAATCTTTCTGTTGCGTTTTTCTATTATCGTTTAGACGTAACAGAAATTGGGGGCCTGTCCGCGAGCTTTGTTTACATTCCAGCTTTGCAACATAGTTCTAAATTGATACATTGTCTGAATTTGTGAAGTCGAGGAGTAGTATATTATCAGTATGTCATTTGACCCAGCTCAATTTGCTTCAAAGCCTGGTCAGGAGGAATTTGACGAACTACGCAAAGAGGATTTGTTCGCGCTGTGTAAATTCCTACAAATTAAAGTTAAAACGTCTTGGAGAAAGCAAGAAATTAAGAAACTTATTATTAAACATTTTGTTAGCAAACAAATTTGGGATGAAAGTGATTTTGATTTAACTGAGGAAACAGCTGATTATTTGGAAATAAAGAAATTAGAATTACAAAATCAGCTGGAATTAAAGAAATTAGAATTAGAAAAAGAGGAAAGAGAGAAAGAAAGAGCATTAGCGAGAGAGAGTGAAGAGAAAGAGAAAGAAAGACAGTTTCAGTTAGAATTAAAGCATATGGAATTACAGTCGCGAACAAGTCCTCCTACACATGCTCCTGTACAATCACAATCAAAATTTGATGCAGCTCGACAAATACGTCTTGTCCCACCATTTCAGGAAAAAGAAGTTGATAAATATTTTCTGCATTTTGAGAAAATTGCTGAAAATTTAAACTGGCCGAAAGAAAATTGGAGTTTACTTCTTCAAAGTGTTTTGATCGGAAAGGCAAGGGACATTTACACTCAATTGATGGTAGAGCAAGCATCAAATTATGATATGGTGAAGGATTTAATCCTCAAAGGCTATGAATTAGTTCCTGAAGCCTATAGACAAACGTTTCGTAGTTGTGAAAAAGAAAACTCTCAGACTCATGTAGAATTTGCTCGTTCAAAAGAACAGTTATTTGATAGGTGGTGTGCTTCGGTTAAAATTGACAACAACTTTGAAAACCTCAGACAGCTTATGCTAGTAGAGGAATTTAAAAGGCGTATCCATGGTGATATTAGAACATTTCTTGATGAAAAGAATGCCAACACTTTAGACGAAGCAGCCCGATTTGCTGATGAATACGCTCTGACACACAAATTATCATTTGTCAATGCTGTTAAGCCCAGTTCATTCCAGTCTAACAGTTCAGGTAACAAATCCAGTTCTTTCTCAAGGCCTAAAACTTTTAACCCCAGTTACAAAGGTCAAAGGTCTAAAACAAAGTCTCAGTCACCCACTTTTAACACTCAAAATAAGTCTCCCGTTTGCAGCTACTGTAAAAGGACGGCCATTTGATGGCGAATTGTTTTAAATTGAAAAGAAGACAACAAGATCAAGCCTTTCAAAAGCCTAGTGGTTTCCTCACTTCAAGATCTTTATCCAAGCAGGTTAGTGACGTTCATGTATATGACGTTAAGATGGCGAAGGACACTGTTCCTATTAGTTCTATCAAGGATAAGGTTGACAGTTTTTCAAATCCTGTTATGGAGATTTTTGAACCATTTATCCACAATGGTTTTGTGTCACTTTCAAGTGATTTTTCTAATGCTACTCCTGTGAAGATTTTGCGAGATACGGGCGCGTCCCAGTCTCTTTTGTTGGCAGATATTTTGCCGTTTTCTGATTCTTCATCTGCAGGCAGTAATGTCCTGATTAAAGGGGTAGATTCTGTAAATTATACACCCGTTCCGCTCCATAACATTCATCTGTCTTCCGACTTGATTTCTGGACCTGTTACGGTGGGTATTAAAGGTAGTTTACCGTTTGAGGGTGTTCAATTACTTCTTGGCAATGATCTTGCGGGAGATGAGGTCGGGGTTAACCCGATTGTAACTGACAAGCCTTGTTTGGATCAGGTTCATGATTCAGTTGAAGACGAAATTCAAAGTTTGTATCCTGCTTGTGCAGTTACTAGAGCCATGAGTAAATTGGCTGAAGAGTCTGAAAAGTCTCTTAAAGATGACGTCATCGATGACGTTTGTTTGGCCGACACCTTTGTGTGTTTAAATGATGAGGCTGATAAGCCTCATTTGGATAGCAAATTGGAATGTTCTAATGACAAAATTTCAAAATCACAGCTGGTCAATGAACAGCATAGTGACAAGGACATTTCGAAGTTATTTGACAAGGCAGTAGATGAGTGTGATGTAACTCACGAGCCTGTGTGTTACTTTTGCAAGAATGGTGTTCTTATGCGAAAATGGCGACCGCCAGATGTGTCACCTGATGATGAGTGGGCAGTTAAGTATCAGATTGTTGTACCAAAGTCATATCGTTTAGATATCCTCAGACTAGCCCATGAAACACCTCTTTCAGGTCATTTAGGTGTTAACAAAACATACTACAAAATTCTAAATCATTTCTATTGGCCAAATTTAAAGAAAGATGTCGCTGAATTTTGTAGGTCATGCCACACATGTCAAATGGTAGGAAAACCAAACCAAACCATACCAAAGGCCCCTCTACAACCAATCCCTGCATTTGGGGAAGCCTTTAGTAGGGTGATTATAGATTGTGTCGGTCCATTACCAAAAACAAAGTCAGGCAATCAATACATGTTAACAATCATGTGTGCTTCAACCAGGTTCCCTGAGGCCATTCCTTTACGGAATATTAAGGCTAAAACTATTGTTAAGGCCTTAGTTAAGTTTTTCACACTTGTCGGCCTACCCCAGTATGTTCAGTCTGATCAGGATCTAATTTCATGTCGGGAATCTTTCAACAAGTCATGCATGAATTGGGAATAAAGCAGTACAAATCATCTGCATACCACCCAGAAAGCCAAGGCGCATTAGAAAGATTCCACCAAACATTAAAGAACATGATTAGGACTTATTGTTTTGACACTGAAAAAGACTGGGATGAAGGTATACATTTGTTATTGTTTGCTGTTAGAGAGTCTGTTCAAGAGTCTTTAGGCTTCAGTCCATTTGAATTAGTCTTTGGTCATACCGTTAGAGGACCCCTTAAACTGCTGAAGGAAAAGTTCCTAGACAGTGATCTTGACTCATGTAGTCTCTTACAATATGTGTCGGATTTTCGCACCAGGTTGACCAAAGCACGTGATTTGGCCATGTCAAATTTAAAGTCAGCTCAAAAAGGTATGAAAATAACCTATGATAAACATGTCCTTAAACGAAGTTTCAAACCTGGTGAGAAGGTTCTGGCTTTTCTGCCTATTCCTGGTAATCCACTTAAGGCTAAATATTATGGTCCTTATGTCATTGAAAAGAAACTAAGTGACCTTAATTATGTAGTTCAGACTCCTGACAGGCGTAAAAGCAAACAGTTATGCCATGTAAATATGTTAAAGTTATACATCGACAGAGATAGCATTAACAGTACTGTCCATCCTGTAAGTGTAGTTAGTTCTGACCCTGATACTAATGAAACTTGTGAAGAGCCCATGACAGCGGCGAAATTACAGAACTCTGACATTCTACTTAATTTGGATTCCAAGTTGTGTCATCTCGAGCAGGCGCGCCAGGAAGAACTTCGAACTCTGCTCAGTCAATATGAACATTTGTTTCCCGACATTCCTACTCGGACTGATACAATTTCACATGACGTCGATGTCGGAGATTCTAATCCAGTAAAGCAGCACCCATATCGTTTGAATCCCATTAAACAAAACTACCTGAAAAAAGAGATTCAGTATTTATTGGACAATGACTTCATTGAACCAAGTAATAGTAGCTGGAGTTCACCTTGTATCCTCGTTCCAAAGCCGGATGGCAGTTACAGGATGTGTACTGACTACAGAAAGGTGAACTCATTGACCAAAACAGACACATTCCCTATTCCACGCATTGACGATTGCATTGATAAAGTGGGAAGTCCCAAGTTCGTGTCAAAGTTTGATCTTCTGAAAGGATTTTGGCAAGTCCCACTGACAGATCGTGCGAAGGAGATATCAGCATTCGTCACTCCGGAGGGTCTGTTCCAGTACAAAGTTATGCCATTTGGAATGAAAAATTCTCCAGCCACGTTCCAGCGTCTCATCAACCGTGTTACTTCCGGTTTGGAAGGATGTGAGACTTACATTGATGACGTCATTGTCTACAGTGATACATGGGAAGATCATCTGCAGAGAATTCGCGCACTGTTCAATCGGCTGAGTGACGCCAAGCTGACAGTCAACCTTGGAAAAAGTGAATTTGGACATGCACGTGTGACATTCTTGGGTCATGTTGTAGGCCAGGGTCAGGTAAAGCCTGTAGATGCTAAGATCAGTGCTATCTCGCTATTTCCAAGACCAACATGTAAGAGACAACTGATGCGTTTCTAGGGTATGGCTGGTTACTACAGGAAATTTTGTTGAAATTTTTCAGATATTAATGAACCTTTAACTCGGCTCTTAAGAAAGAGGGTAACTTTTGTTTGGACCGATGAATGTGAATCAGCTTTTGAAAAGCTGAAAGCCATACTCAAGAGCGCACCAGTTCTTTCATCACCAGATTTTGGTTCACCTTTTAAACTGGCTGTAGATGCTAGTGATGTTGCTGCTGGTGCCGTTTTGTTACAAGAAGGCATAGATGGTGTAGATCACCCAATATGTTATTTTTCACGTAAATTTGACAAACATCAGAGAAATGATTCTACAATTGAGAAAGAACGTTTGGCAATGATATTGGCTTTGCAACATTTTGATGTTTATGTTACTTCATCGTTGCCAATTACTGTATTCAGTGATCACAATCCACTTGTTTTCATAAGTAATATGAAAAACAAAAATCAAAGATTGTTGAGATGGAGTTTGGTGTTACAAAAATACAATATTGATATCAAACATATTAAGGGTAAGGACAATTTGATCGCTGATTGTTTGTCTCGCATATAATGTACATATGTTTGTCAATAATTTTGCTGTTGTAATATAGATTTGGTTTTGTAATAATGTTTTGAATTGTCAAGAAAGTTCCAAGTTTGAAACTTTCTTCTTTTAAGAGGGGGAGTGTCATAGTATTACAGTATAAAGTTAGACACTGAGGATATTTCTAGAATGATAGACCTGAGGTAAACATGTTTACGTTCTGTTGTATTCATGGAATTTTCTCGTAATCGTGACCGATTTATCGTAAGTGAATTATGTGAGTTATCCGACTAGTGTTTTCTAGAAGATTCTATGATTGCAAATGGCTGTTCTGCGTACAGCCCGTATGACCCTGAGGGGTTTGTGCATAGCGCCAGCTATACATACGTCGGGAGCCCCGTATGACCTGTGCGGAGCGCCATCTGTACATATAGATCTTCATTGTATTCAATATTAAACATTCTTGAAGTTTCTGGAATGAGAAAGCACTTGTTTATCTGGGTTAATTATGTCGAACTTTCTCGTAGTTGTTGTAATCGTATCTGGGTTAAATCTTACGTCATTGTTGTACCGATGGAAGTTTCTTGATCTGATAGAATAATCGCGAATTCCCCGTAGGATATAAATACCGTCTCGTTCGCTCACTCGAGAGAGAATTTAAGAACTGGCTTTGATTGATTTACTTTGCCCGTAATTACTGGAGGTTTCAAACAGACTTACGTGGGTGCATCATCATTATTATTATTGACTAACATTTGCCGGAGATAACTGACTGCTGGATTATTACTCCTGTGTTCGACCGCTGTGTATTATCCACGTGATTGAACTGACGAAAACTGGACAACAGCTGAGCGAAATTGGACTACAGAAATACAGGAACGCGATTTCGGCACAGACTGTATAGAGATTATCACGTTGTTACGGACTCTGAGAGATATACCGGTATAACATTGAACAGTATGATTTTATTTGACATTTATTTGCTGTATTGACCTAACTTAATTTGTATATGATTTTAGTATTGTAAATAAATATTTGATTATTGATTCTCGACGTCACAAATCTTTCTGTTGCGTTTTTCTATTATCGTTTAGACAATCCCTCATCAGAGCCTTATTGTTCGTCTAAGTTTATTAATAGTATCGGTGTTCAAGAAAACTGATCGTAGATATACTAATGTCCGAAGCCATAAAGCATTCTTTAACTCTACTACATACAAGAGATATCATTCATGGAATGTTTCTTTGTTTATAGAGTTGCTTGAATTTCTCATTAAAAATATCTATGTGAAATTTGGCAACACAACATATCAGCAGCATATAGGTATTCCAATGGGTACTAATTGTGTACCCCTCTTGGCTGACCTGTATCTGTTCTCTTATGAATATGACTATACGCAGGCGCTTTCAAAAACCGATCCATTCAAAGCCCGTTCCTTCTCATACACCAATTGCTATATAAACGATCTTCTCGCCGTGGATAATCGCTATATAAATGACGCAGTAAAGGATATATATCCACCTTCACTGGATTTGAAGGAAACCACAATAGCCCTACAGGCACTTCATATTTAGATCTATATCTCTGTAAAAATGAAGCGGGCATTCTCTCTCGTCGACTTTATGACAAAAGTGATGATTACAATTTCGATATCGTAAACTATCCCTTTCTGGACAGTAATATTCCAGTGGAACCTGCATATGGCGTATACATATCTCGCCTAGTAGCATTTGCTAGATCCTGTGTTAAATGTGACGATTTTAATCAACGTCACAAAACATTGTTGCAGAAACTCATAAAACAGGGCTATTCCACCAATCGCCTCCACTCAAAGTTTCTCAAATTTGGCGATACATATCGCATGCTGATAGCAAAATACTAACGTAGCGTGCAAGATCTATGGCGCTACGTTTCGTGGCTTGTGTCTAATTCCGCTTAACCCGGGGCTAGGGGCCGTATGAACCCATGTACTTCAAGATCCTCGAGGTGCTCATGTGAACAGTCACAATCAATGCGTGACTGAGATACATCATTCTCTAGATGACCACTTTACAACGATTATTATGGATTAAGAGTACTGATCAGCGATACGGATTTTATATTTTTGGAACATCATGATGTCTTGTCGGCATCATTGAAAACTGTTGACCGCTTCTCTCTTGCAGGAAACTAGCCTATGTTTATGTATACTATGATTGTCCTTTTGAATTTGGTGCTAATACTGTTATATGGAACATGGATTAGGTCTTTGGATTATAAACGCGGATATTCTTTAATGGACGACAGCAGAATTATGAATGACGGACTAGGCGCTTGTAATGTCCATCATAGCTATCTAGATTTGTATCTAATACCGCTTATGCCGGTGCTAGGGGCGGTGTGGTGATACCATCCAAGTTTCCACATGAACAGGTACAATAAAAGCGTACCTGAGATACAACACATATCACGAATCGTTAGATTCTTGGCATGTCTTTAAAATAGGTTAACTAGAGGACTATACTGTGAAGTCATGTGACTGTCAATATGTCGGCACCTCTTCCCGCTTCCCTATATGTGTCGTAATGGCACAAAACTCATGCTGCTCTCCCACTTGGGGACCCGAATCGACCAGACCAGATAGGGTTAATCTGAAACCACATACTAATGTTCATTACCCCTGGTCAATCATCACGTGAAATGCATCAAACCGCGCTGTAACTCAATTGTTGTTTGTTTGTTTTTTATAAAGAAAACTGCGCTCTGAGACGAGCACTTTTCAACGGTCCAAGTTCGTCATATGGGTACCGTCGTTTGATTGTGTCCTGTACAGAATACAGGGTCGCCACTGTCACAAATTTCCCAGGACTAAATCGAGACATACTAAATAAGTGGAACATAATAAAAGTTTAAAAGGGAGATAAGTACTCGTTCTTGTTACATAATAGTTTGAAAATTAAACTGCAACATGGCCATACTTTAGACCAGAAGCAAATGAACTAGAAGTGTGCATCATTAGACTAGCTAGACGGCACTGGCACTCGTCAAACAGCTTACACCACTAGACTCTGGCACATTGTCTACACACGCAAGCCGAAATGCAAAGGCGCTATGCGGGGATCAAGGGTGTGACTAATCAGGTTGAGTACTCAAATTCCAGCATCAGCTCACCTCCTGTGATGTAACACTCGATTTTTGTTTTGACTGCGCGAACACGACATGTGCCAATCTTACAGCGCAAACTACGTGACATCATGTGTTAAAAGCAGGTAGGCGGGGGCCATTTGCTTCTGATAAGAATACGAGAACTCTAGTTGCTTGCAGATCTGTTGTTTTGTATTGGCTGCACTCTACCGACAAGGAAAATATGACAAGGGGAGAGAAACCCAAAACTACCTTGTGACCTACCTATCTTACTGGGTCATCATTGGGAATTTCTTTAAACAGTTACAAATATCAGTCACTTACTTTTATCCGTTTAGTCAATATTCGCAAAATGAATATTCACGTTGAAGGCTTATAACTCAAAAGGTCAAGGTCAATTGCCGAGAAAATATGCATAGGCCCTAACTTATTAAGGAAAGTACCTAAACGTGTACCCAATACCTAAGCAATACATCAAACAGATGAGGTCGTTCCGCTCTGGGCGAGAAATTGCTCGGAAAATATAAATAGAATAACGACAGGTCATTCCATTCGAGATTCGAGAATAATAATCAACAGTAAAGACTTGTTCATATAACCTGGGTAAATTGATTAGAATCTAAACTCTATACTAATCGCTGATCTTTAGAATTTTGGTAACTGAAACGAGTAAGATATACTGTAGATATGAACAGCAAATCTTTATCAAATTATTTCGTGAAGCATCGTTTCTGCCTGTCTAAGACCACTCGTTTTGAAGCCTCGCTTTCAGTATCATTTGTGACAGACACCCTGCCTGATAGAATTATTATTCTTGAAAAACAGAGACCTGATTGACCAATATGATATTTTGGGACCTAAATCTTAACGGCATCATAATTATTTGGGGAAGGCCGACTTGCTCACGACGCTATGTGAAACCAGTCGGCTATGTGTTGAAGCCGATGTGAAAAGATGTTATGTGGTGACTCGGTGAAAATCCCCAAAGGATAGGGAACATTCTTAGATACAAGATGTAGTCGTATCAGCGATTCAAAAATTCCTCTGACTTCTCGATTCGTAAGGGATTACGTGCCAGTTTACCGTCTGGATAAGATAATTACATCCAATATTGAACAAACTGTTGAACAAGAGACCAGAACAGTGATTGACATATTTCATTCAACGCGCCACTATTACTTGTTAAGTGTTTTTGCAATCTTATAGTCGTGGTACAGATCCGTATTATGTTATCTCCGTTGTCATAGTATGAAATGGTATGTATGAATAAACAGTGTTAATCGACTTTATGACCGGGGACATAAATCAAATCTTCGGGTCAAATTTCTCTCCTGTTTCTTTTCGTATCAATTCAAGATTCCTGTTATCTTAAATAACACGAGCTCCTATTGATTTCGTCTGGCTCTATTATTCCTTCTATTTCTGACGAACACAACAGATTAAGCATTATTATTACAGCTGTTATATATGAGTATTTCCCGTGTTCTAATATACAAATATGTTCTCTATCAATGTTCAGAAAGAAAATTGCCCACATTGCTACTGAATAAGCATGTGCATCTTGTCTTAACGACAATTCTAAGATGATAGGATATAGTTTTTACCGAGTTAACGCTATCGGACCCGGGCTATTTGGGACCTGTCCAGCCCCCCGCCCCCCTCCCCCTCAACTTAAATATTGTTGTTAACCCTAGAGCTCGGGGGCTGAAACTTACCACACTTGGTTCAAGCTCTACCAGAAAATGTAAATATGTTCTGGTACCCCACATATCCGCCATTTTGAATTTACCCCATGATTCTCTGCTCGAGGGATGTAACTAGGCTCAAAGTGACAGTAATAAAAAAAAACTATTAAGTCTCACAGTTTCAGCTCTCAGTTTTTTGTCATTCCGGCAATAGGACAGAAAACTTGGTAGGGAGCCATAATGCCCCCCAATGCCTGGTAGGGTTAAGAAATGCAGTATTACTGAAGTTGCATTTTCCACATGTTATCATATATTTGTCACCTCGGTCCGTATCTAAGAAGGCTTATATCTGGAGAGAACATTAAACCAGTGAAATAATAGTCCGACTCAGACATTTACTCAGAATTATTCCAAGACTAAATTAAGTCTCTCTATTTTAATTAGTCGTCTACTTTGAAGCTTGTCAAAAATCAATAGTTAGCTATGCATAAACTTTCTTTTTTGCAGCGTGTAAAACAAACTGAACTCTACAAAATGACTACCATTTCTTCGTGATATCGATAATATATCACACTTGAAATAACTTTGTAAATTCTCTCCATATAAAACTCCAGTACAGCTGTTTCATCTACCGGGCTTCAATTACATAGTGTATTCATGCTCAATGAGACATAGGTCATTGATACCGTATAAAGTAATAACAGGCCATACGTGGGAGTGTCGCTCATATCTCATACTCAATTAAATTGCCGAATGATAAATCGCCCACACCTCTATTACCGTACATGGCATTGTTTATCTTTGTGCTAGTGAACACGAATACATTATGACGTCTTCCTATGTAATTGAGGCCCGGTACATGAAACAACTCTACTGGAGATTTATATGGAGATAATTACAAAGTTGTTAAGCGTGATTTGTTATCGGTATCACGGAGTAATGGTGGTCATTTCGTCGAGTTTAGTTAGTTCTACACGATGCAAAAAAACTAAATTTATGCAGAGTTAACTACTGATTTTTGACACGCTCCAAAGTGGACGACTAATTAAAATGAGCAGACTATATTACTGATTCTCTGCCTGGCACGGAGAGAATTCAACTACAAGGCCGAATGGAGAATCATGTTTCTTTTGCATACACTCATCGGCAATTTAAGGATAGCTATCCCGTTAGAGACAGTTTTTGCGCCCTCATGACAATCTGTCTTCTGTATCAATAAATATACAAGATAACCATAATACACTATATATTTTATGAAAGCGTACACCGTAGGGATTCCAACTATATGATTTGTATAACCGATGCTGCTACTGTGTAGACAATATTCCAATTTAAAAAAAAAATTCAATTGAAATTTCATGAAAACTATTCATCTTGTTTCAACTTTGATGGTTTACCTCGATAGGAGACAACTCGAACTAGTAAACTTTGTCTCATTTTTTAAATTTTTGGCTGGTTCTGTTTTTTACAGCTATTTTACTAAAATAAATTGAAAAAACACGTACTATTTTACAGTCGTTTGTCTTAAAAGTTGAACAATTAAAAAACTAAGCCGAACTTACGAAAAGTGAGATAAACTTTATTAAATCACCTTATAAGTAACAAGCATGCCAAATGTCAAAAGCGTAGCATGGATACCTTTCGAGAAATAAACGTTTAAATTTCGAATTTAGTAAAAAAAATGAAAGGCTAGAAATCGGGCAAAATGTGTCCAGCTATACATCTGATGAATTAATCCAATTTTTTTGCTTGAGTTCTATTGTCAAATACATTTTCAATGTATTTCCTACTCGAATTCCTGTTTATTCTGGATAACTATTACACTAAGTTTATTCATTAAGTCCAATTCAAACTTAAAAAACTTGCTAAAACTTGTTCAGCTGAGAATTATTCACACCTACATGTATGTAGATCACTTCACGGCGGGTGTCTGAGCGAAGTGTCACTGTTATAATTAGAAACAAAAATACGGATGTTTGCATAATTTTGATCGGAAGGGGGTAGATTAATGTAAATAAATAGGACTAATAGATAATTAGCTTACCAAAATACTGCGGAAATGGGTTTTGGAAAGGGAAATTTAACAGACAAAAATAATAGTAGCCAAGCCCAAGCTAAGGCAATCTGTTTAATTTTTCCAGTGCCTCGGAAACAAAATTTTTAATCCTAATATTGAAGCACTTCTAGTTATAATTTTTATTTCATTTTTTCACCAAATGTTAGACGAAATAGTGGATATTTGAATGAAGAAATAAACAAATGACCAATTTTTACCTTCTAACGGGATAGCTATCCTTTATAACAGAGCCAATGCGTTACGTATGCGTTACATGCAGATAACATTTTATTAGAAGAACGCTGATGTATTTTTAAAACTATGGTTCCTAGTTTAAATGGTTCTTTGATCAATATCTCTATCAATCACTCGATCAGTCTCACATCGCGTATTGTTATTGTATCCATAATGTATTATCCTTAAGCGTCAACAATATTGAAAGATTGAAGATTTTCATTAAATTGCCGAGGATATAATCATGACAATGCTCATGTATTCCATATTCTTTTGTGCAAATCAATCCATCTCATCTGTAAACCGAATTCAAATGAGTTCACCCTGTACAAACATATTACATATCAAGCTAGGGGTAAATTACAGATTGAAGAAGGAAATACTTTAGTCATGCTTCAGTCGATCATGAAAGTTCACCATATTCTCTCAGTCAATATTAGCACAGTGAACTAATCAGACAATCGATCGCCGTAGGGAAGTATTCATAGCTAATATGTAATCATCAAAACCACGTTTCTACTTAAACTCAGATTAACCCTATCTGTCCTGGGCAATTTGGGGTGTACCGCAGCCTGGGGAGGGGCGGAAAGTGCCCCCTATAAATTTTCGCTATCGCTATGTCTAGAGGGCTGAAAATTATATCTTTGGGTCAAGCTCTACAGGGTGCACTCCACACTAGGCCACGGTTTCGCACAAATGGCCCCTCCCTAATTTCATAATAAGGAAGGTCGCCTGTTTTTGACAGCATGGTAATTCTTCTTCTCTTTCTACTGGCTGATATCTGTAGTATCACCCTGCTGGACGTAACCATTTCTTAAAACGAGGATATAACAATTGCTTGCTTATCGCATCTACGCGCCACTACAGAGTTAATGATTTCCGGAATTGAATATCAGGCAGGACAAAATCCTCACTTTTTCGGGGAACGAAAATGATGATTCCCTTATGGCGATAAAATTTTACAAAAAACGAGTAGGTCGACCCCCTGATTTTTTTTCGCTTTTTAAAATGCCCGTTGGACGGAGAAACTTTCACAAGTCTACCAAGAAAATCATTTCGTTTGTTTTCTCTGGACGGTGGGTCGAATTTGGCACATTTTCGTACATTTTATGGAGTTTTTCAGAAAGGTTGAAGAAGATTTAAGGAGGATTGCACGTCTTTCCTTTTCAATTTGAATAGCTCACTTGTCTCCTGGAATAATGGCATGGGTGTGCCCATTCAGAAAATATATACTTTCACAGGGGTTTTGTTAAAGATTTTACATATATTTGAGGCCGAAGACCCGAACCCATGTCTATTTTAACCGCACATCATTTAGGTGTGGAATGCACCCTACAAGAAAACGTAAAAACATCCAAGATGGCCACCATGATGACGTCACTGTGACGTCATTTTTAAAAAGGGCATTTTTGGACGATTTTTCGGTCTGAATTTTCGATTTTTTATTTTTGTTTTTTTCTTCGCAAAACCTGCATGACAAATCAGTAAATAATAATCCGATATGAAATAAAATAGGTTTTACCCACTTTTCCATACAGAAAAGCAAAAATGTTGAAGAAATATTGCGAAAACATCACTTTCTGGTACCCCACATGGCCACCATTTTGAATTTACCCATGATCCTCTGCTCGGGGGGTCATGTGAATAGGCTCAAAATGACCCCAATATGATAATCGAAAAAGTCACGAAGTTTCAGCTCTCAATTTTTTGTCGTTCCGGAGATAGGAGCAAAAAACCAAGTGCCCCCCCCAGGCCAGGTAGGGTTAAGAGCAGTACGTGTACGTTATTGTTTTCTGCCTTATAAGCATTCAGTTATTACTGGCAACGAATCCAACATGGTTTTAGTTTAATCATACATCGTTAAGCATTGAAGGATCTTCAAATTACCCTCAATTAAATGAGTTTTTGGAGTTTTTGTGGACCAAAAATTATTGAAGTTCACAAATCGCCTCTGCCACCCAGGTCCCTATGACATGTACGTTAGGTATACTTAGTGCATTAAGTTCCTGTTTGTCAGTGCGTCTGTCCGTCCATCACACCCACGCTGTATAATCAATATACATTTAGAGTGTTTGACTTGATGTTCATGAGACTTAGCAGACTTATTCATCATGCTTCATAGCACATGAATTTGAACTTTATTTTTTGCCGAATTTATGGAGTTTCGCTAGTGCAACCATTTAGCGCCCCTAGCTGTAATCGGTGTTATGACGAGAGTCTGTACACATATAGGCGTGCAAAAAATAATTTAAAGTTGTGCACCTCATTTTATAAGATGAACTATGATGATTTTTTGTCTTCAATTTTGGTGTACAAATGATCAGTTAGATCCTATGCATCATGTTGTATAATCAAGGCAGCTATACTACATATATAGTTTCAGGTTTCTTGCATATCGCTCCAATTTAGGATTTGATAATTCAATAACCTTATTCAAGATTGCCAACAGTCTTGTTACAACAACACGGCATTGCATGTGATGCCCTTAACTTGTATACTCATTCAATACTCACCGATGTTCTGTTATTTCAGATCTTGTCTTTTTCTTGAGACAGGACTTTATATTAATACCTCAATGCGACCAATTTTGTTCTGCTTTGTAGAACCCATGACGCTATAGTAGTGGAGTATTCGCAGAAGGCAATCAATATTGGTGCAGTCAAAATTGGTGTATAATCAGTAATGCAACATGTACAATGGTGGACAATCGATTGTTATACAACATATGGACAATGGTGAGGGTAGAGCTGTCTATTCAGTTGCCATGCAATATCGATAGTGGCGAATAATCAGTTGTCCTACTTGATTTTGATTGAAATTGTAGTTTAAGGGCCGCTTCCCATTCGGATTTCGCGGCCCATCAACTCAATGTTTTATTCGATTCTCGCGGTACATTACGTTGTTTATTGAATATCTTTTCCAGCGCTAAATATATAAATAAATAAATAAATAAATAAATAGATAAATAGATAAATAATAAATAACAATGAGAGATTAGTAGGAGATATAAATAGAAGTAAATAGGAATCGCTATATGTACAAGTTCGTAAGTCTCTTTCTGTTTTTTGTTGTTTTCTTTTTTCTTCTTTTTTTTTTTTGGTTGTTATACTGGTAATTGTGAGTTCACTGTAATCGCGTGTATGATTCCTTTGTCTTGGTACCCCATAGTACGCACAAAGCCGTCCAGAAAAAACTGGGAGAACCAGGGCGTCTTCAGGGTTCTTAGAGCCGACTTCCCGACTGACGCCCTCGGGAACAGGAGGGGTCCTTCCAGAAATCTGTGCCTGTAACAATTGCTTGGAGTGTGTATTGGGGTACAGAACGGCAGGTCTACGTTCTATATTGCGTGAAAGTCAAAGGATCATATTCTGTGTTGAGGCGTCAGTTGGGTAACATCAAAGGGGTAGCGTGTCCGGAGTGGTCTAGGGTCGAGTATTCTGATTCTGGGTGTTCTTGCTATGCGGCGTTGTCACTCAAGGCGCTGTTAGTATTCTTGTAATCGTCATCCGTCTTCTGTTTTAGGTCTTGTCCAACTCGTCTATGGTCTTCGGTGTGCCTGTATCCTATGAAATAGAAGGCTTGTAGTCATTCTTGTTTTCTATTGTTTTTCGATGCAATAATTTGATATATCTTCCTCACAACAACAGGCACCCCCTGACCGTCGGTCACATAATATGAATAGCAATATATAATTAAGTGAGTAAATAGATTGGCAAATGGATAAATAACTAAACATTTCGATGGATTCAGTACTTGGTGAATACACAAATAAACAGCTCTGTATTATTTCTGGATGCATTATCGTTTGATGGCCATAAAGAATTTGTAGGACAATGAGATAGACGGCCCTCAGTATCAAGGTAACTCCGCCATCACCATTTCCTATATTTTATGCCGAATACTGCTCGCTATATGCGATTTGGCCGTGCTATTGTTGTCGTGAATTCAATTAGATTTGGCCATCGTTTGTTTTGTAGGACAGTGGAACAGACGGCCCTCAGTATCAAGGTAACTCCGTTGTTGCCATGCCTATTTTATTTCTAAATGTCCTACAGTGACAAGCAGTGCTTAACAATCGGTTGCCATACACTATGGACAATGGTGAGGGCAGCAGTGGGTAATCAATTGTCATAGAGTGACAACAGTGCTGAGCCATCGGTTGTCATACAACATGGACAATGGTGAGAGCAGTGCTGGATAATCAGTTGTCATGCAGTGATAACAGGGCTGGACAATCGGTCATACATCGTGGGCAGTGCTGGATAATCAGTTATCATACAGTGACAAGCAGTGCTCGACGATCGTTTGTCATACAGCATGGACAATGATGAGGTCAGTGGTGATAATCAGTTGTTATTCAGTGTGGGCAGTAGTGAATATTCAGTGGTCATACATTACAGTGACAACAGTACTGAACAATCGGTTGAAATGTAGAAAATAGACAAACAATGATTGTCATAAAGTGTGGACAGGTGCGAACAATTGAATTGTTTGTCAACATAGCGTGTGGACATTATTATGTTAAATATTACAATGATTGACAATCACCCGCCATATAGTGTGTATATTGTAGTCATGGACAATCAGTTGTGAACAAATTTGCAATGGAGAGTAATCTGTGATCCTCATTTATCGTACAGTGTGGTAACAGTGCATGTATGTCGGAATACAGGTTGCATTTGTAGTAGTTGGCTATTGGTAATGGTACGCGTACAATGACAGAATGCTGATAACCGGTAACTTTCACAATGATCATGTATCTTGTGTAAACTTCATTAAACAATTTGTTGTTAAAAGTTTTCTTACTGTTTGAATTACATGTACTTGAATTTAGATCCTACTCAATTACTGGTACTATGGATGTATATTGGAACCAGCTAAGAGCATGTAAACACATCGCCCTGTGCAACCGAGCGGCCTGTCAGGAAGGGAGAGGTATAGCGGAAATGGGGGGATTGATGCTCATCTATCAATGTCGGGCCAATTGAGGGTCACCGTTGGGCCGATGCAATTGTATTTTATACACGATGTGCCGACGTTGATCCGCTACTGGTCCAACGTTAGTGTCGCGTCTTGAACCGACGTCGGCGCCATCATCGGGCCGCGGTGCAAACAGTCGTTAAGCCGTCGTCGGGTGCCGACCTTGGCCCGATGAAACTCAACATAGTGAGTGGCTCAACGTTGGGCCGCCGTGCACATGCTGTCTCGGTACACACCTCAACCGGGGTTCACTCAAGCAAATTCGTGGAGCCTAGAATCGATGAGAAAGTAATCTCGAACCCTTCTCCAATGCTTCCCGTTATGGGGACAACTGTTCACACAAGGATGTGTGATGATTACCCGAGAATAGGCCAGTCATACAGAATTATTCATTTTGGTTCAAATTCCATTTTTTCCCTCAGTTTCAAATAATAATAACGATTAATTATTCCTCAATGTATCTTACATTATTTCTCAATACTCTTTTAGGTAAATAATGTGCGAATATGCGAAATCATACAGAATAGTATGATATGCCTGTTTAACTTCGTAAACTATCCCTTTCTGGACAGTAATATTCCAGTGGGACCTGCATATGGTGTATACATATCACGCCTAGTAGCATTTGCTAGATCCTGTGTTAAATGTGACGATTTTAATCAACGTCACAAGACATTGTTTCAGAAAATTATAAAACAGGGCTACACCACCAAGCGCCTCCGCTCAAAGTTTCTCAAATTTGGCGATTCATATCGCATGCTGATAGTAAAATACGAGCGTAGCGTGCAAGATCTATGGCGTTACGTTTCGTAACTTGTGTCTAATTCCGCTTAACCCGGGGCTAGGGGCCGTATGAACCCATGTACTTCAAGATCCTCATGGTACTCATATGAACAGTCACAATCAAAGCGTGACTGAGATACATCATTCTTTGGATGACGACTTTGCAACGAATATTATGGATTAAGAATACTGATCAGCGATACGGATTTTATATTTTTGGAACATCATGATGTCTTGCCGGCATCATTGAAAACTGTTGACCGCTTCTCTCTTGCAGGAAACAAGCCTATGTTTATGTATACTATGATTGTCTTTTTGAATTTGGTGCTAATACTGTTATATGGAATATGGAATATGGAATATGTCTTTGGATTATGGACGCGGATATTCTCTAATGGACGACGGTTGAATTATGAATGACGGATCTGACGCTTGTAATTCTGTTATCGAGATACGTGACGTAGAATATCTGTCTCTAATACGTATTCTATACACGCCTGGATGCTAAGTTTGACATTCGCGTACATACCAAAATAAGATATATTCCACTCCCTAACAAAGCCAGAATTTTCGGCGGAAGTAAACTCTATAATCTTTATGGTTTACCACGCCCATTGTCTGGAAATCATGCCATATTTGGATACTGTTTCCCGATAATGTTTATATATTAGTCCACGTGCTACCGTGTGTAATTACTGTGAGCATGATTTTGAAATTGATTTAACAAGCTACCTTATGTAGCCACCTGATTGACTAACAAATGTAGTTTCAAATTCGCACGGGATTTATATAGCGCTGAATTCAGATATAATATTCCGTGATATGTTTTAATGAGATTGTATATATATAGTTACAAGGAAGGCCCCAAAGCACCTGTACGTTAAGCATCAGTGACCAATAGGTGCAAAGATGTCACAGAGTGCCCCTCATCACATCCATGCGAGATGAAGTAATCTACATCTAGCTACTTCCTAATACCATGGACACATCAATATCTCGGAAGCACTCTGGACAAGCAAACTGTCATTGTCTTGAAGGGTCGCTTTAAATTGCGATCTGCTATTTAACCTATACAGCAGTCCCCACAAAGCTGTCGAAGTCCGTATCGAAGCAAAACAACCTAGTGAACTGGACTGTAATTTCTCACTTCGGTCGGTATTACGTGTTTCTGTTTCTCGGGATTTGGATACTCCATATTTCGATGGATTATATATAATAACAGATATGTAAATATTTTTCAGTTGCTGTGTTTTTATCGTGGGAATTGTGTTTAATACGAATAAAAACTAATGACAATATCGTCTATGGTCTTATAGAAGTTTTGTAGATGACAACTTTGATTACGACATTTTTCATAGAATTTGAATTGGATCTCTATTGTGTTATTTTTTTCTAATAGGTTGACTGACATGACTGTCTCTTTGTTGTGCAAATGACCTGTGGCAAGTAAGCGTGTAATTGGCCTATCTTCATGTTAGGTTGAAAACTTAATTCTCGATTTTTACCCAAAAAAACCCGTGAGTTCTGAGCCCACAATTAAACAGTATTCTGAACACCTCAAACGAGAAAACTTTTTATGGTACACAAAGAGTAAACAGTTGGTCATTTTAAAACGTTCAATATTATTTTGGTTTGATGTGTCGCATTTTCTATACAGATAAATGTGCTTCATGAAAATGCATTCAAAATGTATAAATAGCACAAACATACATTTTCGCATGCGCATAGAATAGCGAATGAGCAAATGCCATCGCTCATCTTTCACAATACGAAATATCATTTTCAACCATTTAGCGGGAAATCAAAATACAACTTTTGAAAGGGTAGGCCCTATAGGCTTCGTCGACAGAATTCGCTAGAAAACCAGGAGCCGCTTCGAATATAAACATATCAGAAATATGCATAGACACAACGACATTTGCATTTACCTAGTTACAGAATTGCAACTCTCACATCGAAGAGTGAATCCCGGGAGGATCTCACTATATATTCTCGGATTACCTTTCAGATTAAAACATTTCCTGTATTTATGATGGGTCTGAATTTTTCCAAGTTATACTGTTGTCCTCACACGTCACAGTTTTACCTAATTTGCAACACCAGCGACAGCATAACTAAGGTAAACAGACAAATTCTGAAAATATATGTGTTCGATTTTTGCTAATACATACTTAACTACGTGTTACCTACTCTGGGTACGAAATCGTAAAACTTTGCTACTGAGAACGTTAGATGAGATACACATGCTACGTGGTACATCCCTGGAAGCAGACGAAGCTCTAATTTGAAGAAAAGGCCGTTGCTAAGATTCGACACATTAGGGTCAGCTTAAACCTCTAACACTCAGGGCTTTTCCCCATCTCTTGCACATCGCTCCAGTTCAGTCTTCTAAGTAACCGTTGTAGTTCTGCATCAAGCGTTGTTCATGCTATATACATGGAATGTCTAATATGTCTCCTCGCTGTCTATGCTAGTTTGTATAAATGATTAGTTCCTACATAATTGATAATAATTTTCTTCTCTGTAAACCAGCCTAGCAGGAATAATCTTAGTATAGCTGGAAAGATAATATTACATTTAAAACATAAAATTTGACTTGAAATACAGAGAAAGACGTAAAATTTATATCTACTTTCTCCTGAGTCTATCGATAGATTTGTAGGTTTCAGTCCGTTAGTTCCTCTACTGGATGTTGGAACGGCGCTTTTTAGAGACCTTCCAGCTGCAGACTCAATCGGCATCGGGATACGTTCCGGAGAGATCGGTTTTCTTTGTTGAGCTGCAGTCTTCAATGCCTGCAGCGTTTCCATAATTCAAAGCTGAAATTTGACATCTTTCATCTATTTTCATGTGGAATAGAAAATTTAAAACACTATTTAGAAGATCTTCGTGTTAACCGTGAGCCTTTCAAATCGAGCGCAATACGCGCGCCAATCCAACCGAAGAGAGAAATTACAGTCCACCTCACTAGCTTGTTTTGCTTCGATTCCAGTTTCGGCAGCTTTGTGGGGACTGCTGTATAGGTTGGATGCCAGGTAAAATAATAAATTACTCGGTGGGCTTACCTTTCCATCTTTGCTGCTTCTGTGCGTTAAAGTGTACAGAATGTCAAACAATCTTACATACTCCGACTATTTCGAATGAAGTATGCCTTGCTTACCTCCGGAGATCGCAATTAAAAGCGACACCTCAAGAGAATGGCAGTTTGATTGTCCAGACATGCCATAGTGGGAAGTTAACCGATTAGCAATAGCTGGCACATAGTGTTTTTTTTTATCTCTTGCAGTCATGGTTACCGTTTTAAATCAATTTAAAGCTTTTTAAGTAGCATCCGGACTTGTACATAATATGATGAATACTTTAGTGTAAATAATTATCGAAGATTGGCCATGATGATGAAGCAGAAATCTGTTGATAGAGCGACGACTGGGCTTTGTAGAAAACAAATGTTCTATAACGTTTTGAGGAAAATCTGTGTGTTCATTCTCCATTTACCAAGCAATTGCCCCTTACGCATTCCATTTCAGCTGAGCAAATACGTTTCACTTCAGCTTGATATATTGTCGTGGAATGCATATTAAGTAAAACTCTATATCCTTCTTTCTACCGGGTGAAATTTACAATTGATTTTGTGAGTTATTACCTGCTTATATAATTCTGCGATGAGCTTGACCACTGAAATTGGACGCCCGGACTATGCGTGAATTGAAACCGTTTGCGAGAAATATAGATGTATGACGCGAAGTCCATAAACTATCTTTGCACCAGTAGTCGAATAATCGTATTATAATATAATATAATATAATGCTTTATTTATTTCACGAGGATTGTACACAGCCACAAGGCCACAAGGTACTCTCCTCGAACATATATACAAAGGATATACATTATATAGGTTCAATGTTTCAAATTCATGTATTAAAACGGGAAATAAATTAAATCGTGTAGTGGGAAATGAAATATTTTGAATATACATGTACAAATAAAAGTAGCAACATTAAACATGACTATATAGAAAAATACAAAATCGGCTCCATACAAACAGGCATATCCACAACCAGAACATAAAGTATACATATTACATACAAGTTACAACCCGTTAAGAAAATGAGCATAATATGCATACTACTGTAACAAATATATATACATTCAATGTACAACCCTATATGTCTGTATATACATAAATTATTTCCATACTATAAAAACATATTTGTATATACACTACACAAATAAAACAACATGTGGATGGTGAAATCAAATGACAGTATAAACTGGGTAAATAATATGTACATAATGGACACTAGCAAGAGATACCCACAAATTGAACACACTAATAGGATGGATGTGGAGAGGATATATTTTCAAAGTGGATCTCCTCAGTGAACCCGTCTCCTCCCCCTGGTGGACTTAGTTCACCCGGGAGAACAGACGAGCACCGACAGGAGGCCCGTAAATAACCCATCTGTCTCTGGTTGGAGTTCTACATCTGTAAATCTATTTGATTTCGTTATGTATGTTTGGACTATTTGGAGGATTTTTCTGTTCATTTCGAATTCTAAGTCAATAGAGCCACGCAGTAAAATATTTGTTAAATATTCGGGACAATCGTCTGTTAAAATTGAATGGTGAACTCCTGGACAGAGTATACTGGTAATGGATGTGAGCATCTGCCTTCTTTGAGTGCCAAATAGGGGGCAGAACAAGAGAAAATGACACGGATCTTCCTTACGATAAGCACAGCGACGACATATGGGTTCAGGGAGAATGTGATATCTATACAGTTGGTTACTAAGGGAACTAAGTCCCATTCCCATTCTACATAGCAAAATTGACCCATAACCATTAAATGAATTGTACACTTTGGTAAGTAAAGTGGACTTGTTAGAGGAGAGTTTCGACTTGAAAAGAGATAGTGACGTTGCGTGTCGAAGATCGTTATGTAGGAAATTCCAATCCTTCGTTGTTTGCGGGAAAAACGAGTTTTGAAATGTGGTCAAACGGCATTTGAACAAGCGATACTGGTCAGAATTTCGTATGTTATAATTTCGTCGTATGTTAACAGATACTTGTGCTGAGCATATACGTTGAAGATATCGAGGTGAAAGACCATTTACTATTTTGAAGAATGTTATTAGACGGTGATTTTTTCTTCAGGCCACGTTAAACCTAAATTCTCTCGCTCCGTTGTCGTGTTAGCACCCACGTAGGTATACAGACAGGTTAGGTGATTATGCTGTTCGATGACTACGCCCTACGAATTCACTCATGATTCTTTGTGCGCACAGTGGCAGATAATGTGAATGGAACCAGTATTATTTTGATTAAATTCGGCTTTGATCCAGTTCTGGTAGTTGGGAAGCATGTTTGAGACAACTGCCGAACGTTTAAATACCCGCCGACAAAGACCTCGTTCGTTTGTCGTTATCCATTCTAATTCCATAACATGACAAGAAAATCAAAGAAGACGAACATAAAGAAAAGGACACGTTTGTTTTCCTTTCGCTGTGCATCTTATGCAATGTGTGTATATATGTATCTGATGGCGTGGCAGCGTCTAAATCAAAACGGTGAACATCCCGGAGAGATCCATATCTATCGCGTTTATTTGTAGAATATACTGGCGAAGATTTCACATAATCATTTATATCACCACAGAAAATAAATGATGAGCACATGGGTGAAACTGTCAGATTTATCTGAGTGACTTGACGTTGCAGGGCAGACACGGAATTAGCTATCCGCCGTCAAATGTTATATAACGTCTAACCACATCTGACAGAAAAATAATGATTCGCATTATATATTCGACATTGCAGCAAATTCCATCTAAGAAATATACTGTTCTCCGAATGTTTCAAGGCAGGGCACAGGGCTAATAAACGAGTCTATCGAGGAATTGCGCGGTTCATTTTATGGCAAAATATTGTTTCTTAATTGGAAAGAGCAGTGCCACATTATATAAAAAAAAATCGTCAAATATCAAATATAGCATCTCACTCGACATTAAACTACATTGTCAGTCATTATAAAACACGATATTGTGCCCCGGTCTATTCCATTACAGTGGATATAACAGACAGGCCAAACTGTGGATACTCTGTTATGAGGCTTAATAATGTCCATTAGTTCTAATCAAGCCCATCCACTTGAAATGCAATTTTCTTCAAAATCACTGAACCCCCTTTCCACCTATGAAATGTTTAGTACAATATTGTCATTAAAGTCGTCCAAGTTGCTCCGAAAACCTTTCCATTCTTGTCCTCGGGTGTCACTATCGCATTTACGTTATCCAATGGCAGCCATGATGTTTCGCGCAGGTGTGGACATACGATGGGTTACATGTATATTATAAGATGACGCCCCAGCCCGCAGTAGGATATTCCCACTACATTCGTCAATATTCAAATGGTCAAAATCCAATTATAAAACTGCATGTTCAGAAATGACCGCCAGAATCAGGGGAGCTAAATCTGTCATATTTGGATGCTCCATTAACCCTATCTGGCCTGGGCGATTTGGGGTGTATCGCAGCCTGGGGGGGGGGAGGGTGCCCCCCTCCCTATATATTTTCGCTGCCGTTAAGGCTAGAGGGCTGAAGCTCTACAGCAAGTTCCGGATGTTCTGTCGGTATAACGGAACGAAAACATCGTAAGTGGCCGGGTGAAAAAGTTACCTAGAGCACATAGAGCATGAGCTGGTTCGGGACTAATCAATAAGTGGAGACTGGCCTGCTAGTTGGAAAACGAGTGATAAATTCGTGACAATTCTAGTATCGGTATCTATTTTCAAAGTTTTGTTGATATTCGTCCATTCCTTTTTCGGATAGCATTCTGTGCAGAGTTGATTAACTGTAGTCGCGCTCATGAGAATTTGTGTTTCTCCAATCTGCTGGACAAAGATATTGTTCTTTCTGTAAGGCGATGACAAATATACAGGGTTTAAGTATGGCATGGATTTATAACTGACACGAATTTAGCAAAGTTGTTTCTCGTTGCGATATGTGCACCCCTGTTGGCTGACCTGTATCTGTTCTCTTATGAATATGACTATATGCAGGCGCTTTCAAAAACCGATCCATTCAAATCCGTTCCTTCTCATTCACCAAACGCTATATAGACGATCTTCTCGCTGTGGATAATCGCTATATAAATGACGCAGTGAAGGATATATATCCACCTTCACTGGATTTGAAGGAAACTACAGATAGCCCTACAGGCACATCATATTTAAATCTATATCTCTATAAAAATGAAGCGGGCATTCTCTCTCGTCGACTTTATGACAAAAGAGATGATTACAATTTCGACATCGTAAACTATCCCTTTTTGGACAGTAATATTCCATTGGGATCTGCATATGGCGTATACATATCTCGCCTAGTAGCATTTGCTAGATCCTGTGTTAAATGTGACGATTTTAATCAACGTCACAAAACGTTGTTGCAGAAACTCATAAAATAGGGCTATTCCACTAAGCGCCTCCACTCCAAGTTTCTCAAATTGCTGTATAGGTTGGATGCCAGATAAAATAATAAATTACTCGGTGGGCTTATCTTTCCATCTTTCCTGCTTCTGTGCGTTAAAGTGTACAGAATGTCAAACAATCTTACATACTCCGACTACTTCGAAGGAAGTATGCCTTGTTCACCTCCGGAGATCGCAATTAAAAGCGACACCTCAAGAGAATGGCAGTTTGATTGTCCAGACATGCCATAGTGGGAAGTTAACCGATTAGCAGCTTAGCTGGCACATAGTGTTTTTTTTCCCTTGCGGACGGTGCGGCTGCAGTCATGGTTACCGTTTTAAATCAATTTAAAGCTTTTTAAGTAGCATCCGGACTTGTACATAATATGATGAATACTTTAGTGTACATAATTATCGAAGATTGGCCATGATGATGAAGCAGAAATCTGTTGATAGAGCGACGACTGGGCTTTGTAGAAAACAAATGCTCCATAACGTTTTGAGGAAAATCTGTGTGTTCATACGGTGAGTCCTTCTCAGATTAAAGTTCTCGAGGGAATTAACGTATTATCTCCATTTACCAAGCAATTGCCCCTTACGCATTCCATTTCAGCTGCGCAAATACGTTTCACTTCAGCTTGATATATTGTCGTGGAAGGCATATTAAGTAAAACTCTATATCCTTCTTTCTACCGGGTGAAATTTACAATTGATTTTGTGAGTTATTACCTGCTTATATAATTCTGCGATGAGCTTGACCACTGAAATTGAACGCCCGGACTATGCGTGAATTGAAACCGTTTGCGAGAAATATAGATGTATGACGCGAAGTCCATAAACTATCTTTGCGCCAGTAGTCGAATATTTATGTACGTATTTATCAAACTGTTGAAGCATGTCATATCCTGAAACCCACCTCTGCTTCGCAGACCAATTATGTTTGATTTTGATTATTGTTTACTGCATGTATTGTACTCGTTTGAATTATCCCTTTTAATCTCTCTTTTCATGTTTATTGTGACCAACTGTTTCTATTAATGTCAGCATGTTATCAAGTCACTGCTTGCTTAAGCCAGGCACGTCGTCTAGCGACCGTTGTGCCCTGTATTTGTATATATACCAGTCTGTCATTTGAAAACAGTATTCCTTGAAAAGAACATTACGTTCGAAACTGCAGTCGGAATATAATGATGTAGAAAGTTGAGAAGGTTTTTTCGTTATTTTTCTTATATATATATATATAGAAAAACACTACACATAATGTAGAATATGAGCTAAAACTGTATATTATACTGCTAAACCGGTATCGTGGTTTCACCCACTTTTCAATAGCATGATACACGTTTGTAATATTGATACAATACGAATGTACAAAGTTTATATATACAAACAGATGCATGTCCGTTGGACAAGTTTTTTACAAGTTTAAACAAGTATATATATATATATATATATATATATATATATATATATATATAAAATGGGAAGCAGATACATTGGATATACTCCCTTGACTTAGATTAATTGAATCAAACGTTTCTGTCAGTGCGAAATAACTGTGTATATGCGACCTTTCTATGCAGGTTAAGAAAAACGGTTGGTTCACAGCTAGCCGCGATTGAGACAAAACCGTAGCTTACGCTTCTGCCGTGACCCTCTTTCTTGGGTAATTTACTTTTTTTTCTTCAAATATATAGGGTGCTTACCTATTCATAGAAATCTAGTATGTCAATTATTATCATTATCGTAACTTCAAGTATATTTTACCCCATGCAATGTGTCTACGTTGCGGAATACATGTCGGTCTATTGCTTATTGACGCGGAAATTCTTTCATGGACGACGGCTGAACATTTAGTATCGGATCTGGCGCCTGCTATTGTCGCTCCATTGCTATATAATACTCCAATTTATGTGAACGTTTCCTCTCAATCTATCGGTCAGTCCTCGTTATATGCTTTGCTGATCTGTCTTCCAGTTTCTGTTTATCAACACTTTTAGCTGCATTTGGGACCACAGTTGAAACAAACTTTGATTTGATGACCAAGCAATTGGCTGCCTTCTATGAGCTTTTTCTCAGTCTGATAGAGCTTTAAATATGGAATTAATTAATTCGTATTTGCAGGAGCCCCTGTTCTTTTTATCTGCTATATAGATGTAGCACAGACTTGGTTAATTTGTTGGGTATAGTGGTAGAAGCTATCGGCACCAAAATGACCTGTTTATCGCGTATACGTATTGAGCTAATCAGACGCTGTCAGACGGGGACGCTGATTTCAGACGCTGATTTCAATCATTCACTACTGGAAAAACTAGTGGGCTATCTATGAGTCGTTGCCTTTTGTCTGGACAAGACGTGTAGAAAAAGTCAGTTTGTATGAAGTTAATTAGTTTCATCACACTATTTCATATATTAATATCACTAATTCATATCATCTTGAAGTACAGAATCCAGAAATTTAATTAATTGTTTACTCAAATTTGGAATGGAAAGTAACGCTCTGTAATATATGAGTACAAATATATTCAAATATTTCAACCAAATATAGGTTATACTCAATATCCGGCATAAGCGTTTTGGTCTGACTCTAATAAGACGTTGTAGAATCGGTCAATGACGAATGATTCATGAATATTTACCAAAAGATTAAAATAATGCTGTTTTTTTTAATCCATGTAATTACATAAATACAGACAAACATATTTTAATTAACTATATAGATTTGCGATTGTAAGATCTTCTTTTTATCGAGCGGTTGTTTTTTGGAAGATCTTTTTGGTCGGGTGAGAGAAGTTTCTAAATAACCAGAGCAATCGGCTTACTGAATAAATGTTTATGTAAAAAACAGTTACATGATACAAAGTGTTATCTCACGTTAATAGATTTTCGATCTTCAGATAGAGTCGCTATACAGCTGCAATATTACTGTACATTATAATATATTATTTCTACTCCCAGAAGATTCTAGGCAAGCCATTGGTCCACAGCGGTCACGTGCCGTTGAGATAAAAACACATACATGTATCAAACTGCACAGACTGACCTAGATAACTGCAGTTTGCTATGTAAACAAACATGGCTGCTCGGTAATGGAGTGTTCTGCCAGCGACAGAATTGGAAATAAAGAATATGCCGGTTATCATCTTAGTAAATCTGACCGATAATATGTCCGACTGTTCCTGGAATATCTGAAAAAGAAAAAAAGGTACCGTAGTCTACTGTGACTGTGAGTAGAGACTGATGTATTTGAACAGTTCACGAAAGCTGTCTGACGTTTGACTCCGCTTCGACGATCGCGCCTTGGTAGAAATACAATGTGGATGATGCGAGAGTTTATCCCTGATATTCGCGCGCTTATTCTGTTTTGGCGTGTACAATTCTAGGTTACATGTTTTCAAAATATTGTTAGCAGATAGAAACATTCTTGAAGTACGTTGTTTTATTCAAGATTGACCATATTCTGACGTTTTCTTTTTGAAAATTATGCAGTCTTTTTCGCCGACTCGATTCAGCTCTGTCGATCGGCCGAAGAGTCGGCGATCAAACTCTGGCGCTGTACCGTCTTTTGATTGATCCTGTCGAGCGAAACAAATCTACAATGTTGATTCCGAATATTTCAAAATATCTGACGCGTCTCCAGCCGTTTTCAGTATCACGTTTATGGTATTTGATTAGCAAGTTTCAGACCCGTTTTATCACGCCTCTTTCCCGAGTGGAAAAAGCTGCTCCTAGAAATAAATTCGTTATCCTGTCTCTGGTCGTTTGATACTGAATTTTATCCTGTTTCCTGGTGAATTCCACACTCCCGCTTCGCGGTCAAGTGTCATTTTCGCCAGGACAGGATAAAATTCAGTATCCAACTCGCAGGGACAGGATAACTTATAAAATTGACGTTACATTTTATTATCTTGACTCTCTAAAAATACTTCCATTTAACTAGGCAATCAATCGAAACGGTTAATGGATCGTGGACTCACGTTGAACAGGCATCAGTTCATCCAGCTATCATGTCTTATCTTGAAAGATATAGACCGCATGATTACCTGAACATATTTACCACTATATTTACCGAAAAAAGTAACAGGGAAAGATGATCCGGATGTTCTGTCGGTATAACGGAACGAAAACATCGTAAGTGGCCGGGTGAAAAAGTTACCTAGAGCACATAGAGCATGAGCTGGTTCGGGACTAATCAATAAGTGGAGACTGGCCTGCTAGTTGGAAAACGATTGATAAATTCGTGACAATTCTAGTATCGGTATCTATTTTCAACGTTTTGTTGATATTCGCCCATTCCTTTTTCGGATAGAATTCTGTGCAGAGTTGACTATCGTAAACTATCCCTTTCTGGACAGTAATATTCCATTGAGACCTGCATATGGCGTATACATATCTCGCCTAGTAGCATTTGCTAGATCCTGTGTTAAATGTGACGATTTTAATCAACGTCACAAAACATTGTTGCAGAAACTCATAAAATAGGGCTATTCCACCAAGCGCCTCCACTCAAAGTTGGCGATACATATCGCATGCTGATAGCAAAATACGAACGTAGCGTGCAAGATCTATGGCGCTACGTTTCGTAACTTGTGTCTAATTCCGCTTAACCCGGGGCTAGGGGCCTTATGAACCTATGTACTTCAAGATCCTCGTGGTGCTCATATGAACAGTCACAATCAAAGCGTCATTCTCTAGATGACGACTTTACAACGATTATTATGGATTAAGAATACTGATGAGCGATACGGATTTTATATTTTTGGAACATCATGATGTCTTGTCGGCATCATTGAAAACTGTTGACCGCTTCTCTCTTGCAGGAAACTAGCCTATGTTTATGTATACTATGATTGTCTTTTTGAATTTGGTGCTAATACTGTTATATGGAATATGGAATAGGTCTTTGGATTATAGACGCGGATATTCTTTAATGGACGGCGGCTGAATTATGAATGACGGACTAGACGCTTGTAATGGGTATCTAACCTATCTGGACATAGGTGAAATATAGTTCATTGTAACCTGAAGGAAAATATGCTCATATTCTTGCTCTGTCGATTTGACCCAGTTTGAAATGTTTAGTACATGTTCCGCGTACATCAATCAACCAACCGGTGTTGATAATTTGATAGCTGCATTCATCTCTCAAAATCAATACTGCCTGAAGACATTTGCAATGACAATAAACTTTCCCACCCAATTCGTGTTACGTCCCATATACCGAATCTGTACCGAGATAGCATGGTAGTATCCTTTGTCACGCCATCGGACTGAGAATCGAAATATCGATGAGCAGTGCAGATAACCAGGAAAGACTATTGACTATCCCTGGTAAAATCACGTTGAACACAATGATATATTGCTCTAGTCTCACTTATGATGAGGACCACATGAACCAACATCGTAAAAGAGTAAAAAATAATTATGCGACCAGAATAAAGCCTACGTGGATAAAAAGTTGCTTAACTTGAACTATATTACAGAACTAGATGACTACAGGGAAGATTAAACACAAGTGTCTGGCCCGACATTCAGAAACCAGTCGTCGTCTTCCCCTCCATATCGTGTTACATTATTCATGAGAAATTGTTTACTCCAAAAGTCAAGAAGACAAGTTAGATTCTGGCAAGAGAAAAGCGGCGAAATTCGCATCACTGGCCAATAGTCTCTCTCTCAACTGAATTTCGTACTCTTTTTTTCTAATGTATATTGCATTGCATTTCAGTCACACTTTGAATGTGGTTGTTCATACTATAACCTAGCACCTGTACCACGATACACATACCATTTAGAAAAACATGTCACATGTTGTGGATGAACCGTGGTACAGAAACATGGTACATTGCACCATGGTGTATTGTACTGTGGTGTACCATGATACAGCCCCACATTAGCATTGTAAATCATGGTCATAGCCTAAAAATGGTACAATGCCAATGCCGGTGCCATGGATGGTGCGCCTCAGTGCCATTGTATAAACTGTTTTCATCGTATAACTTTGATCATGCTGGCACCAAAGTACAATACCGACTAAATGATGCATGTTCATGGTCGTTCTGATCGAAGTTGATGCTGGGTCGACATCGGGCCTTACAGACTAGTCTTTTGTGTTAAATGCCGTCAGTTTCATCTGACGACGGTACAGCTCACCAATCCCCAGTGTACGAGTTGTCACAGCGAAACAGCTCACCAATTACCAATATACGAGTTGTCAGAGAATTTCCATCATAGCTCTCTAGATTTGTATCTAATACCGCTTATGCCGGTTTTAGGGGCCGTGCGGTCATATCATCCAAGTTGCCACATGAACAGCTACAATAAAAGCGTACCTGAGATACAACACATATCACGAATCGTTAGATTCTTGGTATGTGCTTTAAAATAGGTTAACCGGAAGACTATACTTTGAAGTCATGTGACTCTGTCAGTATGTCGGCACCTCTTCCCACTTCCCTTATATGTGTTGTAATGTAAAACTATTACCAGGATAGAACACCAATTGCAAGATCCATTGACCATGACCCGAGAATCAGAGACTCTAGTTGCTAACAGAAGAGAAGACAAAGTACGGAAATATATGGTCTGTATTATATGTAGTTATAACATGTGGAATGTGTACGATTACTCCAGGAAATCTATCCGGATATCCGGATATCTAGGGTATTGGTTCACATTCATTCTCACAACATCCAGCCCAAATGCAATCTTTTCCGCTGTTGTTGATGTTGTGAATTTTGTTGATTTGTCGGTTGATTTCGCCTGCCACGTCACTAGTCCAGTATAACAGGACACCAGGCTTTCTTTTTTAATATGCTGTCATTTTTACTGACACGCCTGGAGTCACCTCGACAATGATACTGGACAAAAATCGATCTACCACCGCTAACAGAAGAGCAGGCAAAATAGCCAAATTTGGAAACTACAGAATTTGCGTGCCCACTCATCATGATAATTCAATCGACCAGTACCTACTGCATACATATCGCGCAATTTTCAAAGTGTGAACGGTCGAATAACACGAGAGTGTATCTGGTAAATCCGGAGGTTTTCTTCCTTCTTTTTCCAGCGTCAGATTTGCTCTTGCAAAATGGCTACAATGCAAAGGCCATGACCTTTGACCATATTTGGGCACATCAAGCAACTCGTCACGTCGTACGCAAGTTTGGGAGAAATCCTTGTGGACAAAGTAGTCTTCCTGAATTATCAAGTTATGTCCCATATCTTCATTGAATAACAATAAAACAATCCATGGTTACGCTTTTATACTGGAATAAAACCACTTCATCACCACCTTATCAGAACGAATTCACTTGCGTTCATATTTCGTCACAAGAAACATAAATCTTATGTAACGTTAAAAATAAGGAAGGGTCCCTTTGTCAACTGAGGTTCCCTCATATTACGTGACGAGTTGTTTGAGTGTGTTTTTGTTTGAGAACGTGATATACCCAAATGAGGTCAAAGGTTAGGACCATTGCATTGTAGTCATTTTGCGAGAGTAAATCTAGCGTTTAAAGAGGGGAAAGAAAGTCTCAGGTTGTTATTATTGGGCCTGTCAGAGTATCTTTCCGTACCGGTATGTTGAATTGTACGACATATTCCTGTGCGAAATGGTGATATGCAGGCTTATCATCTTAATCTGACTGATCTATACTAAATGCTGACCAGAACAGTAAATATGCAGTTATCAATCGATATGATGAACGGTGACAATCACGATCGCGACCAATATGGCTACCTCTCTGTACCGGTTGATCTAGAGAGCAATTCCCGTTAGCTACAACCCGATATCACTGGAGGATAAACGCTGTAACCGATACAATATGAGAATTTCAGAAAATAATTGTGTCAAAAGTAATATGAAATTCTTGGTAAAACATTAGATTAGCGAAGATTTTTCGACATTTTTGTGCATGTACAGCAAATACTAATGTCGCCTGGAGTTTATTCCTATACATATGACGCTCATTAATAATAATCCCTTTCTCGACTCTTCAATTATCCAAACTCTAGAGAACTGCTATTGGATAATTTGCGGCAAAGCTAACTGGCGATGAACACGTTCTATATTTTTTCTGCGGGACTGCACGACAATCAATCCAGGTTTATGTTTGGCAATTCAGGACTGATTGAGAAATGGAATCGCCAAATCGAATGAATCCGAGTGCGACATCAGATATAATCTTCGTTGGCGAGAAATTGACGAACTACTGGCGAAATCACATCCGACAAACAATATTTCCATTATATATTGGCAATTATTTCAGTTGCATACCGATTCCATATATTTAATCGGTTCAACGAGTTATTCAGTTCAAAGAATTGTATACCAGGGTGATATGCGACCTTGTAAATGCCCCCCCCCCCCCCCCTGAATTGCAAATATTCCTCCCATGATATATTTGCTCAAATGCATTAACTGTCTGATTATAAATACTTTTTGATAACCATTAGATATTTCAACCAAATGCCGTCACTATGGACATAACTTGTCTATATGGTTTCGTGCGACGTTTCATCGGGATTATTGAGTATTCCCACAATGTGCATTCTCCCACTGTGTAAGTTTCTAAACTGTTGGTGTATCTGGCAGTAAGAGTTGTTCAATCCGATGCAATGAGAATGAATATGCGATGCCGTGAGCCCTCACATGCTATTGAATATGATTATGGTAATCATAAATTCATACACGAATGAATTACAACACATATAAGGGAAGTGGGAAGAGGTGCCGACATACTGACAGAGTCATAGGACTTCACAGTTTAGTCTTCCGGTTAACTTATTCTAAAGCCCATACCAAGAATCTAACGATTCGTGATATGTGTTGTATCTCAGGTACACTTTTATTGTACCTGTTCATGTGGCAACTTGGATGGTATGACCACACGGCCCCTAGCACCGGCATAAGCGATATTAGATACAAATCTAGAGAGCTACATGTATGAATGTCATTCTCTGTATGGCAACTGTTTCAGTCGCAATTTTGAAGTTGCCCATGATCCAGTTCACCAGGGTTATGTAAATAGGTTAAGAATTAGGTAAACTTACCTTTTCATAGTACTTAAACAATGGTTCGTAAAATATTGAACAATTTACCCTCTGAATTAAAATCTCACATTTCTCTCTCATTATTCAAGTCAATGATAAAATCGTATTTATTAGTGGGACATATTAGACATCCATCTTGTTTGTCGTCCGTGGAGGTTGGAAACTAATTTTTTTTATATAAATTTAATCTTTTTAATTTGATTGGATTCACCGCATATTATTATCTTTGTCAATACAATTATTATTTTGGGATAAAACAAGTCCCATGGGGTTTTCATCCAGCCGCTATTATATTTTCTTTGACTAAGCAGTACGATATTGTCATTCAAGGTGAAATAATAATCAAATCAAAATCAAATCAAGAATGACCCCAGTCTTCTGTTTCAGACCAGATAGGTCTAACCGGTTGAGAACGAGGCAAATTATTAACGGCATTACACCTATCTCAAATCTTACAATCAATAGGCTACCCCGTGTTTTATTATTTCGTTTCTGTGCTCTTAATCGTACTCTGCCTCGGGGAATATAGTCATTTACATCTATTTGAATCTAAACAATACTCGACAAGGCCAGCCAGGGAGGCAGATGTTCTCAATATGTCCAATTATATTAGAAATATCTTATTTTGAATTTTTCAAGTTATTTTAAAAAAGTGTGAAAGATCAAATATTTCTATGGCTTGGAATGTGTCCAAGTCATGCTTTGTTCTGTTAATATGAACAGTTTCAAACGATGGATGAATTATATATTCCATTGACTATCGCCTTGATCCTTGACGTTGGCCACATCATACAATATCCCAGAGTATTTTAGTACATACCGATTGGACAATATCGCCCCGTGTTTGTCATATGTGGTGATAAATATCCCACCAGGATTGTTCACGACTTAACATATTTACAGGTGTCTTGAAGGGAACTAAATTCTGGCAAGGCTTTGGTGTAAGACCTCCCATTGAAAAGGTAATATCCGGGACAAAAGACTGACAATACAACTTGCAGCAGATCCTGTGTCAATTATATTTCGTGAGTCTTATACCAAATCGTTGCCTAAATTAATTCTTTTCGATTGGGTTAAAATGAATTAATCGATGACCACACCCAGTTGTTCTAGTGTTGGGAGGTGTCAGTATAAGATATGTACCAGGCTGGTGTGCCTGATCGCTCTCTGAGTGCATGCCTTCGCTTCATTTGCAAACTCATGTCTATAATACATAGAAGTGCATGTGAACGCCTGCATTCCAGGGTACCTCATAGTCGTCCAAATACAAACGGTGCGTTTATTGCTCGAATTCCCCTTCCTATTGACATGCTACAGTAGCAGATTATTGGCGCTACATGTCGATTTACATCTAACGCAGGGCTAGCGCTTCTCAATATAACTTTGTATTGACGCATACAAACAAATTATATTGGGATCTAATGACTTCCGGAAACGACATTGAAGTATTTTAATTCGGGATTGGTCGAAAATCGTATTTTAGAGAAAAAAAGAAGGCGGAGTTTCCCCCACTTTGTCCGGTATTGTTGAACGCTACAGGACATGGTACATGTATGTGTATCGGTGTTAATAGATTCATGACGAAAAGTCGCGAATATTTAACGAATTTCTTCTGACTTGAGAATTTGATAAAGAGGACTTCATTGTGTACGTTTTATTAGCGACGTTCCGAGGAGGTGCTATAATACAAATATGCATATATATAAATCTTGACGGCCAAACGTCAGCTGTGACGTCTATAACACGCACTGTGCAGATGCCATCTATTTCATTCAGTTTTATTCCTTCTTTGCTTTATCCCGATCACGCGATCAATCCCCCGAATTTGAGAAAGATTTTACTTCAAATCAATCATCCTTGTCGAATTACCCGAGCCATTTAGTTTCTCACATCCATTTTCTTTAGTTGTTCTTGAGAGCATTTATCTTGGGCGCCTGTCTGAATTGTTTTAATTTCATGTTCATGTTAGTAATCCATTCTAATATCGCTTTTTTTCTCGAATTATCAATCATTTCTAGCAAGTTTGCGTTGTATGAAAAATACAGAAGCAAACCAACCGTCTATTGTTACATATTAACAATGCACACTGCTAATACCATTGGATATGTACGTTACGACGGCATCCGTCCATGCCTGCTTCCAGGCCGGATGGCTCTGAAACGGTTATATATGTATGGATCATTTCACATTCATTGTATGGCAATGATTTACATACATTTCTTAGAATATCACTGTATTGTTTCACATATGATACGAGGTTGGTGGCATACTTGTACTTTAAGAAGCTAATACTTGCAATCGACCCCCAAATATTAAAGGGACGTATTGAAGTGGTTGAATGGCGTTCCTTGCGTCTGTGTACAATGCGAGGCGAGTATAGATACAATCTCGGTCGGGACAATTCCTCGCAGTATTTTCCACCTGTTGTCACGATATTGTTCAGGTATTTGTACAGCGAGGATTTGAGTTTTTCCCTCTGAAAAAAAGTTTAATATGTAGATCAAATGGGGATGGGCAAAAACTCTCGCTAAATGACGTCAGTTGGTACTAATTTATCTTATCCCCATCTAGCTCAGTCTATCATTACATGGTGTATTCCTTAACCAACGGCGTAATGAATTATACACTGCTGTTTATACACCTCGGCAGACGAACTTCTCTTCTAGAACTTTATAACTAACATTAGGAAAATGAATTACACTCATTATGGATGTTTTTTTGTCCAAAGTCAAATGATGGCTCAGACACTTGAAAGAGAGAAGTGCGCAGCTATCAAAGATCTTTAGCTGACTAATCAATCAGACGATATAATTTTATCCCGAAAATTGATCAATTGCGTTTAACTGCGTCTTAGTGACATTAATGTATTGAATCGAAACTTGCAAATAACAGACAGAACCTAACATATATCGCTAAAAAAGGAGGATGCAAATCTTTTGTGAAACAATACTTGCTTCTGGTATTGTATTAAACTCACTTCAGATTTGTAACAACCTAAAGGTCCAAAGTAGCCCTCGTACAAGAACCGAGGATATTCCTATCATGTACCCCATTGCCCTGAACAGCTCGAAGGCCTACTTCGAACAGTGCTTTAATATCTTCTGGTTTAATGAAGGATATTGAATTTGTAGTATAATTGGATAATATCGTATCGTCTTTCAACCACAGTCTCCGCATCAAACTGTCTGTTAACTTGTCTGTTGGAGTAGATTAATATAACCAGATGTCAGGGCTACAACAATAATTAGTTTGTACCTAGTGCACGTATAGCTATGTATAAGAAACCAATACTGGCTATATGAAATTGAACCATTATTCACCATTATTGAATCAACCGAAAAAAAAACAAAACAAAAACAACAAACAAGAGATATACTAGAAATAATTGGATGGGTGATGTTTTGTACAAACTTACATCCATTCAGAATGTGACACAATCCAAACACCGCAAAGCCGAATCAAAGCACAAAGCTGATCACTGCTGAGCTTACATCTGGACATGTTTGTTTGGTAGGAATTGAGCTATATCGAGGGAAATACCAGGCATTTATTTACAAGACATTTTAACATGCGTGTTGGCCATCCACGTATAAGAGGGGCGAAATAGCCTCCCCCCTAATTATTTTTCTTACCCCTTGACCTAGGAAAACTTACCACACTATACCCTTGGGTCAAGCTCTAACAGAAAATGTAAAAAAAATCCAAGATGGCCGCTTTGATGACGTCACATTGACGTCATTTTCAAAATCGGCATTTTTTGGTCAGATTTTCCGAATTTTTTATTTATGCAATTTCTCCACAAAAAAATGCATGATAAATTAGTAATATGAAATAAAATAGTTTTTGCCCACTTTTCATTGCGGAATAGCAGAAATTTTGAAGAAATATGACAAAAACATAACTTTTCTTGTACCTCAGGTGGACGCCTTCTTGAATTTACCCATGATCCTCTGCTCGGAGGGTTATGCAAATAGGCTCAAAATTACCCCAATATGACAAACTATAAAGTCACAGAGTTTCAGCTCTCTATTTTTGTCGTTCCGGAGATAATGCAGAAAGTTTGGTAGGGGGGCCATTCCCCCCCCCCCCCAGGCCAGGTTGTATTAAATAGCTAAACAGTACTGCATCTAAATGTAGAGGTTTGCACTGGTTATTGTGATTATTCTACTAAGTTTAGTTATAATGGGAAGAAAGTCAGACCGTTTCTCTGTGGAGAGGAAATACTGAAATTTTTTGAAAAACTGTGTGTTAAGGGGTTCCGTACAATCGATCGAGGCGTCTCTCGATAACAGAGTAACATTGATAAATATCTCGTCTCGAGATATCTCGGTCGCGCTTTATCTCTATCGTTTGTTGTCCCGGTTTTTCCCGGTTTCCTCTTCAAGCTAAAGACAAACTCGACCCCCCTCGAAATAACTCGACTTGCTTCTATAATGGAATCGGGATGCCTTCAAATGAAGATTAATCTCGGTCATTACGTATGCATTAAAACACGTATAATGAATGATAATTGAAAATGAATCATGTAGTACTATTTTGTAACTCGGTCTAGAGAATTGTAGTCTCATACTTGATCTGACAGCGCAATTTCTCTATTCGCTGTATATGAGAAGAAAGAAACATCAACAATTGAAATTGTATTGTATACGAATTTGAATCACATAAAAATCCATGTGAAAATTACATACTTTAACTCTCAGTTCAGGTTCGTTTAAACACTCACTGGCATAAAATTTTTATAGTTTTTTCCACAACTTTTTTTGCTCAATAAAGACTAATTTCTACTTCTTACAACTTCGGCTGTGAAATCGTCTGTTTTGCTGGACACAGAAAATCAGCATTAAATAATAGAATGTAAGTGTATTATCAAGCCACGTTGCTTCAGTTCTACAGCCCTATCTGACCTGAGCTTTTTGGGACCTGTGCAGGCCTGGGGGTCATTTCGCCTCCACCCCTAACTATTGTTCTTACCCATTGAGCTAGAGGGCTGAAACTTACCAAACCATACCCTTGGGTCAAGTTCTACCAGCAAATGAAAAAAATCCAGGATGGCTTCTTTGATGATGTCATCACAGGGATGTTATTTTCAAAAACAACATTTTGGAAATGTAGTTCTCAAAAATAGATGCATGTTGAATTAATTTGTGAACAATCCTTCCAAACTGCAACAGACAATGAAATCCAATAATATAGATTCATGGAAAAGCTAAATGTTATAATTCCAGTTAATGGCCGTACGTTCGGCTATCGATAATAATGGCGGAGTAAACTAAATATCTCTTGGCCAGTCTGAGTTGAAGTTCCGGCATCACACGTGTTCCACAATTGATAGACATATATAAACATCTATTTAAACGCAAGGTATAACGCTGACATTTTCTGCGATTCGGAATCGGCGGACCATTTATTTTCCCTATCTGGCCTGGGATTTTTGGAACCTGTCCAGGCCTGGGAGAGGCCATTTCTCTCCCCCTGAATATTGTTTTTACCAAATGAGCTAGAGGGCTGAAACGTTCGGCTATCAATTGCTACAAATAAATGGCGGAGTGAAATAAATGTCTCTTAGCCAGTCTGAGTTGCAGTTGACGGTCCGGCATCATGAAACAGATTGTTTCACACGTGTTCAACAAGTGATAGACATATATATAAACATCTATTGAAAAAGAAGGTATAACGTTGACATTTTCTGCGATTCGGAATCGGCAGACCATTTATCAACTTGATCTGGCCTGGGAATTTTGGGACCTGTTCAAGCCTGGGAGAGGCCATTTCGGCCCCCCTAAATATTTTTTTACCCCTTGAGCTAGAAGGCTGAAACTTATCACACTATACCTTGTGTCAAGCTTTACCTGGAAATGTGAAAAAACAAGATGGTCGCGTTAATGAGAACACAGTGACGTCATCTTAAAAACACACTATTTTTTATCGATTTTCGGTCAGAATTTTTTTTATTTATGTGTTTTCTTTGCAAAAACTGCATGATAAATCAGGAAATGATAGTTTGATGTGAAATGAGATATATTTTGCCCAATTTTTCTCGAAGAAAAGCAGGAATTTTAGAGAAAAATTACGAAAATATCACTTTTGTGGTACACCATATGACCACCATCTTGAATTTACCCATGATCCTCTCCTCGGGGGATTATGCAGATATGCTCAAAATGACCCCAATATGATAAACTTAAGTCGCCGAGGGTCAACTTTCAATATTTTCTTCGTTCCGGAAATAGGGAGAAAGTTTGGTAAGGGGAGCCATAATGGCATCTCAGGGCTGGTAGAGGCAAGGTCCACCTTAGGGGGTCATGGAAAATGAATGCTGACCCACCGCGACTTTTTGGATTATCATCTTGGGGTGATTTTGAGCCTATTTCCATAATCCCTCGAGTAGAGCATCATGGGTAAATTCAAGATGGCGGCTATGTGAGGCACCAGAAAAGTGATGTTTTCGTCATTTTTCTCCAAATTTCCTGCTTTTCTTCGAGGAAAATTGGGCAAAATCTATTTTATTTCACATCGAACTATTATTCACTAACTTATCATGCAGTTTTTGCAAAGAAAATACATAAATAATAAAAACGAAAAATTTGACCCAAAAATTACTGTTTTGAAGATGACGTCACTGTGATGGCCGCCTTGAATTTATTTTTTACATTTTTTGGTAGAGCTCGATCCAAGGGTTTATTGTGGTAGGTTTTAACCCCCTAGCTCAAGAGATAAGAAATGCCCAAGCCAAATAGGGTTAAGCATTCTGTGGTGGCCCGGTATGTTCTTTGTATTCGGCCAATTTGGCACTGAAAACGCTCCAGTTGAAATTAACATGGTGAAACACAAGAAACGTAAAATCAATTAATTTATTCAAACAAGTGATATCAATTATTATATCACAAGACAGTAATTCTCAGAAAAGTGAAATCTGCAATGAATACTACCAAGTTATAAACAAATTACACACGAGGCTAATATATGTACACATGATATTCATTTTTCATTGAAACGATCCATGTTTGGCTCAAAATAATGGTACAAAACAATAATTAACGCATGATTCATATTATTATTATTATTATTATTATTATTGAAATCCTATTCCGTTGATGTGAGACTATGTGTCATTGATTACGCGTCGGATATAACTACTGTATACTTATAGTTTATTGGAGGTTACGGTTGTGTTTGGACGAGTTCCGATGGGCTCAGGCAAGGGACGAGCTTGCGAGTCCATACACAACCGTACAATCCAATACCTTATTTATTATACACCTTGAGATAGAAATTAAGATTAAAAACAGTTGAAATGTAAATGTAAATTACATTAAATGTAAATTAAAAACAGTTGAAAGGAAAAGAGCAGTGTATTGGAGGGAATCCCCGGAACTTTTTCTTATAGCCTACAATACAACGGTACATATCGCGGAGGACTACAACGTTCTCGTACTAAAAGTAGCTGCAGCTAGCATGGCCAATGTGTTGAAGAGTGAGATCGAATGAAACAATTTGGAAAGGTGGAAATTACAAATGACGAATGGTTCAATACAGTTATTGAATGAGGCTCCGTGGAAGAGATTCCCTTAGTTGCGGACAACGGTTGAACTTGCGTTGGCGGTGAAAGTAACGGATGAAGCTGTTGAAATGGGAGCACTGTATGGCTGGTCAGTCGGGACGCAGAGAAAAGAATTTCGATGAGGATGGAAAGCCAAAGTCACGGCAGGTAAGTTGGATTGTAAGATCGTTGAAATATTCTTCTGCTCAGCGACATCAAGCTTCCTGTCGTACTCCTGGATGCTTGCAAGAGACTTGCGACCGGTGACCTGTAATATTTTATGCTCTGGTACGCCGCCTTTACTAATGTCTGTACCGTTGATTTCCGTGCAGAGTGAGTGGTTTTCCGCCCGACTAACCCGACTCTCGCGGAAGCCTGCTTCATCAGCTTCCCTAGTCAATGCTCGGCAATGGGAGTCTTATAGAACCAGACAATCGTGTCTGGATCCAGGCGATTCTCAGGGATTGGTGTCAGGTAGGAGGGACTATTCGGATCCATCATATTTGCAGGCCTTCGTCTGACATATTCCTTGAGGAACATCGCTGGAGTCCGTGACTCGTCGACACCGGCAGAGCTATAAATTCGTGGTTGTCCGACACCGGCAGAGCTATAAATTCGTGGTTGTCCGGAACATAATCATGGGAACCGTCATGCGTTTTGCTGTCCCTCCCAACCATTCAAGGAAATTCGCCCATCCGAATCTCTATGAAGACTGACGTCTCCAAATTTCAATTTACGATGTTCATCTCATCCTCTAAACCCGAACATCTTTGTAAAATAGAAGTGAAGAGAGAAGACCAAACTTTTGGGAGAATGCAAGCCCATTTCCTTAGCCTCCGGAAGGAGATTTTCTTCTTCAGCTGTTATACCTTCAGCTGCATTGAACTTTCGCCCTTCTTCAGTTGCATTTTTCGACTTCAGGGCTTCATTTGACTTGTGAAACTGGCGATCTCTCAGTGGCACGTGGTATTCACGATCCTGCAGTCGCCTAAGATGAAATAAAATAAAAAAAGTCCCTGAATTCCTTGAAATTTTATCACATTTTCTGCACCCGATATTCATCTCAGTCAAGAAATCGTTTAGATGTGGTGGTGAGATATTTTCGATCAACCTGGGCCCCTTGTTTGTTTTTTTCAGAGCCATTGCTGAACGTTGTTTATGTCACGAGTAGTGGTTATCGTGGTGTCCTTCTTTTTCTGTCCGTCGATGAAGGCTTGCATATTTTCAATATTTTCATCCCTCGATGTTAGCTCAAAAATTTCATTCTGTTCCTCGTCTGGCAGCAATGGTTCGCATAGTTGGATAATTTCTGCTTCAGTTAAGTTGAAATTCAATGGCATGTCGCATGTAACAGTTTGTTCAACTGCCTTGTTGTTTTGACAGCTGTCGTCTGCTGCTTTGTAACAACTTTGTGAACAGAAAAGTAGTTTAGGCCAACTCCCCAATATCGCATCACAACTGTCCAACAATAACAAAAACAATATTGGGCAGTTGTGATTCTATGGAAATTATCGAGCTGATAGATCATTCAATGATATAATCACAAAAGATAAATGAAACGTGTTCTTTCATTTGGATTCAGGAAAACATCATGACATGTATATATATAGATTGAACGCTGAATATCGTATAGTTTCAGTTTTTCTGCTGTCATGATTCTATTTTAGACCGCGATATGCGTATACATTAACAGCAACAAAATATCGAAACTGCGACCCCCTTCGAGATAACCGATCAATTTCTTAGCCATATCGAAAACCGGGACGTTTCGATCGAGATAGAACGGGGAGGAAATCGGAAGATATCGCCGCGGGCCCCGATTCTGCCGGTTCTGCCGGTTGCCCCAAGGTAAAACACAAGTGTCTGTAAAAAAACTAGTCTCAAGGAAAAACACTGGACTAGTATCTTACTTGGACTAGAACATTGTTTAACAAAAGAAAGTGTTTAACTTAAAACACTTTCTACAAAAGTATTTAATCCTAAGCATTTTGAAGAAATATTGATGTGAAGCGTTTCAGAATAAAACGACACTGTTTCACTGGGGCTAAACACATTGTGCTGGAATGTTTTCATTGAATGGTGATCCAAAGTGTATATTATTAAGAAGTAGTGTTATATATCGTATTCAAATTTCTGTGACTAAGTTATAAACATTTAATAGGTTTATTATCTGATTGCTTCGCTGGATCTGTGTGAATTTTGAACCGCAATATAATGATGAATACCAACACTAATAGCCATCTGTATGAATATATTTTTGGTAAAGCTCTGATTACATTGAATAATCATTAATCGGTGACAGATCCCCACCTCCAAATCCCCGTAGTGAGAGTATACGATAAAATCCTCTAAGAATTGATAACATTATACCAGTTTATGTATTTCTACTGGGATTCGGGAAGTTGTTTAATTTTCCTCGAACACAGAGATTGTGAATTTCATCTTCCTTGTGAATTAGAATATCCTCCGAGCAAATACAGGAATTGCATACATGTATTAATTTCGAGATCGGTTCAAATTGACAGTGGTTGATTTATGACCAACTGCTGCTTGACGCGGGAAATCCACTTCAGTGTAACGAAATTCTGCACTGAAACTAGAGGTGGTTACAGAGATAAATCCACACCTTGAGCAAAATAGCTCATAGCCAGAAATATGAGCAAAACCCATTATTTGCATAATACTTGAGTGCCTTCGATGTTTCAGAAATTATTATACCAGACCTGCATGGTGAGGAGAAATAGGATATGTAAACGATAAATTATATTCTATTGGGCGTATTCAATGAGTTAGTACGACGTTCTTCGCACGTTCAAGTTTCGTTTCAGGCAGAAAGAAAAATCAGCTGATTCAGATGTGAATTGACCACCATCCGGCACCACTCACAGGTGTATATGAACGAAACAGAACACCAAGCAACAACTTGCGGTCATATAGCGACATATCAAATTTGGGGAGAATCCTTAGTAGTTCTGGGATTTGTCGTGGAAAAGAAAGATTAAGTTGGCCCCATGTGGCGCCACCTACATGAGCATATGTAGATGGAATGTGACCCCAAGCGACCTGTTGTGGCATGATACCCAAACACCAAATTTGGAAAGAATCCACTTGGTCATTCTAATTTTATCCCAGTTTGACCCCAGCAGACGACACATGGTTGTTTGTGGACGGAAAACAATATCAAGAGAAACTTTGTCGATGATATCCGCATAACAAATTTGGAAAGAACCCGTTCTAATTTTACTGTCCGAAAACAAAATGTTAAGTTTGGCCTCAAGGAGACATCACGCATGAGTGTATGTGGACGGGACGGAAAACTAAACAACATATTGTGGCAAGATATCGATATACCAAATTTAGAAAAATCCTTACAGTCGTTATATTGTTTTTGTTGTGGAAACAACTTTAAGTTGGCCCAGGCAGCGCCGCCCGTGGGCATATGCGGATAAAATGCGACCCCGAGCGACATCTTGTGGTATGGTATATACACATACGAATTTGGAAAAATGCTTTGTCGATCTGCTTCGATTGTAAGAAAACGAAATTTCAGGTGAAGCCACCTATGGGTGTGAGAAGGGAATGCAATCCAGAGTGACATCAAGTGGCAAGACATCTAAATACCAAATTTGGAATGAATCCATAATTAAGTCGTTCTAATTTTGTCTGAAAATAAAAGTTACAGTGGGACAACGGTAGCGGCATCTTTGTCGTCAACGAATTGGGGGCAGGGAGATTTGTCTTAATGTCCCACTCAAGTTTGTTTCACTCATATAATGACAGTCAGTTGGTTGGTGGAGAACCACCGCCGTCGGTAAGTAACCGACAAATCTATTCCCTAAAATTTGTTAAGTCGTTTTGATTTTTATTGTCCAAAACAAATTGAAGAGGTAAAATGAGGTCGTCAAACTTCAAGCATTTATGTCTCACTTGTCAGTGATTTTAAACCAGACCACTGTCTCTTTGAAAGTTCATTCATCAATATGGGAAAATGTATACTCTAAGTTCAAGTAATTTCCTTATATGGCCATAGTATAGACACTTCTGCATGATCATAATGCGCCATGGCTATGAACCAATGAATGAATATGCTATAGATGAGAACATGCAAATCGGTACCGAGGTTATAAAACAATTGAACCAATGCCAGCCACTATTTTGACCCTTCACAATGACACAGGTAAATTGTAGAACAAAGCAAGCTCTAGTTTTCGGACAGAGATGAAAAACAATAGGTGCCTTCGACCTAGACAGGTGTAATGTGCACAACAGAATTGAAGTGGACGAGGGCATTAGAAAGTTATTCGACAGACACGAAAAGTGGAGAAAATGAAAGAAGAAAAAAAGAAACAGGCAAATAACGATACCCTTTTCTTAGATGCTTGTCAGATTCTTCAGAAAATGAACTGGTATTCTGTGTATGTCATGTGTCTGTGCATGCCACGAATAATGACAGTGTGCCGATAATCTGGTTCCAAGTTCGGTTGGATACAACCATGTCTGATCATTTCGACCAAGATCAGGGTGTCCCACAGGGCAGTATTTTGTCTACTACTCTGTTTAGTATCAAGATCAATAGCTTGCCGGAAGTTTTGAATAAATCAATAGATAGTTCACTCTTTGTAGACGATTTCAACATTTCGTGCAGTGGAAAAACTATACACAATATTGAGAGAACTTTACAACTTTGTCTGAATAGAATTCAGAAATGGTGTCTAGAAAATGGCTTAAAATTCTCCAGAGTTAAAACAAATTGTATACACTTTTGCAGAAAATATTTCCAGCACAAAGATCCAGTACTAACATTAGATGGAACTGAGATCAAAGTGGTAAAAGAGGTCAAATTCTTAGGAATGTTGTTTGACCACCGACTAACATTCGAATCGCATATAAATTGCTTGTAAGCTAAGTGCATGAAAGCTCTTGATTTGTTGAAGGTAGTTGCCAAATATAAGTCTGGAGGAGATCAGCAAACACTTCTCCATTTATATCGATCACGTGTTCGTTCCAAACTTGATTATGACTCTATTGTTTACAACGGTACAAGCAAGTCAAACTTGGCAAGCTAGATCCTATTCTCCATCAAGGACTAAGACTTTGCCTTGGAGCTTTCAGAACATCCCCTGAAGAAAGCTTATATGTCGAAGCAGATGAATTTCCTTTAGAACTTCGAAGAATTAAACTATCACTGCGATATATCACAAAATTGCGATCAAATCACTCGAATTCTGCATATAACTGTGTTCTCAAACCTCAGTTTGTGGATCTCTATTTGAAGAAACCCTCCATTATTCCGCCAATTGGAATTCGTATGAAACAACACATTGTAGCAGCTGGTATTAAACTTAGTCAAATTTTACCTAACAAGCTCTTACCAATTCCACCATGGCAGTTAGCTCAACCAGAAGTAGATATTCCTCTAACGAAATATAAAAAGGCAGACACGAGCCAACTCTTGTATACACAAGAATTTGGTCTACTGAGAGAGAAATACAGATCGCATCAGGCTATTTATACAGATGGTTCTAAAGATGGTGAGAGGATAGCATGTGCTACTATCTTTAGTTCCAAAACTAAAACCTGTCGACTTCCAGGTAAAAGTTCGATATTCACTGCAGAAGCAAAAGCTATATTGTAGACTTTAGAATGTATTGGGTCCACTAAAAGGAAAAAAATATGTCATATTTTCAGATTCACTGTCATGCCTCCAAGCGATTAAAAGTGGAACCTCGAATCATCCAACCATCTTGAGTATTCTACAACTACATGACTGTAGATTTGATCAACAGATTGATATTGTGTTCTGTTGGTTGCCTAGTCACGTTGGCATCAAAGGTAATACTGAGGCTGATAGGATGGCTAAGGCAGCCCAAGATGATGAGGTTGATCCTGTAGGAATCCCATAGAGCGATTTCAGATCCTCTATCTGTACTTATGTGAGACGGCTGGTTCAATCTTTATGGGATGCTGTGAATAATAACAAACTTCACGAGTTCAAAAAACTGTAGGCTACACTCATCTGAACAGCCAAAAACGTTTCGATCAAACCATGATCAGGCGATGTAGAATCGGCCATACACGATTAACTCACGGACATTTGCTAAAAAAAGAGCCAGTCCCAAGGTGTAGGCCCTATTCCATGCCATGAAGCTCTCATAGTCTTATCGAATTCATAGATTTTAAGAGATGCTTTTTTTAGAGCGACTACTTTGGAAGATCTTTTTAGTCGGGTGAGGCAGGATTGCATCTTGGGTTATTTGAGAGAAATCGGTTTGTTAGATAAGTTTCAATGTGTGTATGTTTAATGCGTTGGATTACTAAGTTAGTGATTTGAGCACCTTTAAGCTATATAGCTGAAATAGTGCTGAACGCGACATTAAACCTGAATTCTCTCTCTCTCTCTTCTAATCTGGTTCCTGATTTGATCAACGCAAAACAAACTCATCCAAGCGGATCCCGTGAGGATTCTGTAGCCGACGAGAGGATCTCGCGAGGATACTGTATAGTGCGAGATCCCACGGCTGTGCTAAATATATTGGGTTGTTTTAATAATTTACCAGTTTTGAACTTAAATTGTCTGTAGTATGTGAGTCCTCCGGCAGTAGTATTATTGATGTACTTAAGTTCGGGAGCACTATATATCAGCAGCATATAGATACTGCAATGAGCACAACTTCTGCACCCTATTTGACATATCTGTCCTTGCACTCGTCTCTGTTTGAAAATATGAGATAATACAATTCATATTCATATTGAACTGACACTGTGCTTAGCATATTATAAATGTGCTGGTGCCACTTTTATACAAGCATCTGGGTCCGTTCCTTGCCGATTGGATTAAGGTATGGCCTGGGAAAAATGTGGTAACGAAACATCAGATTCCAAACCCAATATAGGAAAATCTCTAATCCGAGGAACTGTCGTCAGCATAATTAAAACATCTTATATGACATGTATGAGGACTCTCTAATCGAAAGAGCAACCAGGAGCAAGCCACTTCGGGTACAAATCTTACACAATTAACTGCGTTGACGTCGTGCAACGCAGTTATTTCGTACGGTAAATTTCATCATTCATGTGACCGCAATCAGCTTTGGATAACAATATTCATGAAAGGCCTGTAAACATTGTTTGAATATTTCGTCTTATAACTGTGACGATTTCAATCAACACCATATAATATTATTGCAGAAACTTGTCAAACGAGGGACAAGCTTGTCAAACAAGGTTATACCGCCAAACGCCTCCATTCTGAGTTTCTCTGATTCTATGATAAATTTCGTACGATGAGGGCAAAACGCGATCGTAGCGTGCAGGATTTCCTAGAGTGCAGGATCTCTGGTTCTACCCAGAGGTAGGGGCTGTTTGAACATCATGTTTTAACATCTCCATGATATCAAATAAACAAAAACAATCAGGCCTTAACTAAAATGCATCATACTCTGAAAAGCGACATTCATTTGGATAAATAAGACTGGTGATAAGTGATAAGGATTTTTTGCAAAGAACATTATGAAGTCTTGCTGTCATCAATGAAAATTGTTGGTCGCTTGACTCTTGCATGACATGCTATTCAGTGTTTTGTTAAATTTTAATGTCATGCATTTTTTGGAATTGTATCAAATATACCAAAGAATACATGTAGTAAGTGTACGAACGTGGTTCTACAGACTGTCGTCATAATTGGCCTTATCTTACAGCAATTGATAAGATTACATTCGTTTATAACATATTGCGAATGTAATATATTTCCAGAGAGGACGCGACTTACACGGTACACAAAACACGATTGAAACGTCGATATAATGAGTGACTACTACAGCACTACACGTCAAAAAATGTTTGATGTTATACAGTGGACACTATTCGATTAATAGCCGATTTCTACAACCCATTGCTTCAGTAGTGGTTTATGGACAGTTCCAAAACGCATAGGCCTAGCTTTCGTACTATTTATGTTTACTCTCTTATTCACTGAATACTGAATCTGGATCGATCCAGATTGTCTCAGAAGTTCTCAAAGATATTTTGCTGAAGAACCGACGAGGTCAAACTATCATGGAAATTCCTGTTATTCTACCATGATTGTGGTAAATTTTCTCTCTGACCTCTCTAAGTGCCTTCTTTGCAAGGAAAGTAACTATATAGCATATTTGCTTGAGGAATTATTCTTATGTACACTCACTCTTCCAGATGTTATACATTGTATACTTGAGTCTACGCGTAAACAAGCCAGCTTAGCATGACCTTACTTCACAGTAAATATATTTTCGGTGTAGTTTCCATATATCCCCGAGTTAAATGTGAAACGTAACCATTGTATATATGTGGGCATATTTAAAGAGTATTGCCAATGGTTCATTATACTTCAAGGATTATAGGCAAAGAAACGTCCACGGAATTGTGAAGGGAGGTTGCTCGAGGAGAATTAATACTAGAAACCAGTAATGTCCATCTCCAAAGAGCCATACCATTTCAATGTCAACAGACATCATCGGACTACACGTATAGTAGGTATATTTCTTGGTTGCCTGGAGGTACCCGACATGATTCACCTCTCGTGATCCGAACATGGAAATGGGTCACCACGTTCATCAAATGGAATATGCGCAAACTACCTTACCGTCAATACCGTAATCTTCACAACAAACTTGATATAATTTCCGTCAGCAACGTTACTTTTTGTCAACTTAGTTCTGTACTTGAATTTTCAATAAGAAATCTAAAATAGATGATTAATTTAATATTCCGTCTTCCCGGTTACAATCCTGTTTGTTATTAAAATAACCTCGTTAGATTGATTTGTTTTACAGTACTGACCAACTTCGCCTTCAGTAGTATCCATCATTTACTGAAAAGAGCCAATCAGGTGTTTTCCGTCCGAATTCCAATCAGGTACTGCGCAGTAATCTGTAGTTAGCGTGCAGTCTGTACAGTAGCTGATCAGTACCGACAAGTTAATTTGCAGTACTGTTTAGTTTATGTTAGGAACTTTGCATGCGCCCTTACAAACCAATAAGCTGGGGAATTTGTGGGGTTTATGTCGGGCAAGCTGTGTAGGGATCATGTGGGGAATGTGTAGGACATCCAACGTGGGGAATGTGTAGGGATTTGGTAAAATCCCCACATTGGACTTAGTCGTGGAAAATGAGTTTCTTAATGCTGCTTAGCTGAATTGAATCCCCGCACTATCCCAGCCTCAGCCCCACGTGTTCCCTACATGTTGGGATGATGCGGGGAACTATATTTAAAGCTGGTATGGGATAGACCCACTATATTCCTGCAGTGAGTCCAGCATGGTACAGAAAACCCCACAATATCCCCACGTGGGGAATCTGCTGGGCAGAAAAGCCCACAATATCCCCACGTGGGGAATCTGTGGGGCAGTACTTCCAGTATGGGACAGAAAACCCCACAATATCCCCAAGTGGGGAATCTGCGGGGCAGAAAACCCCACAATATCCCCACGTGGGGAATCTGCGGGGCAGTAATTCCAGCATGGCAGAGAAAACCCCACAATATCCCCACGTGGGGAATCTGCGGGGCAGAAAACCCCACAACATCCCCACGTGGGGAATCTGTGGGGCAGTAATTCCAGCATGGGAGAGAAAACCCCACAATATCCCCACGTGGGGAATCTGCGGGGCAGTAATTCCAGCATGGGAGAGAAAACCCCACAATATCCCCACGTGGGGAATCTGCGGGGCAGTAATTCCAATATGGGGCAGAAAACCCCACAAAGAGGTATGGCAACATCCCCACAGTAACCCTACAATATCCCCACGTGTGGGGATGGCGTGGGGTTGTCGCCCCCGAATGTACCAACAATGGGTTATTTTCGGGGTAGTTATTTGGGAGTGGGGAATGAATTGGGCAGAGCACTCTGCAGTATCCCCACAAATGGGGAAATTGCGGGGCAGGGTGCACAAAACACCATCTGTACGGAATTCCTGGGGTGTGGGGGAGGGGGCATCTTCTATCTGAAAGGGCATGTCATTTGTACAGACTGTCTAGTCGGTCCGGATTCCTCCTGCAATATCATCCATCCCTTAAAATAACCACCAGAAGAAGCAAAATTCACGCGTATTTCACCTTTTATTCTTTAACAGTATAAAATATACATTGTACCATGTCTTAAAACACCAGAGCTCAAAATGGGAAGCACATTGGAAGTCTGTGTCAAGTAGAACGGTTTTTCATCCCTCAAAGGTTTAAAAAAATCTGTCTTGGTCTTTTCCCACCTGTTGTGGGATGGCTTTTACCATTCCTTGGGGGACTGTCGTTGTCGTCGTCAGAGGATGACGAATCGATGGCAGATGAGGTTGAAGCTGAAGAGTCCACCAGCTCTTCTGACATGTGGAGATCATGCTTCTTCATTGGTGTTTTCTGGCGGATTCTACCTGACCTTGCTGCATCATGGCATTTCTGAGTGATGCCTCTCCTTACTTTGGACCACCGTGTGCCCTTGAACTGGTTGCAAACATAACCTGGAAGTCAAACAATGAAAAACGATTAGTATATTCTGAATGACCGAGCGAGCTATCGTAACTAGAGCATAGTCTGAGGGATGCACACATTTGATCAAAATGATCTGTAAGGCTGCTTACAAGATACCCCCCCCCGTAAGGCATAGACACATGCTAGTGGTTAACATTTCACGAGTAAGTTGAATGCGTCGGGTGGCGGTGGAAATGATCAGTAAGCATGCTTACAAGATACCCCCGGATGCACATTTGATAGATATTGACGAATATTTGTAGTGGAATATATACATGTTATAGTAGTTTACAGGCAAGTTCATTTAGATTGCGTTTCGTGGCGGTACGGTATGTAACTAGTTGACAATGAGACCTCGCTCGGTCGCGACTACGGTAATAACAGATTGTCTACGAGGTCTCATGGAATGGTAGCTGCATATCAAATTTGAGAGGAATCCAAGTAGAGGTTGTCAAGTTATGCTCCGGGAAAAAAATGTTACGGTCCGACAAGAGAAAGTTTTGACCCTAGGTTGTGCCACCTGTAGACGCACATGCACCAAAAGCAATCCCAAGCGAGGTCTTATGATATGGTAGCTGCATACCAAATTTGAGAGAAATCCGAGTAGCGGTTGTCAAGTTACGCTCCGGAAAAGAAATGTTATGGACAGAAAAGAGAAAGTTTTGACCCCAGGTGGCGCCACCTGTAGACGCACATGCGTCAAACGCAATCCCAAGCGAGGTCTCATGGCATGGTAGATGCGTACCAAATTTGAGAGAAATCCAAGAAGCGGTTGTCAAGTTATGCTCCGGAAACGAAATGTTACGGACAAGAGAAAGTTTTGACCCTAGGTGGCGCCACCTGTAGACGCACATGTGCCACACGCAATCCCAAGCGAGGTCTCATGATATGGTAGCTGCATACCAAATTTGAGAGAAATCCGAGTAGCGGTTGTCAAGTTACGCTCCGGAAACGAAATGTTATGGACAGACAAGAGAAAGTTTTGACCCTAGGTGGCGCCACCTGTAGACTCACATGCGCCAAACGCAATCCCAAGTGAGGCCCAAAATTTGAGAGAAATCCGAGTAGCGGTTATCAAGATATGCTCCGAAAACGAAATGTTATGGACGGACGGACGTACGAACGGACAGGCTGAAACCAGTATACGTCAGTCGCGACACCCCTCCGGCACGAGAGGTCACGCACTGATCAGCTGTCGCGACTGACCAATCAGAATTGAGAACGAAGCCCGCCATAATCTAACTGTTCCTAGATGGATGGACAGTTACGTTGGATTTGAATCGCCCGGTAAAGGTACAAAATTGCACAAATTTACTAATTTGACGACGGGAATATATAAAGTGATACTTGTAGAATATGCTGATGTATTTTGTTTGGCGGTAAACCGTTTATTTCTCGATTCACCCAAAGTCCGTTTCACACCTTGATGTGGATTAATATAAAGCATGGGGTTATATATAGAGACCCCATATTTCGACACTTCACCCTAATACCACCGTCCACACCCCCCAAAACTCTTGTTTTGCGGGCCTGTGATTCACAGCACACTGGTACTCTTCAATGTAAGTTTCAAACTTGTCCTGTCATTAGTAACCAGGATATGGACTGGATAAGCATACATTGAAGGGCCATAACTCTGGGAGAATCGTCATGACAGGCAAAAGAATGAGACAACGCACATCAGTAAGGTACTAAGCATCTTCATGTATGTTTCGATCAAATAGCAGCTGAGATATCATCCACGGTACAGTTAGGCAATACAAAGTGATTTCTGTATTCCCCTTCATGGGGGGGGGAGGTGGTGACAGCCGCCAACCTCGGCGATGTGGAACTGATGTGTTCCATGTTCTCCTAACAGATATGAATAATTTACTTCAACTTACACTATGTCGCTCAGCCAGATCCTGTGACACAAAGCCTGGGAGAGGTGTAGCCTGGGAGAGGTGCGTCTACATTGGTCTGGGTCGGGAGAAGTTTGTTGCCATACTGTTTCTCCAGAAAATACAACCTTGTGACTTTTTCCATCATCACTATTCGTGAAGACTGCAATACAAACAGGGACCTGTTTTACCATGCATAGCCACCTTAAAAGTCAATAAAAACAGTATTATAAAACATTTCATCAGAAGGCAATATGGATCTGTTACTGGGAACATATTTGAAACAACTTTGAAACTCTTAACCCCTAATGTACAGTAAGTCAAGGGGCTGGCCCTGAAACATGGCCGGTAAATAACAAAAAAGAAAATCGGGGGACATCACTTTAGATGTTTTGTTTCTTTCCCAAAATAAGCTACAAATAACTGGTTTGGCACCCCTTTCCTTACAACTGGTGGGACATCCCAGCTCTTAGAAATGAAAAGGATATCACAGTTTTTTTCTCAGACATGCAGTGATTATAAGATTTCCTCACCTCCAGGTGTAACTTCCTTTCCTTGTAGGAGAGGATAACTGGCATTCACATGAGGTCCACAAGCCAATCTAATCCATTATCCTGTTACCAATTCACACAATGAGTGGGGTCCAGTATTTGCCTGTTCCTACAGATCATTGAAATACAAACAAAATTATTTATATTAGATAAAACTCAATCAGGGCAGTATACATTCTGTAGCAAATTATTGTTACTGCATGAACTGGTTAGGGATACTACCAAAATGGGAAACCCCACAGAGTTAATCCGGTTTAATCGATGATGACATGAACATTTGACGGAATATTCGACCTAAATATACGGAAAAAAAAATTGAGCTAATTTTTTGCAATGTGCCTACCTACCGTAAACGAGAGATCCTGAAGGATCTCGGCGCCCACCATTGTCCGATAATTGTAAGCTAATGACAAGAGGATCTTTTTGTTCATTGTTACTAGGAACAAGCAATTGATTTGTAATTTTGTTTACAGAATTTCGAATTTGAGCGAAAAAGCTCGAAAAAGGGACACTGGAAAACACCAAGATATCATCTTTCTAAGTTTCAGGAGTTTCAAGATTTCTAGCAACTGTACTTTTGTCGGTTGTTATAGTACAAGAGAAATGAGCAAAGTTAGTCTGAAAGTGAATGTAAATATACGGAGGATCCTTCGTCTTCGTTTTGTAGTATTTTATTTTATTTTTTTATCTTTGCACGTGTCATCATCGGGTACTGAAAACGAAGACAAATCTCTTTGACACTTTGGCTTGAGATATGAAACATACTTAAGATTTTATAATTAGGAACGAATGCTAATTCTGTTCTGTTTACTGGGCTAGTTTGAGATATCTCTTTTAAGATACCATGCTCGAAAATAGTAAGATGGTACAATACTTAATACTGAAGGGATCCGGTCCTCGCAGTAAATTTGAAGCTTCGAAAGTGTCTGAATCCTGATTATCTCCCTTGGATCGAAACATGCAGTAGTCTACAGTTGTCGAGTTGTGACGTTGTGTCACAAGAGTGACGTCCCTTCATGTAGCCGACCCGCCGGCAGACGAAACGGTGGGGCAGTTCACTTGCACACTGCATGGACTAAAGAAAACTTGAAGAAATACATTTTAATTCCGACTTATTTGAACTCCTTAATATGGAAGGTAAAGGTACGGATATTCTTTATAGTAAAAATGCCGCACCGTTTCATCCGCCGACTCATGTGATGCAACGTCACAACTCGGGAATACCGTATTAATTTGAAGCGTAACTTGGATTTTCGAATCGGACCAAAAAAGGTATCTTCAACAACTAGGCCCCATGTGGGACCTGTGTACCAAATTTCAGAAAGATCCATGAAGTACTTCCGGAGGAATCACGATAACAAAGTTGCATGGGGAAATCCAAGGTGGCCACCTGCTGGCCATATTGGATTTTCGAATCGGACCAGAAAAGGTATCTTGCACAACTACACGACAAGGGGAACCTGTGTACCAAATTTGACAAAGATCCATGCAGTATTTCCTGAGAAATCGCAATAAGAAAAGGTATCTTGCACAACTAGACCCCAAGGAGAACATGTGTACCAAATTTGAGAAAGATCCATGCAGTACTTCCTGAGAAATGACGATAACAATGTTTCATGAGGAAATACAAGATGGCTGCCTGGTGGCCATATTGGATTTTCGAATCAGACCAGAAAAGGTATCTTGCACAACTAGACCCCAAGGGGAAGCCCTGAACAAATTTGAGAAAGATCCATGCAGTAGTTCCTGAGAAATCGCGATAACAAGGTTTCATGGAGAAATCCAAGATGGCCGCCTTGTGGCCATATTGGATTTTCGATTCGGACAGAAAAAGGTATGTTGCACAACTAGACCCTAAGGGGAACCTGTGCACCAAATTTTGAGAAAGATCCATGCAGTACTTCCTTAGAAATCGTGATAAAGTTTCATGGGGAAATTCAACATGGCTGCCTGGTGGCCATACTGGATTTTCCAATCGGACCAGAAAAGGTATCCTGCACAACTAGATCCCAAGGGGAACCTGTGTACCAAATTTCAGAAAGATCCGTACAGTACTTCCTGGGAAATGACGATAACAATGTTTCATGGGGAAATCCAAGATGGCTGCCTGGTGGCCATACTGGATTTTCGAATCGGACCAGAAAAGGTATCTTGCACAACTAGACCCCAAGGGGAACCTGTGTACCAAAATTGAGAAAGATCCATGAAGTAGTTCCTGAGAAATCGCGATAACAAGGTTTCATGGGGAAATCCAAGATAGCTGCCTGGTGGCCATATTGGATTTTCGAATCGGACCGAAAAAGGTATCTTGCACAACTAGACCCCAAGGGGAACCTGTGTACCAAATTTGAGAAAGATCCATGCAGTAGTTCCTGAGAAATCGCGATAACAATGTTTCATGGGGAAAATGCAAGATGGCTGCCTGGTGGCCACATTGGATTTTCGAATCAGACCAAAAAAAGATTTCTTGCACAACTAGACCCAAGGGGAACCTGTGTACCAAATTTGAGAAATATCCAAGCAGTAGTTCCTGAGAAATCGCGATAACAAGGTTTCATGGGGAAATCCAAGATGGCTGCCTGGTGGCCATATTGGATTTTCGAATCGGACCAAAAAAGGTATCTTGCACAACTAGATCCCAAGGGGAACTTGTGTACCAAATTTGAGAAAGATCCATCCTGTAGTTCCTGAGAAATCGCGATAACAAGGTTTCATGGGGAAATCCAAGATGGCTGCCTGGTGGCCATATTGGATTTTCGAATCGGACCAAAAAAGGTATCTTGCACAACTAGACCCCAAGGGGAACCTGTGTGCCAAATTTGAGAAAGATCCATAAAGTAGTTCCTGAGAAATCGCGATAACAAGAATTGTTTACGGACGGACTGACGGACGGACGGCGGACGGACGGACGACGGACCACGGACGAAAAGTGATTTGAACAGCCCACCATCTGGTGATGGTGGGCTAAAAAATATGTTATAAAATTTTGGAGTAAATAAAAGAAAAATGCCCATCTATCTTCCCTATTTTCAAAATGCATGTAACAGTAAACACACATATTATTTTGTTTGGCCTTACCTATAATCGTCTTTGAATTAAATTAACCAAATTTAACAGGGCATCTCATTCCCTTGACGCCATGGGCCTAGTATATACAATTTGGATGAATGGCGTCATGAATCCTCACCCCAATTAGGCTGAATTATTCGTAACCCAAAGTGTTTCCTCCCGTTCATCCAAAGACCACGACTTTGAAAGATGATCATATTCAGCGCATTGGTCCAGGAGCTCCTCTCTAGAAAACTGTAAAATTCATATTTCTATCCTGTCAGCGAAGTTTGTGGGAAGGTGGAGTATGTTGTCAATAACAAAAATAAACACAAGACATGCAGATTACTTACCATTTTATCGTATTTTTTCAAAGTCAAACTGTTCTTCAAAACGACAGCGTGTTTGGCGCCATCTTTGTTTGCCTCATTTTGGAACTACCAGGCGAAATTAATCGATAGTTCATAAAATATGAGTAATACGCGAGAGGGCAAGATTGAGAGAATAAAATTCAATTCAATTAAATTCCATTACCAAATGAGCTCTCCACAGGAATACCTCCCCTTATGCTGCTTTCCGAATATGATGTTTAAACAAAAATTGATCAATTAGTTGAGCCTCGTGGCCTCGACTTCGACCAGAACATGGCGGTAACAACAACAGCAACAGGTATGAATGTGAGCGAAATATGTTTTTCTATCGAAAACTTATAAACGGGAAAGTGGTATCAACCGGATTTATCATTTTTTTGCGAGACAATTACATATTCCACTTTCTTGCATAATTCATAAGCAAATGTACGTCAAAAATTTTATGGTACCGAAGAAAGCATGTCCCCTATTTTAGCATCAAAAGTAGTCAGTTCATAATTTGAGATATTTATCATACACGACTCCACAGTCTCGCCATATTAGATAAACTGGGTCATATCCAGAGCGAGGCTCTGGGTCATTGGAACGTAAACACTGGCAAGAAAGCACGTGGCCCAGGCTATTAATCAAACATGCCGAAAGATGCAAATAATGGCTCAAGTAAAGGAAAAGGCAAGGATAAACGCAAACTTCTCGAGGACCCCGAAGACGGCCATAACCTGGATGACATGTCCCATGAAAAATTTACTTTATGGTCGCCACTGGCACTCAAAAATTCAATCTTAATAAATTAATATCCTATCAATGCTCCCCAATCGTACATGTCGCTATAACGATCTTACGTATTTCAAGTGAATTTGGTGTTCTGAGCGCCCATACCATGGATATTTAATAGCAATATGAGATCATGGTCGCATCTGGACTCATCCATTTGCAGTCGGGGAGGGGAGATAAGTTCACTGCGTCCATTTACCCCAATGCTTACACCAAAGATCAGTCCATATTATGGCGCCACAATGTCGGGACCGCGGCAACATGAAAAGACACCCGGTCATTTGCCCGTCAGCGAGCCGGCTTATTCGGCTGAGCCAACCAAAAATTCTTTGTCATCAATGTTCCCTTCAAAGCACTATGAAGCGTTCTCGGGATTGGTTAACACGCGAGTTACTGCAAGCCTACAAGCGACAGTATCCAAATGGAGAGCAGATAGGATTTAATTTTAATTAGATTGTCAAAAATTACGTCGAAATTCGAGGAAAGTCTTCAGATGGCTCGTTTGAGGACTTGGTGGCAAGGCAATATCTACTGATCATATATTTATTTTAAATATATATATATATTCTGGTGATTAAATGTTGTATCAATTGTTTATTGGGGTTAGAACTATATCATATACATATGTGTATACAACCACAACACCACGATAAACCGTGATGAAAAAGTCATATTTTCACACTAAGTAGCTTAAGTGTAATGATTTCTAGACAAACAGATTACTTCTGGTAACATCAAAAAAGAAAACGTCGCATGTACGAGTCCAAGAGATCTTTAATCTTGCACACAACAGCTATTTAACCCTATCTGGCCTGGGCGATTTGGGGTGTGTCGCAGCCTGGGGGGGGGGGGCGGAAAGTGCCCCCCTATATATTTTCTCTACCATTAAGGCTAGAGCGCTGAAACTTACCACACAGTATCTTTGGTTCAAGTTCTACCGGGAAATATTAAAAAATCCAAGATGGCCGCCATGATGACGTCACAGTGACGTCATCTTCTCGGAAGCCGTTTTTCGGCCTTTTTGGGGTCGATCTTTCGAAATTTTCATTTTTCCGATTTTTCTCTCGAAAAAAATCAAATAAAATATAGAATAATTAGTTATTTATAAATAAAATACTTTCAAGGACTTTTAGGCAAGGAAAATGTGAAGAAATGGAGCGAAAAGATTGAAAAACACGACTTCGCGGATATCACATGGCCGCCATTTTGAAAATAGGCCCAATAAGATAAGCTTAAAAGTCACCAAGTTTCAGCCTCCTCGCTTTTGTCGTTTCGGAGCAGCAAAGAAAAGTTCACTAGGGGGGCACTTTCCGCCCCCCCCCCCAGGCCAGGTAGGGTTAAAATACCTCGATTCTCTCATCTTAGCAATGCTGTAGCGCGCCACGTGGCTTTGTTTACGTTCCACTCGAAAGTAAGTCGCTCAGCCGCAGAACCGTGGAGTCGTGTATTGTAAAAACATGATCACTTTGGGTTACGATTAATTCAGCCTAATTGGAGTGAGGATTCATAACGCCATTCACCCAAATTTGGCGGCTTTTGGCCGGAATCAGGCCAATAATTTTCAACATTTCTCCCACCTGCTAAATCGCTGTAGGGTCAGTGTTAGCCACATATATGCAACTCGGTGTATGTAGCCACGACTGAATTGCACATCCTTACTAGGACAGACATCAGTAGCGACCTTTTCTTCGTGGCCAAACATGACAAAAATGTACAATTGACCATGGCATTTAACGGGTTGTAAACATGTCAAATATACTTCTCTCCCCCGACAAAAAGTATCTGGTTCATTCCTGCAGCGCTAGTACACATAAATAGTGTAACGAAAGTGCAGAATGCAAACGACCCCTTGGGTTCCCCTTTAATAAATCACTGCTTGACTACTGTGAAATCGAAAGTTACATTGTGTTTACGTGTGCGGTTCCCTTACCTGATGGAATTCAACGCTGTAATTTTCCTAGAATGAACTACAATAATGCGGGAGACAGACAATGCCTCGAAATCCCGGTGAAGTTATCTCAAACGATCAGTTGGGACGGCGAAAGGAACCCTGGTGAGGCTCGCTTGTTTCGCTGTAGATGACGTCAGTCAGGAATCCGGAAGTCAACATTGAGAATATGCAGATGAAGGACAGTGAACTTTGCGGTCGTCGTATGAATTAACTAGAGAGAGTTGGAAGCTGAGATTTACCAGTTACGTCCGTTATGAATTATAGTTTGTTCCTCCATAGCCATATTTTTCCAGCGAAGTCCAGATAAACAGATCGGGGATTGTGGTAATTTGACAATAAAGAGGGCGCTGGTATCTTCGACGTCCGTTGCTACCTTTATCCCCAGAAGAGCGGTAGCCCTATATAAGCAGACCAGCAGAAACTTTGAGGTGAGAACACGTCCAGTTGTATCGGGGAGAAGAAATCTAATACATTGCCGGGCCGGAGAAGGGCCGTATCAGGCCGCCGAATTCTTGCCGCCGCCGGGCCGGGACCAGGCCGCCGAATTGAAGAAGTGCCGCCGCCGAATTTTATAGCATCATAGCATACATTTACACTCACTTACATTCACACGTCTGTGTTTACGCTACTCCGATCTCTACCTGTCTCAACCGTAATGCACAGCTGTGCGGGTACAGCACTGGGAGATAGGGTATAGACAATTATCGTTGACGGTTATTTCTATCTCTACCTGATCCTCGTCCGTATCGCACAGACGTGCAGGTTTAGCTCTGGGAATTAACTAACGGCATTAGTGTTGATAGCATGGCCATACCTTAGCCGCATCTCTACTTGACTCAACCGTATTGAACAGTTGTACCGGTACGGCCCTGTGGTTAATGGTATCGATAAAGCTGTAACCGGTAGGAGACGCTCGTCTCTGTGAAGAGGGTACAGCTAAACCAAATCAAACACAGTTCCTACATAAACAATTATCCATGCACACACGTACTTAAACACACAACCTACGAGCTGAAATACATTCATGCTAACACTCACAAGCTATAGGCCCAGGTCCAGAGCTTGATATATATACACCTACCCAGTAAATCGTACCATAAACGATTATCCATTCACGCCCCCATAAGCATACGGCCTCTCACAACCCTGTACATACATTGAGTAATTCACGGCCAATCATAGATTAATACTGTCTCATACAGTAGTATATAAAAGGGGAAACCTTGACCAAATGCCCACCCACTGCGGATGTCCATACAGTAGTATAGGAAGAGGGTTCCTAGACCAGGTGACCATACAGTAGTATATGAAGAGGGTTCCTAGACCAGGTGCCTACTCATCCACCGTGTGTTATCGATGTTCGATCCTATGTGGACCGTGTAGCCGTGAACTCTAGCCTTGATGATTCGTCCTTGGAGCCGGGCCGCGGAGTGAGTCGCCGTGAGCGGGGTCGCTGAAGCCTGGGGGTGTATTCCTACGAGGGGTGCCGTCTGCTGCTGTGGCGAGCCGTGCAGTTGAATAGTCCTGCGGTGTTACAGAGAGACGGGCCGGTGCCGTAGAAGCCTGTGTACTGTGATAGTACTGTCGTGCCCAGGCCGTCCGCATCCATTGACATTTACCAACGGTTGGAGGGGCCAGGTCGTGTAAGACGAGACACGACGACGACGAGAAGTCCATACAGCCCGAGTAAAGAAGACCGGGGGAAGGAAGACACACGCCGGACATAACTACAGAGGGTCCAGGTCGTGTAAGACGAGACACGACATCAAGTTCATCCATACGGGAGTGAACGAAGACCTGGGGAAGGAAGATAGAAGCTGGACCCAACCACGAGAGAACCGGTCGTGACCAGACTGTGGCTGTGACCAGGCCTGATCGCGATATAGCTAGGGCTATATAATTTTGTATATATCTTTCTATTATATTGGACTTCGGCTAAAGATAACTATAAGAATACAGGTAAATCCAATTCATAGATCAGGGATCTTCTTTGCACGGATTGTACGCTACCGCGATCTGAATCCTGTATTCCTGCTCATAGAATTATATGTAAGTATTGTATTAATTTGCTTTGGTTGTCATTACAGGTCTTCCTTTCCAACCTCCTCGATCCAGACAAGGTGACAGGTTGAATCGAACTCCCTCGTTGGCCAAGATCAGTGCACGAGTGCGTTCCCGGTAGCCTGACAGTTTGTCTTGGGGACCCTGCGCACTCTCTTGTGGATCTGAAACATCCATTCCCCACGTAAACGTTTCAATAGCATCAAATCATGTCACTATCTTTCTATCACGTTCAAATGTTGAAAATGGCACAAGTACAAGAAATGCTTCAATGCGCATGTACTGCTAATAACACAAACACTTTACGATATGTCGTAAAGAAGACGACGTCATTAGCTGCTGGGGTAAGCGAGATGGAGCTGGACCACGTGCGTGAAGACCCACCCACTAGCTGACCACGCCTTCTTCACGACATATCGTAAAGTGTTCGTGTTATTAGCTGTGCATGCGCATTGGAGCATTTCTTGTACTTGTGTCATTTTCAACATTTGAACGTGATAGAGAGATAGTGACATGATTTGATGCTATTTATGTGTACTAGCGCTGCAGGAACGAGCCAGATACTTTGTGTCGGGGGAGAGAAGTATATTTGACATGTTTACAATCCGTTAAATGCCATGCTCAATTGTACATTTTTGTCATGTTTGGCCACGAAGAAAAGGTCGCTACTGATGTCTGTCCTAGTAAGGATGTGCAACTCAGTCGTGGTTACATACACCGAGTTGCATATATGTGGCTAGCTCAGTGTGACCCCAGTTTCCAACACGAACTTCGTTTTATCCATTTTGTCTAATTGAGTGATAAATCCGTGCAAAGTTAATTTATTTATCGAGAAATCACTTACCTATAGTAGAATTATGTCCCCCAAGCACCAGCTATACTCTTAATCTGCTGATTTAGTAGAGTTTTCCTCAGTGTCGGCCATGTTACCGTTACAACTGAATCGAATGACAGCGCCCTCTATAGCCACACACAGAATGGAGCGAAGGGAGATAACTCCGTTTGACAGAGTTCAGAGTTCAAGTTTATTGCACAAATATACACAGCTACAGCACAGACAACGTGTTGTATTACATGACATTATTACATTGAATAAATCATTATTTGAAATAGAATTCAAATGCGGAATATATTGCCCTCTGTCGACATCAGGATACAATATGACAGAGGCTGGGTTTCGACCGTGTTTTTTTTATCAGAGACCTAATTCAGTAATTTTCAAAGTTCAAGATGTCCTCATGTATTTTGTAAAAATGACAATGCATGTGCACTTATGGATGTGTTCCCCAACAATAATTACATATTACTGGATGGCCAGAAAGTATAATGTAACTGAAGGAGCATTTTGACAGGGTATTCTTAAAATGAATGCGGGATTCCTCCTGAATACTCAGGCCATACAACCATTTCAGGCGTTGCAGCCGGAAATTCTGGAGATACTTTCTGAATTAAGTTAAAAAGTGTTCAAAATTCTGTAAATTAGATGGTCTTACATAATATATATATATAAATAATATACCGAGAAAATCCAGTCAGAATTTACTGGCATGCTCGATGTGTCTGCCAGCGATCGCCCCTCAGCCTATAGCTTCCGCCCAATCAGGAACGGTATAGATGTGCAGTCAACCGTGTCTCCACCAAAAGAACATAATTTCGCTAACATTCAAAAGTTGTTCTAATTTTTCCATTAGTAATGCAAGTGAATGAAAAAAATAATTTTTTTATACCTATTACGTCTGTCGAGCCATTCATTTTAATATAGGCAAAATTACAAATTATATCAATTTACACTATAATGAAACTGATATATTACAGAAAGTTTGTGGAGGTAAATATATTTTAGGAAACCAATATTTATTTGGATATAGCTGTTTATAAAGGTGATGATCTTGTCTGACCACTCATCTGTCATCACCCTAAAAAGGTGATGAGATTTCATCACCTTTTTAGGGTGATGACCAAGGATGGCCACTCGTCGTTCATCACCCTAAAAGGGTGATGGCTGGATCTCATCACCCTTTTATGGTGATGGCCTGGTTTCATCACCTTTTTAGGGTGATGAATTTTGTCGTCACCTTTTCTCACCCCTAAAAGGGTGATGACCAAACCCCATCACCCCAAAAAGGTGATGGCCCATCATCTTTTTCTGACTGTGTGGGGTGGCGGATCCGTCTTTTCGACGCTACTGAACTGAAACTGGCCCAATATCTTTACCGTTTTAAGAAAACAGAGTTCACAGTCTGCCTGCATGATCCCCACATTTATCTCACACTATATGTGCAAATAAAATATCGCCCCACTTCAACCCCACTATCGTCTTAGGCTATGCATGGAAGAATGCTTGCCCAACAAAATCCCCACGTTTATCCTAAGCTATGAAAACGGCGAGCATTTTGCTCTACATCATCCCCACGCCGGACTTAAACTTTCAGCACAGCCCGGCACATTCCCTACATTGGACTTTGTCTACGAGCGAAGTTCATTTTCCCTACACCAACCCCACGTTACACTTTGAATATGTAGCAGATAAAGGTATGCCCTACATCATCCCCACGCGGACTTTGAATTCTCAGAACTGTCGCCCATTCACCCGTCATAATCCCCACATCCGCCCTACATAATCCCCATATTTATGCTAAATTTGCATAATCGTGGACAGCTGCCCCACACAAACCCTACGTTATCCCCACGAGGAAAGTTCCAAACAACGTTTCGCCCCACACGAACCCCACGCGCCCACCAATACCCCACACTTTCCTCACGCAATCCCCACGTTTATGTGTGTAAGGTATGTATGCAGTAACTGCTCACATATTCTAACTTATCAGTATCGGCTCTATTCAGATAATGATTGAACAAGAGTGAGAAAAAGAGAACCACGCTGTATAAGTCTGAGAAAGGTAACTGAAAACTATGCTCATCTAGTGTTACTGTTAGCTGTGTGAAGTGGGTTTGATATTGGATATTGGATATTGGACATTCATATTTCACAGGTTCGGTTTACAAAGGTTAAATATTCAAAAATATTCAGTGGATATTCGTTGGATATTCGTTGGATATTCATTTGATATTCGTTTGATATTGGATATTCATTGGATATTCGTTTGATATTGGATATTCGTTGGATATTCGTTTGATATTGGATATTCAATGGATATTCGACATATGAAATGCCGATTCGTCTCATATCATGTAAAGGGGTATAATTAATGGATTTTTCGTCTAAACTAAGCCGCGCGCCGCTCCTATTTTACTCTGTTTTGAAAGATCACGTACGTAGCTACAACATACCCTTAATTTCAGAGCGGCGCGCGGCTTCGTTTTTTTTATATGCTATTTCGAAAGATTAAAAAATATGAAAAAAATATATAATGAAAATGGGTAGAATTAATGAACTTTTCCTCTAAACTAAGCCGCGCGCCGCTCCCATTGCACTCTGTTTTGAAAGACCACGCGCGTAGCTACACCACACCCTTAAGTTCAGAGCGGCGCGCGGCTTCGTTTTTTTTATGCTATTTCGAAAGATTAAAAAATATGAAAAAATATATCATGAAGAGGGGTATAATTATTGAACTTTTCGTCTAAACTAAGCCGCGCGCCGCTCCAATTTTACTCTGTTTAGAGAGACCACGTACGTAGCTACACCATACCCTTAATTTCAGAGCGGCGCGCGGCTTCGTTTTTTTTATATCTTATTTCGAAAGATTTAAAAATATGAAAAAATATATCATGAAGAGGGGTATAATTATTGAACTTTTCGTCTAAACTAAGCCGCGCGCCGCTCCAATTTTACTCTGTTTTGAAAGACCACGAAGGTAGCGACACCATACCCTTAATTTCAGAGCGGCGCGCGGCTTCGTTTTTTTATGTGCTATTTCGAAATATTAAAAAATATGAAAAAATATATTATGAAAAGGGGTACAATTAATGAACTTTTCGTCTAAACTAAGCCGCGCGCCGCCCCAATTTTACTCTGTTTAGAGAGACCACGTACGTAGCTACACCATACCCTTAATTTCAGAGCGGCGCGCGGCTTCACTTTTTTTATATCTTATTTCGAAAGATTAAAAAATATGAAAAAATATATCATGAAGATGGGTATAATTATTGAACTTTTCGTCTAAACTAAGCCGCGCGCCGCTCCAATTTTACTCTGTTTAGAAAGACCACGAAGGTAGCTACACCATACCCTTAATTTCAGAGCGGCGCGAGGCTTCGTTTTTTTATGTGCTATTTCGAAATATTAAAAAATATTAAAAAAATATATTATGAAAATGGGTATAATTAATGAACTTTTCGTCTAAACTAAGCCGCGCGCCGCTCCAATTTTACTCTGTTTTGAAAGACCACGAACGCAGCTACACCATGCCCTTAATTTCAGAGCGGCGCGCGGTTTCGTTTTTTTTTATATCTTATTTCGAAAGATTAAAAAATATGAAAAAATATATCATGAAGATGGGTATAATTATTGAACTTTTCGTCTAAACTAAGCCGCGCGTCGCTCCAATTTTACTCTCTTTAGAAAGACCACGAAGGTAGCTACACCATACCCTTAATTTCAGAGCGGCGCGAGGCTTCGTTTTTTTTATATGCTATTTCGAAAGATTAAAAAATATGAAAAAAATATATTATGAAAAGGGGTACAATTAATGAACTTTTCGTCTAAACTAAGCCGCGCGCCGCCTCAATTTTACTCTGTTTAGAGAGACCACGTACGTAGCTATACCATACCCTTAATTTCAGAGCGGCGCGCGGCTTCGTTTTTTTTATACCTTATTTCGAAAGATTAAAAAATATGAAAAAATATATCATGAAGAGGGATATAATTATTGAACTTTTCGTCTAAACTAAGCCGCGCGCCGCTCCAATTTTTCTCTGTTTAGAAAGACCACGAAGGTAGCTACACCATACCCTTAATTTCAGAACGGCACGCGGCTTCGTTTTTTTTATATGCTATTTCGAAAGATTAAAAAATATGAAAAAAATATATGATGAAGAAGGGTATAATTAATGAACTTTTCGTCTAAACTAAGCCGCGCGCCGCTCTAATTTTACTCTGTGTAGAAAGGCCACGAACGTAGCTACACCATACCCTTAATTTCAGAGCGGCGCGCGGCTTCGTTTTTTTATGTGCTATTTCGAAATATTAAAAAATATGAAAAAATATATTATCAAAATGGATATAATTAATGAACTTTTCGTCTAAACTAAGCCGCGCGCCGCTCCAATTTTACTCTGATTAGAGAGACCACGTACGTAGCTACACCATACGCTTAATTTCAGAGCGGCGCGCGGCTTCGTTTTTTTTATATCTTATTTCGAAAGATTAAAAAATATGAAAAAATATATCATGAAGAGGGATATAATTATTGAACTTTTCGTCTAAACTAAGTCGCGCGCCGCTCCAATTTTTCTCTGTTTAGAAAGACCACGAAGGTAGCTACACCATACCCTTAATTTCAGAACGGCGCGCGGCTTCGGTTTTTTTATATGCTATTTCGAAATATTAAAAAATATGAAAAAATATACTATGAAAACGGGTATGATTAATGAACTTTTCGTCTAAACTAAGCTGCGCGCCGCTCCAATTTTACTCTGTTTTGAAAGACCATGAACGTAGCTACACCATACCCTTAATTTCAGAGCGACTTGCGGCTTCGTTTTTTTTATATCTTATTTCGAAAGATTAAAAAATATGAACAAATATATCATGAAGAGGGGTATAATTATTGAACTTTTCGTCTAAACTAAGCCGCGCGCCGCTCCAATTTTACTCTGTTTAGAAAGATCACGAAGGTAGCTACACCATACCCTTAATTTCAGAGCGGCGCGCGGCTTCGTTTTTTATATGCTATTTCGAAAGATTAAAAAATATGAAAAAAATATATGATGAAGAAGGGTATAATTAATGAACTTTTCGTCTAAACTAAGCCGCGCGCCGCTCTGAAATTAAGGGTATGGTGTAGCTACCTTCGTGGTCTTTCTAAACAGAGTAAAATTGGAGCGGCGCGCGGCTAAGTTTAGACGATAAGTTCATTAATTATACCCCTTTTCATAATATATTTTTTTCATATTATTTAATCTTTCGAAATAGCATTTAAAAAAAACGAAGGCGCGCGCCGCTCTGAAATTAAGGGTGTGGTTTAGCTACGTGTGTGGTCTTTCAAAACAGAGTAAAATGGGAGCGGCGCGCGGTTTAGTTTAGACGAAAAGTTCATTAATTCTACCCCTTTTCATTATATGTTTTTTCATATTTTTTAGTCTTTCGAAATAGCATATAAAAAAACGAAGCCGCGCGCCGCTCTGAAATTAAGGGTATGTTGTAGCTACGTGCGTGGTCTTTCAAAACAGAGTAAAATGGGAGCGCCGCGCGGCTTAGTTTAGACGAAAAGTTCATTAATTATACCCCTTTTCATAATATATTTTTTTCATATTTTTTAATATTTCGAAATAGCATATAAAAAAAACGAAGCCGCGCGCCGTTCTGAAATTAAGGGTATGGTGTAGCTACCTTCGTGGTCTTTCTAAACAGAGAAAAATTGGAGAGGCGCGCGGCTTAGTTTAGACGAAAAGTTCAATAATTATATCCCTCTTCATGATATATTTTTTCTTTTTTTTTAATCTTTCGAAATAAGATATAAAAAAAAACGAAGCCGCGCGCCGCTCTGAAATTAAGGGCATGGTGTACATGTAGCTACTTTCGTGGTCTTTCTAACCAGAGTAAAATTGGAGCGGCGCGCGGCTTAGTTTAGACGAAAAGTTCATTAATTATACCCCTTTTCATAATATATTTTTTTCATATTTTTTAATATTTCGAAATAGCATATAAAAAAAACGAAGCCGCGCGCCGCTCTGAAATTAAGGATATGGTGTAGCTACCTTCGTGGTCTTTCTAAACAGAGTAAAATTGGAGCGGCGCGTGGCTTAGTTTAGACGAAAAGTTCAATAATTATACCCCTCTTCATGATATATTTTTTCATATTTTTTAATCTTTCGAAATAAGATATCAAAAAACGAAGCTGCGCGCCGCTCTGAAATTAAGGGCATGGTGTAGCTACGTTCGTGGTCTTTCTAAACAGAGTAAAATTGGAGCGGCGCGCGGCTTAGTTTAGACGAAAAGTTCATTAATTATACCCTTCTTCATCATATATTTTTTCAATATTTTTTAATCTTTCGAAATAGCATAAAAAAAAAACGAAGCCGCGCGCCGCTCTGAAATTAAAGGTATGGTGTAGCTACCTTCGTGGTCTTTCTAAACAGAGTAAAATTGGATCGGCCCGCGGCTTAGTTTAAACGAAAAGTTCATTAATTATACCCTTTTCATAATATATTTTTTTAATATTTTTTAATATTTCGAAATAGCATATAAAAAAACGAAGACGCGCGCCGCTCTGAAATTAATGGTATGGTGTAGCTACCTTCGTGGTTTTTCTAAACAGAGTAATATTGGAGCGGCGCGCGGCTTAGTTTAGACGAAAAGTTCATTAATTATATCCCTTTTCATAATATATTTTTTTCATATTTTTTAATACTTCGAAATAGCATATAAAAAAAACGAAGCCGCGCGCCGCTCTGAAATTAAGGGTATGGTGTAGCTACCTTCGTGGTCTTTCTAAACAGAGTAAAATTGGAGCGGCGCGCAGCTTAGTTTAGACGAAAAGTTTATTAATTATACCCCTTTTCATAATATATTTTTTTCATATTATTTAATCTTTCTAAATAGCATATAAAAAAACGAAGCCGCGCGCCGCTCTGAAATTAAGGGTTTGGTGTAGCTACGTTCGTGGTCTTTCTAAACAGAGTAAAATTGGAGCGACACGCGGCTTATAGTTTAGACGAAAAATTTATTAATTATACCCCTCTTCATGATATATTTTTTCATATTTTTTAATCTTTCGAAATAAGATATTAAAAAAAACGAAGCCGCGCGCCGCTCTGAAATTAAGGGTATGTTGTAGCTACGTACGTGGTCTTTCAAAACAGAGTAAAATGGGAGCGCCGCGCGGCTTAGTTTAGACGAAAAGTTCATTAATTATACCCCTTTTCATAATATATTTTTTTCATATTTCGAAATAGCATATAAAAAAAAACGAAGCCGCGCGCCGTTCTGAAATTAAGGGTATGGTGTAGCTACCTTCGTGGTCTTTCTAAACAGAGAAAAATTGAGGCGGCGCGCGGCTTAGTTTAGACGAAAAGTTCAATAATTATATCCCTCTTCATGATATATTTTTTCATATTTTTTAATCTTTCGAAATAAGATATAAAAAAAAACGAAGCCGCGCGCCGCTCTGAAATTAAGGGCATGGTGTACATGTAGCTACGTTCGTGGTCTTTCTAACCAGAGTAAAATTGGAGCGGCGCGCGGCTTAGTTTAAACGAAAAGTTCATTAATTATACCCCTTTTCATAATATATTTTTTTCATATTTTTTAATATTTCAAAATAGCATATAAAAAAAAGGAAGCCGCGCGCCGCTCTGAAATTAAGGGTATGGTGTAGCTACCTTCGTGGTCTTTCTAAACAGAGTAAAATTGGAGCGGCGCGCGCCTTAGTTTAGACGAAAAGTTCAATAATTATACCCCTCTTCATGATATATTTTTTCATATTTTTTAATCTTTCGAAATAAGATATCAAAAAACGAAGCTGCGCGCCGCTCTGAAATTAAGGGAATGGTGTAGCTACGTTCGTGGTCTTTCTAAACAGAGTAAAATTGGAGCGGCGCGCGGCTTAGTTTAGACGAAAAGTTCATTAATTATACCCTTCTTCATCATATATTTTTTCATATTTTTAATATTTCGAAATAGCATATAAAAAACGAAGCCGCGCGCCGCTCTGAAATTAAGGGTATGTGTAGCTACCTTCGTGGTCTTTCTAAACAGAGTAAAATTGAGCGGCGCGCGGCTTAGTTTAAACGAAAAGTTCATTAACTATACCCCTTTTCATAATATATTTTTTTCATATTTTTTAATATTTCGAAATAGCATATAAAAAAAACGAAACCGCGCGCCGCTCTGAAATTAAGGGTATGGTGTAGCTACCTTCGTGGTCTTTCTAAACAGAGTAAAATTGGAGCAGCGCGCGGCTTAGTTTAGACGAAAAGTTCATTAATTATACCCGCTTTCATAATATATTTTTTTCATATTTTTTAATATTTCGAAATAGCATATAAAAAAAAACGAAGCCGCGCGCCGCTCTGAAATTAAGGGTATGGTGTAGCTACGTACCTGGTCTTTCTAGGCAGAGTAAAATTGGAGCGGCGCGCGGCTTACTTTAGACGAAATGTTCATTAGTTATACCACTTTTCATGATATATTTTTTTCTTATTATATAATCTTTCTAAATAGCATATAAAAAAAAACGAAGCCGCGCGGCGCTCTGAAATTAAGGGTTTGGTGTAACTACGTTCGTGGTCTTTCTAAACAGAGTAAAATTGGAGCGGCGCGTGGCTTAGTTTAGACGAAAAGTTCAATAATTATACCCCTCTTCATGATATATTTTTTCATATTTTTTAATCTTTCGAAATAAGATATCAAAAAACGAAGCTGCGCGCCGCTCTGAAATTAAGGGAATGGTGTAGCTACGTTCGTGGTCTTTCTAAACAGAGTAAAATTGGAGCGGCGCGCGGCTTAGTTTAGACGAAAATTTCATTAATTATACCCTTCTTCATCATATATTTTTTTCATATTTTTTAATATTTTGAAATAGCATATAAAAAAAACGAAGCCGCGCGCCGCTCTGAAATTAAAGGTATGGTGTAGCTACCTTCGTGGTCTTTCTAAACAGAGTCAAATTGGAGCGGCGCGCGGCTTAGTTTAAACGAAAAGTTCATTAATTATACCCCTTTTCATAATATATTTTTTTAATATTTTTTAATATTTCGAAATAGCATATAAAAAAACGAAGCCGCGCGCCGCTCTTAAATTAAAGGTATGGTGTAGCTACCTTCGTGGTCTTTCTAAACAGAGCAATATTGGAGCAGCGCGCGGCTTAGTTTAGACGAAAAGTTCATTAATTATATCCCTTTTCATAATATATTTTTTTCATATTTTTTAATATTTCGAAATAGCATATAAAAAAAAACGAAGCCGTGCGCCGCTCTGAAATTAAGGGTATGGTGTAGCTACCTTCGTGGTCTTTCTAAACAGAGTAAAATTGGAGCGGCGCGCGGCTTAGTTTAGACGAAAAGTTCATTAATTATACCCCTTTTCATAATATATTTTTTTTCATATTTTTTAATATTTCGAAATAGCATATAAAAAAAACGAAGCCGCGCGCCGCTCTAAAATTAAGGGTATGGTGTAGCTACCTTCGTGGTCTTTCTAAACAGAGTAGAATTGGAGCGGCGCGCAGCTTAGTTTAGACGAAAAGTTTATTAATTATACCCCTTTTCATAATATATTTTTTTATATTTTTTAATCTTTCGAAATAGCATATAAAAAAAACGAAGCCCGGCGCCGCTCTGAAATTAAGAGTATGGTGTAGCTACGTACCTGGTCTTTCTAAGCAGAGTAAAATTGGAGCGGCGCGCGGCTTACTTTAGACGAAATGTTCAATAATTATACCCCACTTCATGATATATTTTTTTACATTTTTTAATCTTTCGAAATAAGATATAAAAAAAACCGAAGCCGCGCGCCGCTCTGAAATTAAGGGCATGGTATAGCTACGTTCGTGGTCTTTCAAAACAGAGTAAAATTGGAGCGGCGCGCGGCTTAGTTTAGACGAAAAGTTCATTAATTATACCCATCTTCATCATATATTTTTATCTTATTTGTTAATCTTTCGAAATAGCATATAAAAAAAAACGAAGCCTCACGCCGCTCTGAAATTAAGGGTATGGCGTAGCTACCTTCGTGGTTTTTCTAAACAGAGTAAAAATTGGAGCGGCGCGCGGCTTAGTTTAGACGAAAAGTTCAATAATTATACCCCTCTGCATGATATATTTTTTCATATTTTTTAATCTTTCGAAATAAGATATAAAAAAAACGAAGCCGCGCGCCGCTCTGAAATTAAGGGTATGGTGTAGGTACGTACGTGGTCTCTCTAAACAGAGTAAAATTGGGGCGGCGCGCGGCTTAGTTTAGACGAAAAGTTCAATAATTATACCCCTTTTCATAATATATTTTTTTCATATTTTTTAATATTTCGAAATAGCATATAAAAAAAACGAAGCCGCGCGCCGCTCTGAAATTAAAGGTATGGTGTAGCTACCTTCGTGGTCTTTCTAAACAGAGTAATATTGGAGCGGCGCGCGGCTTAGTTTAGACGAAAAGTTCATTAATTATACCCCTTTTCATAAAATATTTTTTTCATATTTTTTAATATTTCGAAATAGCATATAAAAAAAACGAAGCCGCGCGCCGCTCTGAAATTAAGGGTATGGTGTAGCTACCTTCGTGGTCTTCCTAAACAGAGTAAAATTGGAGCGGCGCGCGGCTTAGTTTAGACGAAAAGTTCATTAATTATACCCATTTTCATAATATATTTTTTTAATATTTTTTAATATTTCGAAATAGCACATAAAAAAACGAAGCCTCGCGCCGCTCTGAAATTAAGGGTATAGTGTAGCTACCTTCGTGGTCTTTCTAAACAGAGTAAAATTGGAGCGGCGCGCGGCTTAGTTTAGACGAAAAGTTCATTAATTATACCCCTTTTCAAAATACATTTTTTTCATATTTTTTAATATTTCGAAATAGCACATAAAAAAAACGAAGCCGCGCGACGCTCTGAAATTAAGGGTATGGTGTAGCTACGTACCTGATCTTTCTAGGCAGAATAAAATTGGAGCGGCGCGCGGCTTACTTTAGACGAAATGTTCATTAGTTATACCACTTTTCATGATATATTTTTTTCATATTATTTAATCTTTCTAAATAGCATATAAAAAAAAACGAAGCCGCACGGCGCTCTGAAATTAAGGGTTTGGTGTAGCTACGTTCGTGGTCTTTCTAAACAGAGTAAAATTGGAGCGGCGCGCGGCTTATAGTTTAGACGAAAAATTTATTAATTATACCCCTCTTCATGATATATTTTTTCATATTTTTTAATCTTTCGAAATAAGATATAAAAAAAACGAAGCCGCGCGCCGCTCTGAAATTAATGGTATGGTGTAGCTACCGTCGTGGTCTTTCAAAACAAAGTAAAATTGGAGCGGCGCGCGGCTTAGTTTAGACGAAAAGTTTATTAATTATACCCCTTTTCATAATATATTTTTTTCATATTTTTTAATATTTCGAAATAGCACTTAAAAAAACGAAGCCGCGCGCCGCTCTGAAATTAAGGGTATGGTGTAGCTACGTTCGTGGCCTTCCTAAACAGAGTAAAATTGGAGCGGCGCGCGGCTTAGTTTCGACGAAAAGTTCATTAATTATACCCCTCTTCATGATATATTTTTTTCATATTTTTTAATCTTTCGAAAAAAGATATAAAAAAACGAAGCCGCGCGCCGCTCTGAAATTAAGGGCATGGTATAGCTACGTTCGTGGTCTTTCAAAACAGAGTAAAATTGGAGCGGCGCGCGACTTAGTTTAGACGAAAAGTTCAATAATTATACCCTTCTTCATGATATATTTTTTATATTTCTTAATCTTTCGAAATAAGATATAAAAAAACGAAGCCGCGCGCCGCTCTGAAATTAAGGGTATGGTGTAGCTAAGTACGTGGTCTCTCTAACCAGAGTAAAATTGGGGCGGCGCGCTGCTTAATTTAGACGAAAAGTTCATTAATTGTACCCCTTTTCATAATATATTTTTTTCATATTTTTTAATATTTCGAAATAGCATATAAAAAAAACGAAGCCGCGCGCCGCTCTGAAATTAAGGGTATGGTGTAGCTACCTTCGTGGTCTTTCTAAACAGAGTTAAATTGGAGCGGCGCGCGGCTTAGTTTAGACGAAAAGTTAATTAATTATACCCCTTTTCATAATATATTTTTTTCATATTTTGTAATATTTCGAAATAGCATATAAAAAAAACGAAGCCGCGCGCCGCTCTGAAATTAACGGCATGGTGTAGCTACGTTCGTGGTCTTTCAAAACAGAGTAAAATTGGAGCGGCGCGCGGCTTAGTTTAGACGAAAAGTTCATTAATTATACCATTCTTCATCATATATTTTTTCATATATTTTAATCTTTCGAAATAGCATATATAAAAAACGAAGCCGCGCGCCGCTCTGAAATTAAGGGTATGGTGTAGCTACCTTCGTGGTCTTTCTAAACAGAGTAAAATTGGAGCGGCGCGCGGCTAAGTTTAGACGATAAGTTTATTAATTATACCCCTTTTCATAATATATTTTTTTCATATTTTTTAATATTTCGAAATAGCACATAAAAAAACGAAGCCACGCGCCGCTCTGAAATTAAGGGTATGGTGTAGCTACCTTCGTGGTCTTTCTAAACAGAGTAAAATTGGAGCGGCGCGCGGCTAAGTTTAGACGATAAGTTCATTAATTATACCCCTTTTCATAATATATTTTTTTCATATTATTTAATCTTTCGAAATAGCATTTAAAAAAACGAAGCCGCGCGCCGCTCTGAAATTAAGGGTGTGGTTTAGCTACGTGTGTGGTCTTTCAAAACAGAGTAAAATGGGAGCGGCGCGCGGTTTAGTTTAGACGAAAAGTTCATTAATTCTACCCCTTTTCATTATATGTTTTTTCATATTTTTTAGTCTTTCGAAATAGCATATAAAAAAACGAAGCCGCGCGCCGCTCTGAAATTAAGGGTATGTTGTAGCTACGTACGTGGTCTTTCAAAACAGAGTAAAATGGGAGCGGCGCGCGACTTAGTTTAGACGAAAAGTCCATTAATTATACCCTTTTACATGATATGAGACGAATCGGCTTTTCATATATCGAATATCCAATGAATATCCAATATCAAACGAATATCAAATGAATATCAAATGAATATCCAACGAATATCCACTGAATATTTTTGAATATTTAACCTTTGTAAACCGAACCTGTGAAATATGAATATCCAATATCCAATATCCAATATCAAACCCACTTCACACAGCTGTTACAGCTCTCTAAAATATTTCTTCATAACAACGTTGGTAATTGTTCCTGTACCCTTCGGATGTCCTGCTGATATCCAAGTTTAATCACGAACACCAAAACGTCCATTTCCCCTGGCAAGATATACCATAAGTGGGATAATGCTGAAGGATAATAATATGTACAGCCGACTATTATCGTCTGTAATGCTGTCAACTAGTTATCGTATTTGGTAAATTACTTGGAAAGTTGATGGTCTATACAAACCAACAGCGATTAAACTCAATCGGTTTTGAATTTATGCTAGAACGTTAAGCGTTTTCAGAGAGAGATTCTCGACATCGATGAAACAGAGAATTCCCTGTAGAATTTCACCGATTGAAGTGGAGGGGATTCTGTTGGACTGTTTTTATAGCTATGGTACAAATAAACCCACGTCTCCGTCTGTAATTACCCCAAGGCATTGTGCGTTTACTTTGATGCCAATCTCTAATTTGACGCCGTTATTCAAACCATACATGAAGCGTCACACAAAAAAACTGGGCCTTTATATGGAGTGGCAGATGATTAAAGAGGGGTTGAACAGTACATGTTTTGAAGTTGAAAGATGTAAAAGACACCTTTGTACTCTTTGAAGCGAACTTCATATACAATTTATAGGAACCAACGTCATTGGGCTTTACTTTACAATCGAGATCAATTCAGTCCAGCTTCACATTTTCCACTTAGCGTACAATGTGAGCTTCGGACATATTTCATTGTAGTTGTTGTCCTTGATCGTCAGTGAAGTTTATACCATGCCCAATTTATAATAATTTTAATGTTCATGAGGGTATCTAATTTCCCCTCTAATGGGCCTTATGTTGCGCTAATTTAGTTGTGTTTTCCCATCCTTTATTTCCCTCGATAGACAATCTATTGAGTCGCCCTATCGTAGATAAGAAATATATAGGATAAAAATTCCAGACAAAATCACGAATAAAAAACGATTGCTTGTAGCGAAACATTCGCACCAAGCAATCGCAATTCGTTTACGTGTAACACACTCACTCCCTCATATCTTGGAAATTCTCTACTTTGACAGAAGTATCAAAAAGTATTTGAAATTAAATGCTTCAAACGTGAGTTAACGCACGATTGTATGCAAATACAAATTACTTACTAAATGCAGCCAACATCTTTTGTTAACGTTAATGGGGAAATGATAGCACGGTGGTTCGGGTTCAAACCTTTCTCGATATATTGTACTCTTTTTTTAGACGAAATTGTTACGATAGCCGTTCACGATCTTACGTGGAAGGACTCTCAATTTGGTGTTTTGGATCTGTATTGCTCTGTTCTGTACACTGTGTCCTAATCTAAAGCATCTAAGTTGCATGCAATCCAAATTGGCTCTTGTAAGATATCTTGGCGAGCTTAACGGTAATGCTCTAATTAAAGAGGGGGTATTTTACTCTCTGTGTCGACTCGAGGGAAGGAATGGATTAACCGATTTCGCTGTTCTCCCTGGTGATAATTACAAGCAGCTGTTTGTTGATTAGATACATCGGGATATTGAAAAGCTGTCAGTTGTCGAAGTGACTAGATCTATACAATGGTTTCAAAAGGAGTTCCGGTGATTTAATAAGGTAGCTGTCAGGAGGGAACCTAGGGCCAGTCGATACTTACAGCCCGAGCCCCAGTATAAAACTCTTCAGTCCATGTACCAAGCGAACTCGTGTCATTAGTGTCAGTGAAAACTTGCAAGGGCTAGTCAAACGCCTGGCCTACTGCCAATCAGAGAAAATGAAACATCAGAGGGGCGTTATTATGGACATGTACGAGTGCACAAAACAACGAATCTCAAAGTGTTCTGAACTAAGCGGACGTAGTTATAAATACAGGTATATCTGTGCCTCGATTATCGATAATTCAAAACTGCTGCTAAACATCGCAATGATTGGGATAGGTCACTAGATGCAAACACATTGCTCCTATAATGGTCCAAAGCTTATGTCCACCGGCCAAGTGTGTCCGCGATATGAAGCTGAAGTTAGCATAAATCACGACTAAGTGTGTTCGGCATAGAACAGTCTACCATGTGTTTACGCATAAATGGAATGTTCAAAAGTATTTATATTGCAGTTTACAGACCAATAATGCGATCGCGTGGATATAACCAAATGATGCAAAATTTGTCAGCGCCCAGAAATATGTCGGCCCAAAGTCAGGAAAAATGCCTTGGTGACAAAACAATACGTTTATCTCCGAGGACGCAATTACAATTCCAACATTATTCAGCATTTAATCGTCTGAGGGCAGTGTAATCCATCTTAATCGTCTCGCTCTAAATTTCCTCGTCTGTCAAACGTGTCTATGTCGGGGTTGCCTATTGGTTGGGCTAAGTGAAATCTCCATTACCTGAACCAATTAAATCATGAAATAAATACGCGCACAAGATTAAGTAAGGCTTTGGCTAGATTAATTGCTTTATCTTAGCTGCAAGATGAAGAAGATGTACATTGTACATAGTTATAACATAGACGTATCGCCTTACAGTTTACTATCTGATAACAACTGCATTACTTAGATGGAACTCCTTGGAGTTAGAAGGTGATGCTATCCATCGGACGATTGCCTAGTACGAGGTTAAACAAATACCATATTAGAATAAATAACTATCTGTTCTGAATCGTTGAAACAATTCAATCTTAGGTAGGTCTGTATTCCATCTATGAACAAAAGTAAACATAGAGAAATTTAAATGATTGTGTTTAACCCTATCTGGCCAGGACTTTCTGGGAGCTGTCCAGGCCTGGGGAGCCTTTTCGCCTCGCCCTTCCCTTAATTATTTTTCTTACCCTTTGAGCTAGGGAGCTGAATCTTACGACACTATACCCTTGGGACAAGCTCTACCAGAAAGTGTAAAAAAAAAATCCAAGACGGCCTTTCTGATGATGTCGCAGTAACGTCATTCTCGAAAAAGGCAGTTTGCTATCATACATAGAATTTCCAGGGGACACTCAAAGCTTTTGAGCAATGTCCTGCTGACACTATTAGCCAGTTACGTTTAAATACCTAATGTCCGCCCCTGGCGAAAAGTGTTCGCGCTTCTATTGTTCATATGGAATAGCTTTCAGGATTATATCAGATGAGGATATTGGGTGTGATGATCGCTGAGGAGTTGCGGGAGGGGGGGGGGGGCAAATCACAATGGTATGAAATGGCATTTCATCTTCATTTGACCGGACTAGAACGTCCAGTGTGATATAATTGACTGTCTGGTCGGATAACATCACTATCACATGTTGTCGGGTAACATTTTATCGATTTGTGGGCGGCTGAGGACGTCACTACAAAGACGCCTTGACGTCGGTGTACCCGCGAAGGGATACACACTTCCACCACTACATCTGCAATTCGCGCGCTTGCGTATTCGTTTAGGATCCATTTATTGGGTATGTAATATCTAATGGAGGCTCTCACTCTGTACAGACATCGTGGGCTGGTTTCATGAGCGTAATCTCATCCCGAGATTAATCGGATTCTCTGTGTCTAGCCTACAGCTGAGGATAGTAAGATGTTATACCTGTAATTAAGATAGCCGTCGTCTCAACACAGTGGAGAAGTGAAGACAACTGATGATGGTGATGATGATGATGATGATGATGATAACTGATGATGATGATGATGGTGATGATGATTATGATTATGACGACGAATGAAGAGGAGGCGTGAAGTGGCAGAGTAGTAGTAAAATTGAATAAGGGATTATTGAGTGAGCGGTGTTAGTGAGTTAGGAGGGAAGATGAAGGACTGAGAAAGATCCCTATTGTGGCATATTCTCAGGCATAACTACTCGCCTGGTGGATCGATCTGAGGGATCGAAGGCTACAAACCCTGACCTGAAACAGCACAAACAATATAAAGAGGATAAAGCAAGACAGCATACGTCAATATTGTATAGACTGGATTAATACTGAGTAGGAATGAATACATTGGGGTGTCTTAACCCTTTCTAGTTCACAGAAATGTAAAGCAAATATATGCATTGCAATGGAGGTAATGTACTAGTAATGTTTTACACAATTCTAGATACTGTACAATATCCCATAGCGAAAAGGATGATAAAGACGATTATGCAAGCTACGGAAAAAATAAAATTTTACAACTCGAAATAACTGTTGTCCTAGAGACGATAAAATAGTACTTTATGAACGAATTGGCTAAGATATATTGACGCAATGAAAACGATGCAATGAAAAAAGCGACTTCCAGAATCATTGGCATTTAATGATGGATTGACATTTAATGATGGATACCCTCAATTCTCTCTCACATCTGAAAATATCTTGAAGACGCTTCCTAACATATACAACGCGAGATGTTTCTTTTTTATGTTTGAAATATTGAAGGTAAATCAGCTGTGTCTCACCTGTACAGCACAAGCCGGTCATGTCATTCATGATGTCCACATGAACAACGACAATACAAGCGTGGCTGAGATGCAAATCATCACAGGGATCATTCTGATTTTTGTGATGTTTCTACATATGCAGTCAGATTATTAAACTGTGGGGTCATATGACTTCATGTCAGTATGCCGATATTTTTTCACAATCTTTATATGTTGTGTTTAATTGTTACCTGAATCTGTAGATTCTGCTGGTGTACGTATTGTCCCCGAAGCTTGCCTTCTGAACAAATCACTGTGATTGCAGTTTGTGACTGTGGCTAACATGGTGGAGAAAGAAGCGCTTGATCGACGTCGGGCCTCATAAGCGTGTTCTGACTAAGACATATTTTCAACGTTTGGGCCGTTTCTTCTATCTAACTAGCACATAGATCAACATTTTTCATCAGATGGCTTCATAGGACTATCACATCGTTGCTCTTGTATATTTGTATCTAATACCGCTCAAGTTAAGCATAACGAAACTGGCCGTCCAAAACAAAAATTGCCTTTGTGTTTCATGACGCCATTGGCTGAATATAAATGCGTGAGTTAACTGACAGTCTAAGCAGTTGACATGAACACACATCGGTAGATATAAACATATATGACATGTCCAGAGTGCGGGAGATAATTTTTAGCCGATACCCTTTATTGCGAATGCTGAGAGATTCGAACGAGAGGCTGATGCCGAGATGAAGCTTGGTCACCTTCGACGTGATCATCTCCACGACATATATATTGCGTGTTGGTTTCAAACATCATTTATATTCATCTGAGTAGCCAGAAACGATTCGATCAAGCCATGATCAGGCGATGTAGTATCGGCCATACCCGATTAACTAAATTTACTAAAAAAGGAACTAACCCCAAGGTGTATTCCATGCCACCAGTGAAACATATTCTAATCGACTGTATAGATTTAAAGATTGTAAGAGATTCTTTTTCTCAAGCAGCTACTTTAGAAGATCTATTAGTCGGGTAAAAGAAGACTGAGATAGGTTATTCGAGAGAAATCGGTTTGTTGAATAAGTTTCAATGTATGTACATGTTTTTGGTGTGTTGTGTTCATGACTACTTCTGGATTGTTGCGTTGTTGACTTGTTTTTGTTGGAATACTTAGACTTTTGTTTGGTTGTTGCTATATAGCTGAAATATTGCTGAACGCGATTTAAACCTTAATTCTCTCTCTCTCCCCCTAGACTATTCGCTGTCCACAACGAGCGCTCTAAAACAATAGCTAGCAATTTATTTACAAATGTGGACAGGTTCTGAATCGGAGTGACAGGTTCTAGCAAATAGACATGTTAACATTTCTAAGGGCGCAAGGAGAGATAATCGCTTAATTCCGTTTGTTTATTTTTGTGCAAATTACTGGAACGTCTAGTTTATGGCGACTAGACTAACAGACATTTCTCTGGAACATTGTAGACGTGATAGATCAAATAGGATCCCCAGTAGGTACATCGATTGACTGAAATGGAAGAGTTTAAATTATCAACGTCTTACGCTGTGACAGACAAATGATTTTCTGGTATAGGATATACATTATTCGACGAAATTACTAGTTAAACGTACTGTAGGGTAGTTCCAGAAGCATATATACGTATGAAATTAAGATATTTTGCTCATCTGAGACACGATGAGCAAATCCGAAACATTTACATTGAATACAGTGCACCCTATGCTCAACATAACGTAACCGTAAAATTAAGTTCAAGAGGAAAAACATCAGCTTGTCGCATGAGGTTAAAAACTGGAATATCGACCTGGAAGCCATTGAAACTCAAAGACTCAGAGTGGAGTGCGGCGTCAGGCGAAGAGCCCGTAATGTAGAGGTGTGCAATTATATTTTTAAAAAAATAAGACAAACTGCTAAGTCACTTCCTTCCTGGATCTATGATTGCCGTGGATAAAAGAGTACTACTTTCGCGCGCCTTATGAAATGAAATCACCGATCAAAAGTGACGACTACTGCACTGATTAAAAGAAGAAAGAAAGACATAACTATTACAGCGTTATAGTTTCCACCTCGAAGCTCAAGCAGTTATTGTGCACGATTAAAATCAATCCCAGCGGCAATGTCCAGAGGACTAATCTTAGAAATTCAAATAATGTTCGCCAGATGGACATTCGCATATATATGTAATTTCATATTCGTGTCACTGAAAAGGTTCATAGCTGGGGTAATTGTTTCAAAAGAGAATGTGTGTGATTGACAACTATAGATCCGAACTATTGTCTAGTAGCAGCCTTCCCGCTTTTTGACACTCACTAACATGGAACAATTCACCATCGATTTCTGCAGTACTAATTTTAGACAGCCGATGTATTGACTTTCTGATAGCAGCTCTTTATCCTTCGTGTGAATATCGGGCATCCACTTGCGATCGTAACAAGCTTTGGGAATTAAAACTCAATAACACTTGACCAGTGCATGAAGCATCCGCGCTGGATTCGGTTGTTGCAAGTTATAATGCCAAACCTTCGGCGTGGTCCCAATTTAATAATCTATAGAAATAGTCCTGTCTATAAACTGCTCTCACTCACAACTGCCAACTGAGATTGGATATGGTTGTTTGACCAAGCCCGTTGGTTTCGCAGTTGTATTCCAATGAATACGACCAATTCAAGTTTAAAGAATTATTCGGAAATGGGTTAGACCTCCGAGACTGAGTTTAGCCTTACTGAAGCTTGACCGCTGAACGTTTCGGGAAGTCTGGGAACATTTACATTGAATCCAGTCTATCCTATGATCAACGTTAGGTAACAATGAACTTACGCTCGAGAAGAAAAAAATGTCAGCTCATACAAGAGGTTAAAAACTAGAATATGGACTTGGAAGCCATTGAAATTTAGAAACATCCTAAAGTCTCAGATTGGGTCCCTAACGTTAAGGTATGCAATTATGTACATAAATATGAATAAATTGTTAAAATATAGTCAGATCCTGGAACTATGATTGTCCTCGATGCAAGAGCACTATTTTCTTTCGCCTCTTGAAATGAAATCGCCGATCAAAAGCGATGGCCTTCACACTGATTGAAGATTAATTATGGTTGTGACCAAGACTGTATGTTCCGCAGTTGTATTTTAATGAATCAGACCAATTCAAGTTTAAAGATTTATACGGAAATGGGTTAGACCTCTGAGACTGAGTTTAGCCAGTATTCGCCTTCATTGCTGTTTGTCGGAGGTTGCAATTATTTCTTCAATCTTGCTTTCACTTCGATATTCATCATAATGATGCCTTCCATTGTTCAATATTGTACTTATTACGTTGGCATGCTCCATCCAAGTAAATGAAACGACGAGCTTGAATTAAGATAGTACTTTTTCTTCTTTAAAATTCTTAAAAGAAACATAGAAATTGGGGGTAGTCTGGGTAGTATAAAGGAATAACAAATGGTGGCACCTTTAAGACTAAGTTTAATGATCAAATCGCGACATCGTACTGATTCGAAATAAGTACATTTTCATCGTAGAAAACGGAAGAAAAATCGCGATTGAATGAAGAATGGTCCATGCAAACGTTCTCTTGGAATATACCTTACCGTGTGTATCATGATAATGATAATAACGTGTCTGACCTGACGACCTTGCGAAAATATATTGCTTCGCAACCGAATGCATTTGACCAGGTTTCTGGTATGCATTTATTAGGCATCCCTGGATTGTGAAGTCATGATCAGTTCCGAGTCCAAGTAGATATAACATACGAGCAAGTTCCTAGCAAGAGGGAAGCGATCGACCGTTTTCAGTGATCTCAGCAAGAGTCGTTCCTAGCCCATTTGAACTATGGTGGTTCCAATATTATAGTGGATGTACAATGTACTAACAAGCAGGAAGCTTTAATCTACTTATAAACATGGTGTGTTTAAAAGAGAATATAACAGAAAATTAATTTAAAAAAGAGCTCACATACACATCAAGCCGTTCAGATTTATCGCGTCAGCATAAAATTGATCGACCATTTGTTATACTGAACTCAAGTTCATCGAAGGTACTGTTTTGGTTGACATATTTCATGTATATTGAGAGTTTTTATCGCCTGGTTGAGAAATAGCTTACACCGAACAGAAATACCGGATGTATGATGTGGTTGCCTGTCAATTATGATGTACTCTACACAGACATCAAGCTTTATTTCTAATCAATTATCTCTTTCGAGACACTGAGATATGCTCAGCATCAAGGTCATTCGCGTGCTGCGATTTCAGGAAAGAGAGAGTGAGAGAATTAAGGTTTAATGTCGCGTTCAGCCATATTCCAGCTATATAGCGACGATCAAACAAAATTCTAAGTACTCAAGCCAATAACTTAGCAATCCAACACATTAAAACATACACATATTAAAACTTATGCAACACACCGATTTCTCTCAAATAACCCAAGATGCGGTCCTCCCTCACCCGACCAAAAAGATCTTCCAAAGTAGTCGCTCGATAAAAAGCATCTCTTACAATCTTAAAATATATGCAGTCGATAAGGATATGTTTCACCGTGGCATGGAATAAACCTTGGGACTGGCTCTGTTTTTAGCAAATTTCGTGTATGGTCGATTCTACATCGCCTGATCATGGCTTTATCGAAACGTTTCTGGCTGTTCAGATTAGTATAGCCTGAAGTTGTTTAGAACTCATGAACTTCGTTATTATTCACAGCATCCATAAAGACTGAAACAGCCGTCTCACATAAGCACAGATATAATATATAAAGACTGTTTCTTTGAAAGTTGTAAATATCCGTGAACTTAACGCCAATCAATATCAAAATGAGAAGGAGAAATTTGACGCTATTGGCTTATTATGGGATCTCGGAGAATCTGCCAAACAGCTGACACGAACACAAAATTTCCATAGCGTTAACATTAGACGGTATGTCGCTGATATACCATCTAGGTTAACCTAGGCTGACTCCATACTACAGACATATTTTCGAAATGAATAATTCCGGAATGTTATGTCTTTTATATCTCTATATAATCTAAAAACTTTCAATGTTCCTAAGAGTTAAACGACTTTAAATTTCGAGGATAGCTAGGAGGCAAATTGGGCATGCTGATCAGTTTTCGTTTTTTTTTTTTTTACATAAGATTGCAGTTACATAATCTGAGAAACTTATAGGCATCGGTAGAATTAGACGGCTTGCACGCAGCTCCAAACTCCTTTATGAAGGAATATTTCATGGCTATGAGAACAAATCCATGAAATTTAGACACGTAGTGATTAACTGAAAACAAACAGCTTGAAAACACAAAGTGTGCAACATGTAGCTTTCCAATCCCATTTGTTAGTTCCGCAGTATAACTAGATTTTGTTCCTCAACAATCTTTCGCTTTCATATTTATTTGCGTACAGTTCTGTTAAAGATGAGCTTATCGTTGAAATTGTGTCGACTGCTGCTAACTATTCAAGCTTTACCCTCGAAAGATCGAAATTTCCCCAATAAAATGCCTTAAAAAATCAATAATGGTGTGTTCATCACGAATAGCAACGAATGATATGAAATTATCGGGAATAATAGCATTTCGTGCGTTTGAATAAATTAAAGAATCCTTATGACAAACCAATTTTGTAAAAACTCTTCCTATGAATGATCGCATACTTGTATTCTGATGTATCATATGAATTTGTCCGACATCCACAACATCCGCTCAGGGTTATCTCTCCATTGTAAATCATCCCATCCCCTATATCTCATATATGTAAGTATAGGTGCAAGTATTATAATTATAGTCAATTTCGCACTGTTATCGCGCACGTGAGGTTATGATTTCAAATTAAACGCAATATAACATGGGTGGCGGAGAACGATGCCAGAGTACTGACAAAAGTCATATGACTCCACAGGCAAATAAACTGACTGTATATTTCTAAAAGCATCACAAGAACTAAAATTTATTCATGTCATAATTTGTATCCGGGCGACGCTTTTATAGTGGACGTTCATGTGGTCATCTTGAATGGAATGACCACACAGCCGTAACAAGTTAGCTTAACCGTGTTGTTGAAGTGACGAAATTGACATTTATTCGATAATTTGCCATTGATTCGTCTTCTGTTGCTAGAAAATTGTCTGAAATACTCTGCTCAGTGTATTCGTTCTTCTTGATACGGGTGTTGAGCTCCAAAACATTTCTGATAATCTGGTAGTGTAATCTCTGTCAAACGCTATTGTTACAGGGTCTTTTGAGCCCCCCCGCAAACCCACCTTGAAGAATGCTGGGGCGGTTTATCGTTCTCTGAAAGTTACTGAAGGCAATGGACGTTATGTGATGTTCGTGACAACCCTGTTTGGAGGTCGTCATATGTTGGTTGTCTTTGCACATCTCCTTTCCTGAATCCTTGGTGCAGTAAAACCAATACTTGAATCCCTTTTAAAATAATAAACGGGTGCTCTTGTCGCTTGGAACATTCGCCGTCCTCAGCGAGCATTTAATATAAATAGCTAGCAACTTATTTACACCTAGAGCCTCAGCAAAGAAAGGTGGCCCGCTTATTTCTTCATAGAGACATAGCAAATGAGTATGTTAATATTTCTTAGACTGCATGAAAGGAAAATCGTTTAATTGTCTCATCTTTGGGCAAACGGCTCGAACTTCGGTAGGTTATGGCGACTGGTCTAACAGACATTTGTCTGGAACATTGCAAACGTGATAAATCAATATCCCCAATAGGTACATCGATTAGCTGGAATGGAGTTTGAATCATCAACGTCTTACACCGTCACAGACAAATGATTTTCTTGTGTCGGATATCTATTGGGTGAGAGAGTGAGTGAGTAGGAAATATATTGGTCGATGAACGAACTAGTTTAAGCTATTGTAGTATAGCTTCAGAAACAGATCCAAGAACATTTACATTGAACATAGTTCATCCGATTATCAACGCTATGTAACCATGAAATTATATCGGCTGGTAAGCTAGTGACATCTTGAAGTTTCAAATTGCAAGTTATTCCCACGTAAGGTGCAGATTGGAACGATATGCATGCAGTGGGAAAAACTGACGTCTGGCGACTAAAAAAGCAACCATATGACTCTACAGGAAATTCGGTGGATTCTCGGAGGTACACATGTAGCCTTAGTATCTCAGCCGCGCTTTTATTGCGATTGTTCATGTGGAGACATTGAAGTATCCGCACGGCCCTAGCACCGGATTAAGCGGAATTAGATACGCTAGCTCAGAAGCTGTGATGACAGATCAGCTCAAACAACTCATCTGATATTAATGGATGAGCGTCGTGGACGTCTGATGGAGTAAACGCCTCAGCCTGGGGTAAAACTGATGAATGCAAGAATAACCAGGAAAAATAACCTGTATTGACCGACGTCGTACGGCTTAAATTTCCCAACAAAACAATAAACCTACATATATTTGTCGAGAAACATGTAAAGAGGGCGGACCTCGTAGACTAACAGTCCACCAGCAGAATCCTACCATATACAGGTAATACAAAGGAACGATATGCAAGAGGTGGGGAAAATTGACGACGTCTTGCGACTAAAAAGCAACCATATGACTGTACTGGAAAGCATTCGACGAAATCTAACATTCAGACTCGAGAATTCGGTGGATTCTCGGATGTAGCCTTAATATCTCAGCCGCGGTTTTATTGCAGTTGTTCATGTGGAGACAATGAAGTATCCACACGGCCCCTAGCACCGGCTTAAGAGAAATTAGATACGCTAGCTCGGGAGCTGTGATGATAGATCAGCTCAAACGACTCATCTGATGTTAATGGACGAGGGAGTAAAGGCCTCAACACAATACCCAGCCCTAGTATAAAGGTACGAGGATATATATATAGATATATTAATTAATACGCCTCACCTTCAACGTCTGCCTGTTACAGAACATGTAGCTCAATGCGCCCGGCATTTGGAAATTAAATTTAAAATATTTCCTTTTTTCAAAGTGCCGGTTGATGACCGGACTAGACGTGAAGTGACAGAAACAAACTTCATACATAAGTTCTGTTCTGAGCTTAACAGGGAGAATAATTGTAATTGATCGTCTCTGTGTTAATCCGATAGTTTGCAAATTTAACTCACTGTTAATACTCATGTTTAATTCTCTCGATTGTTCAGATTGTTTATTGTCTGTAATAATACGGGATATACTGTGAATGATGTATTGAAATCCGTCGATTGTTATATTGCCATGTATGAACTTGTTTAATGTTAGATATACTGTCGCTTAGACTACAGTATCCAAGTCAATATTACATGTGTGTATGTATAAATAGCCGTAATTTATTTGATCGAATAAAGCTTTGATAAACCGTCGAGACACGGTGAAACTAGTTAGCCAGAAATCAAACCAGTTGACTTCGTCATGATTTTTTAACAATATTATATTTGCCGCACACAAAGGCAGTTTCGCTGCATTTATTTACTGTATATATATATATATATATATATATATATATATATATATATAAATTGCTAAAATATATTCAGATCCTTGAACTAAGATTGTCATATTGATAAAAAGAGAACTGCGTTCTCGCGCCATTTGCAATGAAGTCGCCGCTAAAGTGACGACCGTCATAATGATTGAAAATAGAAAGAAATAAAAATAAAACAGAATTATTAGTGTTCTTGTTTTGACATCGAAGCTCAATAAGTTATTGCATTTGATTCAATTCAAGCTCCTAACCTCATAGGCAATGTCCCGATGACTGATCTTTTGAAATTCAAATAGTGTATGCCACATGACACAGATGGGCATAGAATATCGTCTATAAAACCAATTTTCTTTTGGTGTCAACGCAAACTTCGTAGCTGTGACAATTCTTTCGAAAAAAATAATGTACGAGATTGCCAAGTATAGATCTGAACTATTGTCTAGTATTTGGCTTCCCGCTTTCTGGTTCTAGCGAAAACGGAATAATTCACAATCGATTTCTGTAGTACTAATTTTAGACAGCCTAATGTATTGACTTTCAGATAGCAGCTCTTTATATTTCGTGTGAACAACGACGGACTTCCACTTGTGATCTTGTCAAGCTTTGGGAATTAAAACTCAATAACACTTGACCAGTGCATGGAAAAACCGCGCTGGATTAAGATGCAAGTTATAATGACAAGCTTTCGCGCCGCTGTCCTAATTTAATAATCCATCGAATTGTTCTTATCTATATGCTTCTGTCTCACCTCTAACTGCCAACTGAGAGTGGTTATGGTTATGAGATTAAGCCCGTAGATTTAAGAAATAATGTTTTCATAAGCTTGCTAAATCGTTAGTTTACGCACGGTTAGTGTGGGAAAGTTTATATTTTAGGGCAAGGGCGAATCCCGCGCCCTAAAATTTGATACTCTTTCCCACACTAACCGTGCGTAAATTAACGATTTAGCACGCATATAAAAACATTATTTCTATTCTATTGCACTAATCAAATTGATTATCAACAAAGATTACAATGAAAGATTGAAAAAATATGGTAAACGTTCACAACCTTTATTCCCTTTGTTGAAATGTGCCGTCCGCCTCAGTTGGCAGCGTGTCAGTATCAGTGGACGAGTTTATATGGTCTCTCAGAAGGGGGCGCAGTGAAACATACATGCATACAAGCCTATTTGTGTGATATTACTAATCAATCACGATGGAACCAACAGTTAAACTTGAGACAGAAATTTACGTCTTTGATAAATACTAATTTGCAGCTTTTTCTCAAACAATGAAAAAGTTTGTCAGTATTTATTTAACTAGGAAGGAAACTTATGTTCACGGTGCTGTTGGAAACATTGACATTTTGGAAAAAACCGCCAAGATGTGATGACTGTGGAACAGATGTGAAATTACAAACCTTTGATGTGGAGCTTCTGTTACATAACGTGGACACACTTGTTGTAGGTTTTTTTAGAGCCAGCAGTTTGCAATAATTCACCCATTTGCCGCTGCATCGGAACAGACGGTAGCTTCTAAAACTGGCTTCATTTTTGTGACCTGTAACCGACATCACATCAATGATAGACACACCCGCCTCAAGTAGAACCGTGGCAGTTGTTGATCTCAAACAATGGTTAGTGTAACGGCGACTCAAGTTTGCATCTTAATTCCTGTATATTCAGAAGCTGATTTTTGCTAAATCTAAACGTTTTTCCAGATGAATTTATTTATAAGACTTGATTAATAATATAAAACGAATTTAATACCTTTAAATATCCATATTCTCCATTTTGTTTGTTCCCTGGTTCATTTTGTTTGTTAGCCAGATCTCTTAATTTCTCGTCGTCAGCGGAGGGAAATCTACCTTTGTTCAACTGATCACACTCGTGTTTTGCCTCATTTAAAACAGCAAGAAGAGGTTCATCATCTGAGTCTCTCATGAACTCTTCGATCTCCGCTTCTCAAGATAACTGATATCTGAAAGCACGTCTTGTTTCTCCTGTTGATCTGTTTCTTATTGTGTAACACTCGTATGTCCCAACTGGTTTGTAAATATATGCGATTATACATTTTTTGCCTCTAAAATGAACTAAAGTTCCTACTTCCAGGATATACATTCTATTTATTTATTCGATTGTACAGGCAGACGAGACTTTGTCCTGCAATTTATCAGCCGCCCTGTGAAATGGATTCTCCTGACTGAACACCTGTGCGTGTCAAGATCACGGATGTAGATTTCATACGCCTCAAAGTTTGTAACCGTGCTAAATCGTATAATAATTATACGGCTATCAGTGTGTAATAGGTGTAAGTGTTATAGAATCCGCAATTGTATTCCATTGTTCTAATTTAAGAATCTGACCAATTCAAGTTTAATGAATTATGGCCCCGTGGGGCTTCCGGGGATTGACTTGGGATGTCGTTGTGCACACCGCAGGTCATGGTAAGAATATACCTTAGCTCCTCAGACAGCTTGTCGTAAGAGGCGACTAACTGAGGCACCCGTGTGGTTCCCGGGTGTGAAAAGGAATAGGACCCAATGTCGTGATATGACTGAAATATAGTTGAAAGCGACATTAAATCATATTCACTCCCTTAATGAATTATGTGGAAATGGATGTTGACCATGGACTCCAGCCTTTCTGAATCTCGACCTCTGTACGTTTAAGGAACTTAGATTAATGTAGCACGATTTTATTTAATAATCCTAAAGGAAACAGACACCGATCCATATAATCATTAACTTTATTTGGACGATACGTTATGTTCCAAATGTGTCTGTGAGAGATCACGAAGATTGAAGATTGAAATACCACCCGATCATTTCATTTAGTAAAAAGGTTTCAGGTTCGACGTTCATTAGATATCTCTGCTATGGGAAATCAGTATCAGTTCCAAGTCGAAGTAGACACAACATACAAGGGAAGGGTAGGTCCGTATAACCTTGCACAGTTCAATTTTCGTTTTTCGTTTTGCTTCACGCAAAAATGAAAATCAAATATTAAAAATTGCCTCGACTTGTCCGTTTGTCGTTTTTTTTTATTTTTTATTTTATTTTAACTTTGACGTATCAATGTTAAGTTCGTATGTGGACGGGTTATGATGTCACTTCCAGTACGACGAGTAGAATAGAAAACGCAAATCGTGTCGTATAAGAGGTGTGGAGCGTGAGAGGCATGTGGCCCACCAGGCCATCCTCGGGAGCCAGTGTATTGATCGATTTGTTACGGTATCTATACAATGCCTTGGTTAGTTGCACACGGTAGTTCTGGATAAAAAAAAGATCAAGGGGTATCCTCTAAATCAAACCAATTATTGAACAGGTTCAGCTAGCTCATTACGCCAATCCACTAGCTGGACGGGTTGAGATGTGACATTTGATGTCAGGCTGAAATCGAAATCGAGAGTCAAGGCAAGAACCGCCGGCTTGGGATACCGACATGCTAATTCAAAATAACCTCAGGGGATGAAATGTTCGAGATTGAGGCAACGACTCAAGAACTCACTCGAATCACCAAAGATGTCCAGGTAAACCCTGTGCCGGGATTCATGATTTACCTGGACTTGTGAAGATGCACAGACCTGGATATGTGGCATCCCGCTGTTCTCATTGGTTATTGGCACTGAGGCCTGAGCCAATCAGGACGCAGTCTTAGATTTTCTCATTTCTAAAAATAGATGTTTAGAGCGCTACAAAAGCGAACAGCATTCATGCACAGTACCGCTATTTGTTATTGATTTGAAATATAGTATTTATAAAGATACCAACAAAGATTTAATACCAATAGGAGTAGGCATCGAGGTGATGGGCCGCGAAATCCGTACATGGCAAGCGGCCCGTAAACCACCATTTCAAACAAGCACACAATCGCCACGTTTGATGTCAGACGTCTGAATGATTCAACGCCAATCTTCATTCTCTATTTTTGGGACCTGGATCGTTGGAGCGTTCAGATGCACTTCAACGTTCAGCGTCAAAAACGCGTCAACGCTTTAAGTGCGAGTGTCAAACGCCTCAACGCATCGATGCGGGAAGTTCCTTTGGGGGTTATGATTAGGGTACCCACGTATTTATTATACTACCCTACTTTAATGAAACTCCCATGTGTATCAACCCCGTTGTTCTTCATATAATGCTATAATGCATATAATACACCTGCTGCACGAATGCCTACTCGCTTCTGCACATGCGCAGTTGACCCATTATATTCTAGCGCGAATGCCTGGCTCCAGGGATCTATAGTGTAGTGAAACTCCCACATCTTTCCCCCTACTGGTTTTCCATATTATGCTCCAGACCTGCCTAAACAATCCGATTTGCGCTTTCCATACTACTCCGCGGACCGAAAGTGACATCTTAAGTCTTGCGCGTGCGCAGTCAACATTGACGAGTCAAAGTTAAAATCAAAAAACGAAAAACGGACAAGTCGAGGCAATTTTCAATATTTGATTTTCATTTTTGCGCGAAGTAAAACGAAAAACGAAAATTGAAAATTGACGGTCAAATTTCAATTTTTGATTTTTAGAAACCAAAAACAAAAAAACGAAAATTAAATTGTGCAAGGTTACACGGACCAGGGTAGACTGTTTCTAATGATTCCAGCAAGAATCGTGCTGTTCCTATTATCAAAAAAATATCGCTGCCGACTATAATTTCTAATCCATCTGAACATTTGGCGGTCCCAATATTATACGTATGTTACGTTTACGTCTGGCATAATAGATTAGTTTTTCTTTGTATTCTTGAATTTATTACGATTACCCCTATCTGCATTGGAATTCCGATTAAGCCGATGCTAGGGTCGTATGAATACTTCATATTCTCCACACGGACAGCTGCAATAAAAGCGCGACTGAGATACCAAGGCTACGTACGATAATCAACCGTATTATTGGGTCTGACTGTGAGGTGCCGAGGGAAGCTTTCCTGTGGTTGCGTTTTAGTCGCCAGGCGTTCATTTTACCGACCTCTTACAAATAGCTTCAAGTATTACCTGTATATGGTAGGATTCTGCCAGTGGACTGTTAGTCCTTGAGGCCCACCCTCTGTACATGTCATTCGACAAATATATGTAAGTTTATTGTTTTGGTGTGAAATTTAAGCCGTGCGACGTTGGGCATTACAAGGATAGTTTTCTGGGTATTCTTGCATTTACTAGGCTACCCATGTTGAAGCGTTATCAATTTTTCCCACTTCTTGTATACCGCTTCAATTAAGAACTGAGCGATTCGATTTATGATAAAACATAACAGAGAGAGCAACAGAGAATGTTTATAACAGTTCGGGTTGAAGGTGTGAGCATACAGCTGGTCGATAATTTGTTTCATTGGGATACAACTCCCTTTCATCGAAGGTAATGTTTTGGTTGACATATTTCATGTATATTGATAGTTTTTTATCGCCTCGCTGGGCAATAGCTTAGAATGAAAAAAAACACCGGATGTATGATGTGGCTGGTCGTCAAAGTGAATACAGAATATTCGAATGCACTCAGATACATTGTATCATTCGTCATTTCCACGCGTTGTTACGTCCAAGTTAAATTGGCCGTTCCCACAAATAACCCGTGTTGAACGCAAACATCACAATTGATACATTCTCATTAAGCAGAATAGTGATCTAACTGTGCCAGTTAAAGGTCGGTGAACGTCTGGTAATATTGACATATATTTTGACCCATTTCCAGGTCATTCTGTTGTATTTCGAATGGATTAATCAAAGTGTTTATTCGCGAATATCTCCACTTTCCAGTGTGCAAATTCCTCCTCAAATCTCGATAATTATCAGTGGTCGATCATGGCATAATAACCAGTTGTAGGAATGCATTAGTAGAGAACACTTCTCACACTTGACGTATCGGGGTTGTTTGGAGCAATAAGTTACATAATGGTCTGCTATTGATGGGAAACCAACACTCGAGTGCTCTTCGTACCTACTGCTATTGTACTCTGGTTGAAATTACGTTATTGCTTGGCGAAGTTTTACCTCGCCAAATAATAACTCTAGACCCAACAGGCTCTAAAAACACCAAACACGCAAACACTTATCACTTGAACAATAAGTAAAATATCAAGTGCTGACAAAAACGCAAAGCATAGAAGCAGCTTGGAAATTCAATTGGAAACTGGTGGGTAGGACTTGGCCATACGGTCATAATGTTGTTTCGCTGACACCATTGAGAACTGCTGATCAATAATCCCATTTGCCACACTGGGATGTGCTCAGCGTTAAGTCCATTCAAGCTACTGCTGCGATTTCAATGTCGTGCCCGGGGTTTAATCATTGAGCAACAGTGGCGAACACTTTTTCCTAACGAACCTTAACATTAACTCATATACTGTATATATTATTTCCGGAAATTGATAACATGATATCAGTGTGTGTTCCATCCGTTTGGTCGTCAACCGAAGCGAAACGGACACCGAAAAGGATATTAAAACTAATGGATACGACTGCTTTTACAGAGACTGATAAGTACAAAAATATCATTTATATTATGATATTTGAATCCGGGTCATTACGTATCCAACTCGCCGAATCAGTTGAACATGAGTCCCCCATAGCTCTGACAACCTCTTCGCGTCTGAGGGTATTGCAATTGTCCCGGGACAATTGCAATCTGCTGTCAATCGAAAAACCACAAGTGTCATTCCAACTAATATTTGTCTTTTTTTTTATAAGAAAAAATGATATTGAAAAGGTTTCTGGTCGCTGACCGAATGCACACAAAAGGTGGTGATTGCAGACGTGGAGAGTGCGTTTTCTTCTCTAGAAAGTTCGATGGGTTGGTTGCCAACCAATGGTCTGGTAGGTGGCAGAAAATATATAAAAAAAGTCTCCTGCAAAATTGTACATATCCGTGAACTAAAACCCATTCAATGTCAAGTTGAAAAGTCTAAATTTCTCTCTATTGGTTTATTATGAGATCTCGTAGAATCGAGACACAAATTTTACATAGCGTTACCACTAGATGGCATGTCATTGATATACCATCTTGTTTTACCTACATGCAGTCTGATCAAAGTTGGCCCTACACTAAAAACATAATGGAGAAATGGATAATTCCAAAAATATTCTGTTATATCTCTATATAATCTAAAGACTCTGAATGTCCCTGAGAGTTAAACGCCTTTAAATCCCAGGGATAGTCATGGCAGGAAGTACATGGAGCATTCTGATCAGTTTACGTTTTTTAAATTTACGTAAGATTTCATTTGTGCACAATATGGAAAACAATTATTTTCTCGTCAGAAGGAATATCTTCATAAACCATAGAGAATAAAGTATAATTATTAGTGGGAATGATTGAGAACCATATCCTTCTGACAATGGTTTTGTGTCTTGTGTGAATATTTTACATTGCATCGACCACTGGGAAATCTTGATATATTTCTATTCCTACTCAATTATCTTGTTCTGTTATATAGGCTTAATGACCAGTTAGATAAGCGCGGTTAGAAACATACGGCTTGCACGCATCTCCAAACTACTTTATGAATACATTAGGCTTCGGTAAAATCAGACGGCTTGCACGCAGCTTCGAACTTCTTGAAGAAGGTATATGACATGGCTATGGAAATAAATCCATGAGATTCAGACAAGAAGTAATTAATTAAAAACAAGCTGGTCGTAAACCCGAAGCCAGCCACATTTAGATTTTTTGTTCCTAGTTTGGTTGTTCCAGAGTATAATTAGACTTTGTACCTAATCAGTCTTTCTCTTTAATATTTATTTGGGTGCAGTTCTTTTAAAGATGAGCTTGGAATATTAATTTAGACTGAAACTGTCGTTGAAATAGTGCAGACTGCTTCTAACTATTTGAGCTTTACTCTCAAAAGGGCGAAATTGAATCGGATTTAGCAGATACACTTGCGTGATAGGCTGGATATCTCCTCAATAAAATGCCTTCAAAATTTTAATAATGGTGTTTTCATCACGGACTGCAACGAAGGATATGGAATTATTGACAATAACAGCATTTCGTGAGTGTGAATAAATGAAGGGATCAATACATTATGATCAAATTATATGGCAAACCACTTTTGTTAAAACTCTTCCAATGAATGGTCGCACACGTGTACTCGGATATATCATACATTGTATGAAGTCCGACATCCACAATATCCTATCAGGGTTATCTCTCCATTGCAAAGCATTCCAGCCCACCGCCAATATGTGTAGCTATGCAGCCAAATAGCAATTCGTAATACATACATCTTACTAGCCTTATGTCTTTATCAAACTCAGGTGCAAATACCATTTCAGACTGATTACGAGAGTCTGGTCCGTCATTCATAATTCAGCCGTCGTCCATTGAAGAACAGCCGCGTCCATAATCCAAAGACCTATTCCATATTCCATATAACAGCATTAGCACACCTGTGAGGTTATGTCGCTGTATAAAGGTGATGGTACGATAAGGCGAGATTTTGGCCTATACGTGGTGCGGTTGAAATCGAAAAAATAAAATGTCCTAAAAATGCTTGTGTTTTAATGTAATGGCAAGAGAAAATATAAGTACACAATATGTGAAAGAGTTAGCGTGATTGCGTTATGATTATAGTTATGACATGAAACTGAAATCCACAGCTTGTGCTATTTTGTGGAAAAAAGTGGTCTAAATCGAGTCCTTCCGACGCGCATTTAGACGCGAAGGATCCCTTGGATCAAAGCGCCATTTAACCCGGTGTTGTGTGGTAACATTATATACACACTACTGGAAAATCTTTTTGGTCCAAGGAGTCCTTCACACTAAAAACTGAAAAGTTATGAAGTTTCGTAAGTAGATTAAAGTGACAAAATACCCTGTTACAGTTGTTCGTGTGTCGTGGTGTAGTGGATACGCACGTTGGATCCCAAGCGCCTCGAAGGGCAATATGTGTGACCTCAACAAGTTATTTTATTCATTCTCATTTTTGTGAAAGAAAATTGCATTCTGTATATCTGAAATAAGATTGCAGGCTATCATTATGAACCAATTGAAAGTAAAATAAATAAATATTGTTTACCGATGACACGATACCCGGTGTTACGGGCTGGTGAAATAGAACGATCAGTCGTATCAGTGTATTTATTATCCAATATGTGCATGTAAAATCGACGGCAACGTGATGAAATAATAACACCTTGGTACCGAACATATGGCCTTTTTTCATCGTAACATTTAGTCCGTTGATTGACAGTTGACGTGGACGACAAGTTGTACATAGCATTGTGATTGACAGATGGAGACAAGAAATGAACATTCCTATGGGTCGGCTGGCTGTGGGCAAAAACCCCGCCTTACCATACCATCTCCTTTACGTAAAATACGCTGCAGTGAATTCGTTCATCTTGATATGGGTGTTGAGCTCCAGAACACTTTTGAAGTCAATAGGCACAATACCTCTCTCTAAGATTTATAAAGGCGTCTTCAATATCCGAGCTAAAATAAATACAAAACGGTTTTACACGAAGGACAGTTTACAACAGAACAGTACATTCTTTCGAACGTCAAGTTCTTGTGCATGGTAAGTCTTCAGACCCGAATCTGTTTGTGTGCGAGAATATCTCAGTCCGATTTTGATTGTGAAAATTCAGATGAGCACCGTGCTTAACAGTTGTATTATCATTATTTGATCGCGTTAATACCGACGGTCCCCGAATGAGATTAAATGAAAATTACCGTGGTATTCCAATCCTTGAATACTAATTTGAGATCCGATACTCATTAGCCAGTAGTCGTTCATGAAGATTTCCACGTTCATAGTGGAAATACGTAATTCATAAGACAATATTGACACCAAGCGACATGCAAGTATAAAATAAACAAATCCGTAACCGTATTCTTTTACCAAAGGATATAACCACCCCACCCCCTCCTCCCACTCCCGTCCCTCCCTAGCTCCCCCACCTCGACGATCCTCCACATTAACGTTGCATTCATTTATCAACGTTTGACATTTCCAGGTAAAAAGTTTCTGCTGGTTTTGTAGCGACGCATTTTAAGAATGATAAACGAACGCGACGAACAAGCAGCAACGAACAACTTTAAATAGTGTCTCTTCATGAGAGGTTTTAATGTTATATTGCCGTATATTTGAACATATTTGAATGGTGTATTGTGGAAGAACATGATCTGTTAACCTTGATAATATCTTCGAAGATATGTTTTCCAAAAAGTTGATCATCGTCCACTGTAGCCGTATATAGACCCAGGATTGCATGCTGCTATCCTTACTTTTGCAACATTCATGAACTAATATGTATGGATTTGTCATCTTCATTTTAAGTCATTTTGTACGCTCGCACTTCTAACTAGCCTCGTTATGCTTGCCCACCAATTGTCCTTCACAATATTTATAACCATTTATCAATAGACAGGAGACGTCAGTGACCTCGAATTTCCTAATGTGTTATAAGTGTATAGGTCTTGGTTGGTTAGTAAGATGAAAACTTCGGATTTAGAAGACGTTAGGTTGTCTAATATACCAAAGCGAGTTCGACATGTAAGCAACGTCTGTAACATCCACATTTTACTTGGAGTTCTAGTACTAGTATTCGGGATCGTATTAAACTCCAGATGCATACCGTTATAATTGATAGAATATACCAACAAGTAATTCCTTTTCATGTAGCAAATATCCAAGAGGAAATTGTCTTTTATATTTTTGAATTACACTACTTATGTAATTACCCTTTGAATACAGGTATCAGATCCGACATCCAATTACAAGCGTCTGGTCCGTCATTCATAATTCAGGCGTCGTCCATTAGAGAATATCCGCGTCCATAATCCAGAGACCTATTCCATATTCCATATAACACTGATATATATATATCGCTGATCAGTATTCTTAATACGTATTACCGTGCAGATTATTTCATTCCAGGGAAGTGTCGAATAAGAGGTTTCGGGGACACACCCTTAAGACCAGTTCCCTTAAACCCTGCTTGTCCCAGTTCCCAGTCCTTAATTCCTCAGTCCAAATCGGCAGACAATTGATGGTCCTCGTGATTTGAAGCACAATTTGCAAGTTTGCTAATACTTCAAGTTGCAAAAAATAACATTAATCCAAAGCATAATTTGAAGTCGAAATTATGCCAGCTATCATAAGATAAATAATATTGCCCATGGTATAAGCAAGGTACAAATGGAAAAGTAAGAACTAGAAATTGACGTCAGGAGCTGCACTTAAGATCTCGACTCATTCGCAAAAAGAAACATAATATCGGAACGAGAACTGAAGTTATTTTTGCATGAAATACGAATTGATCTGAGAATCATACTCTCTATTTGTCCTTCGAAAAGTTTTCCATACGGACCAGAGTGGGTAGTGTTGTAGCAAATATACACTGCACGTATTAAAATACCCATAATGGTACGATGTCAGCTGCCTTTCCTCTGTGATAAATAGTTACTTTTTGATAGACATATGATGGGCAAGTAATCTCCAGATTTACCGTATAAGCTACTTTGACTGATGCGCTGGACATTTTGTCTAGCTGCCAAGGATCCCAAACACATTTCAAGACCATTCTCTCATTATTTAGTGAAGATTACATTTCGATTAATCACAGTGAATATGTTATTGGAGTGATCTGTTTCACTCGGCCTGTCCAAAATGGAATTATTATACGTTTTGTATTGAGCTCCTAACTAAATCATTCCATACACAAATGTAATAACTCACTTGATTGACACATATACTGAGTCGTTGTGTCGGCCATTCGTTATGAAGCAACTCTGATCCGTACTTAATTTCTGATCCACAAAACTGTTTTTCTGTTGCTTGATAATATTGGCGGTGCAAGAAAGAAATCACATCGACTTAACCGAGGCACTTCCTCAATGCCTTCAAGATGGAACGGGAAATATATTTGGTAAAATAATTTCACTGATTAGATGCCAAATGATTATAGAATTATGAAATTCTTATTTCAAGCGACAGAAGTCATTAATTAGAACATTATAGTAGTCTTTGTCTCACCACCGTGACGAAAGAAGGTATACGGAAAGTTCCTGTCGAGGGTAAAATTCCTGCACAAATAATATGTTATCCCCGCTCATTATCGTAAGTTCCAAGATAACCATAGATGGAAATGTATTCCGCTTTGTAATTCTACAACAGAATATCAAATGTGGGGTTGTAATTTAACGCCGAAGACTCTGAACGACTATTAACCGCCAATACATAGAACTAAAGATACGAATGGTTCATACTCTAGGTTTAACCATCTCGATTCCATCTCGAAGTGACTCGATTGATTGAAGAAGGGTCTAGGTGGCTTTGTACTTCGCGAGTAAACAGGGACGACAACCGATAGAGATAAACCAGGTCATTCGACACGAGGTATTAATCGGTATTACTCGGTTATGGAGAAACCTTCTCGATCGATTGAACGTGACCCATAAATTTCCGCATCCCCAAATACTATGTCGACGAATGCTTTCCTGTAGAGTCATATGATTGCTTTTTAGTCGCCATACGTGAAGTTTTCCCACCTCTTGCGTATCGCTCTACTGATTTATTACCTGTATATGGTAGGATTCTGCTGATGGACTGTTATTGCCCGAGGTCCGCCCTCTGTACATGTCTCTCGACAAATATATGTAGGTTTATTGTTTTAGTGGGAAATTTAAGCCGTACGATTTAGGGCATTACAGGTGGTATTCTGGCATTTACCAGTTTTACCCCATGTTGAGGCGTTCACTCCATCAGACGTCCACGATGCTCATCCGTTAACATCAGATGAGTTGCTTGACCTGATCTGTCATCACAGCTCCCGATCTAGCGTATCTAATTCCGCTTAAGCCGGTGCTAGGGGCAGTGTGGATACTTCATTGCTTCCACATGAACAGCTGCAATAAAAGCACGGCTGAGATACTAAGGCTACATCCGCGAATCCACCAAATTCTCGGGTCTGAATGTTAGGTGTCGACGGATGCTTTCCTGTAGAGTCATATATTTGCTTTTAGTCGCCAGACGTCAGTTTTTTTCACTTCTTGCATATCGCTCCAATTCTTTGTATTAACACCATCTGCCCTGAGATTTTTGAGACCTGTCCATGCATGGGGGGTCAAACTAATTATTTTTCTTACCCTTGAGCTATGTCACTGAAACTTACCACACTATACCCTTTTCTCTAGCCCTACCAGAAAATGTAAAAAATCCAAGATGACCGCTTTGATGTCGTCACCATGACGATATTTTCAAACAGCCATTTTGGTCGATTTTTTGGTCAGATTTTTTATTTATGCAATTTCTTTGCAAACACTGGATGATAAATTAGTAAATATTAATGTGATGTGAAATAAAATAGTTTTTGCCCACTTTTCATCGCGGAAAAGCAGACATTTTGAAGAAAAATTACGAAAACGTACTTTTTTGGTACTTCACGTGGCCGCCATATTGAATCTACTCATGATCCTCTGCTCATGAGGTTATGCAAATAGGCTCAAAATGACCCCCATATGATAAACTGTAAAGTCGCGGAGTGTCAGCTCTCCATTCCTTGTCGTTCCGGAGATGACACAGGAAGTTTGGAGGGGGAAAAGTAAGGGCACCATTTTGCTCCCCACCCAGGCCTGTTAGGGTTAAACTGTCAGCATCCAAATGCCCTCTTCAGATGAGACATTCATAGGCCTAGGTATATATTAACAATATAAATAGTATGAGCTTTGAACTGCGGGCATAATGAAGTCAAATGTAGGACTATGATATTTTCGTATTACTCGAAGATATGACAATATCGAACAAATATAGCCCACCAAAATAACTCCTACGACATACGAAAGATAATAAAATAGCTTTTACAATCGAGGGCAAAAAGCGTAATCAGCCCTATAGTGGAACATCAAGTGTGTTCATGTAGTGTACATATATCTTGTATTCGTATATTACGCATATACGCAAAAACTTCTGACCCCCCCCCCCGCCGCTTCACACAATTTTAAACCTCTAGTACAAGGGGGAATGTGTTAGACCCCATCATCCCATATATAATACATATTTGGAAATACATATACATATTGGGAAATCAAACAATTTCCTTAGTTCCGTTAAATTAATGAACGCTGTTGTTATTGTTGGGATGAACGCCGTGGAGGGTGGTGATCTTCTTCTGGAATCCCACGCTGTGATAATTTTGGTAAAGTAGCTAGTTTACATGAATAGCTTTCAAATATTTTAATTTATATTTCCTATATTATTCTCGTTCACCAGAAGTTGGGGGTAGTCTGGGCTCGGCTCTACATCTTCTTAATTGTGAAATATATCCGGAACTCAGCGGCGCCTACATAGACCTATCGCACTTTTCCCTTCACTTATTTTACATCAATCAATTTTGCAACCTACCAACGTTCAAAATTCACAACTTTCAGCTTTAGCCTAGAATCTGTATCATTGCTTTCGAAAATAAAGTTCATGCACACATTCCAATTTACAGGACCATATGAACGATTGGAGATGTGGAAGAGTGGAAAAAACCCGTACACATATGCTAAGTATGAATGTTGTGGACATCATGTCAATTTGTAAAAGATTGATTAGTCAGGCCGAATATGAAAAACAGAAAAGGGACTGGATGATTTTGGATTATAGGAGCTGCTGACAATAAAACGCAGATCATAATCAAGTGCTCGACCCCACTTATTAACGTATGGTGCCAAAAGCCCCATTGGGTATTCCTCAAGTATCGGTCTCTTATTATAGTTGGAAAATGGAGATACCCAAATACAATGTCCGTTTAGTTTAACTTGTTCAAGACGGCCTCTCATGTTCAAAGCTACAACGAATCTCGGGCCTAGTAATGTATAATAAACGAAAGTTACGTACCGTATGAAAATGTGAGTATTAATGTGCGGTTTCCTTTATAGCTACAGTTCAATTTTACTCGAGCCTATAACATGTATGCTCACCTACACACAGCGACGTAAACAGCTGCTGGCTGTGAATGACGTCATTGTATTCATTCGCCACTTTATACTTTCGCGATATTTTTCCAAAGATTTCTCGATCAACTGCAAACCATTGATTCTCCCTGAGGAAAAGACGAATCAAATATACCGAGAGGAGAAATCGAAAATTTCTGAACACTATATTTTTTCGTTTCATTTTCTCGACATTGTCTCGAAGAGGTCAAATTCTCCATAGGATCGGAATTAGATATATTTCTGTGAGAAAACCAAAGAAAATTCGTGTTTGAAAGAAAATCGGAATTTTTTACGAAAACGTAAGTTACACAAATGTTTGGGTTATTAGACCAAAAAATTATCATTAACATGCGTCAGGCGAACCATAATCAGCGATCTTATTTGAAATGCTTTTACCTAAAACACGTAAATGATACCTAGTTTTTTTTATACATGGCTCCGAAAACTGTTTCATATCAGTTAACTCGGCATTGGGATTAATTAACTTTAACCGATGTCAGATGTTATACTACAGCTGCATCTTTCTGTATTACCATTGCCATTCGTCTACAATAAAAGCAGAGGAATCGTTCAATTATAGAAGCGTCATCTTAGTGAATGTAATATTTACCGAGGTGGCACACCCTCAATGCTGGAGACTTTCGATCAAATACCGCTGGTTTTCTCTAAATGTGCGTGTGAGGCGGGGGTGTGAGTCAATATAAAGAGAAAACCACATCCACTTTGCTGTTACACAGAGCATCCAATATAAACCTGAAGTGGTTGGACAATATTATACACTGTAGCACTATTCCCTGTCTACGTTTGAAAACTTCCCTGAACTCTAGTAATGGATTATATAAGAGAGCCGGCCGACTCAAGGGGTTTAGTCCCGATCGTCCCCAAGAGAAGAATAGAAACAAATGAACCCACTAGATTTGGGGATTGTAATAAGTCATGGCAGTCATGCATTGTTAAGGATACTTTGATGAAACGCGGATGTGATTTCCCAGAGGGATACATTACAATTGCTGTTCTCTACGTGTCTCTGACTCTGACCCATCGACAACGGTTTTAACTGTGTGCTCAGTGACAAGAGGGCTTAATCGATTTCCATAACGGGATACACAAGTCTTACAATGCACAGTTAATGGGCCATGAACTACCTAGTCCAGGATATCGGGAACATAACAAGGAAAACTGATCCAAGGCTATGAGCAAACCACTTGACAGGGAATCGGGTGATTTCTGTACATATGCATCCCACCGATAAGTGATCCACTGGCGTACATAACGCGCGGTACTCTCTCCGCGCTTCTCATGCGTTGTTGTATTGACTCCACAAATCTCGAACAGAATATCCCCTCACGAGAGACTGCTACAGTAATACGGATATCATTATTCAATTAATATTGATCATGGTTTGAAATGTAGATGCGATTAAGGGATATTCATAATGCTGATTAAATTAATTGTATCCCTTAATGGCAATATGAGATAATTGGTATTGATCAGGAGTGATTTTCTAACCCACAGTGCCGGAATATTTTACGGGTGTGTGCAAAAAAGTCATCTTTCATTAGTATAAAGCGATGACCTGAATCTAGGCATAGCATCGATACAGGAAAAGTGCAAAATTTGTATGGAGGAAATAAGTTGCTTTCTGTAATGTGGTAATTTTGGCATTGGGTGCGATTATCTGTCCACGCGTGGCTATTTTCGATGACAAAACGAAACTGCTACTATTAAAAATCTAAAAAGGGAAGCAAAGAATTAAAATTTGCTATTGTTAAAATTTACCATGTAGAATTTTGTCCCATATTTTCGCTCTCATATATGGAAGATATCACACGATTCTAGATATATTGAGCCTACTGTTAGAATAATAAATATCACTGCGTTTCTTAAATCAGGTTAATAAGCCAAATTTTAAAACATACCTTTATTTGTCGTCTAGTTGTGTGAAAGCTAAAATGAAGAAGTTATCTCCAAATATATTACATGTGATTGAAGTGACTGAATAGCAAAAATCATCACGGTTAGGGCAATATTATTGTTTTCAGTAACGAAGCAGTCGAAGTGGGCATTTCGTTACTCAATTTGGCATTTCAATTTTGAATTTGTTAATTTACTGAACCGATTATCTCCCCATATGTTCTGCCATTAGATTGACAAAGTGCGTAATACGACTGGCTGGACTGCCCGAGATGTCCTGAAAGTGATCCGTGATACTGATATTATTTGTTTTTGGACGAGTACCTCGTAATGAGTTTTTTTGGATGATTACCTTTGTGCCTAACGATCGGGTTATTGACCGCTTCTGTTAGATTTCTTACTTGTTACATCCAATCATTGCCACGCATAAAGGATACCTGTGTTTACTTATGGCGAATTATATATTCTCCACATAAATGTATTACGATAATCGAGGATATCCGCCAACAGCTTCACAGAAATATAGTGAAAGATCAATCTTGTGAACATGAAAAAGGATTGGGCCTTGGCAATTCCTCTTTCCCATTGTATATACCTGGGGGAACGTGATATAAAAGCGATGCATTCATCTTGCCATGATCACACCATCTGTCGACCAATTTGCCACTTATATTACGTGTTATTTGGTGGGTCTCTTTAACCAGACAGCATGTTTGTCAGATCTGACAACAATTATACCAACACATCTAACGTTGCATCAATTTAGAATTCTGGCATAGATAGATTGCCAATCATAGATCAGTGAAATACAAAGGATACTGATCAATTTATTCAAAAGGTATACGAAGAATCAGTCCAGCAGTGAAATTCTGAACTTCAGCTCCATCATTTGTAGCTTAATTTAGGTGTTTTGTCAGGCAAAAACCGTCTCCTCACACGGTATATTAGATTTTTCTGATTAAAATGGGATGAAACTCAGTATCGGTGTTTTTTCGTTGCCACACATCGCAGACGTCTGTTTGTCACCTCGTCAAACGCATGGATGCCTGCGACAACTTGGGATTTGACTCAGTGTCGAACAAACGTCAGCGGTGAATAGTAACGCAACAACCATCTGTAAGTCGGTGTTAAACTCCTTAAACAACATTACGCAGATTTCTATTTAAACAAACCGTCCATTATTCCACCTCTTGGAATTCGTATGAATTACAACACATATAAGGGAAGTGGGAAGAGGTGCCGACATACTGGCAGAGCCACATGACTTCACAGTATAGCCTTCCGGTTAACAAATTCTGAAGCAGATACCAAGAATCTAACGATTCGTGATATGTGTTGTATCTCAGATACGCTTTTATTGTACCTGTTCATGTGGCAACTTGGATGATATGACCACACGGCCCCTATAGCACCGGCATAAGCGGTATTAGATACAAATCTAGAGAGCTATGATGGAAATGCTCTGACAACTCGTATATTGGTAATTGGTGAGCTGTTTCGCTGTGACAACTCGTACACTGAGGATTGGTGAGCTGTATCGTCGTCAGATGAAAATGACGGCATTTAACACAAAAGACTAGTCTGTAAGGCCCGATGTCGACCCAGCATCAACTTCCCACAAATGCATTAGTTTACTGAGTTATTAACTTGAATATTTAGAATTTTGTTTGATCGTCGCTATATAGCTGAAATATTGCTGTAGACGACATTAAACCTTAATTCTCTCTCGCTCTCTCTCTCTCTCTCTACCTTAAATATATCTACTGTTCAGTAACAATTTGACACAGGAATATTGAGTCCTGATCATGTGACTTTTACATTGTTTATACTAAAATTCTGAGAGCATATTTGCTGCAGAGTCCTGATTACAATAGAAAAATGAAATTCATTCGACTTCTACCGATAACGGACATAGACAATTTTGTCATTCAGATTCATGACCCTATTTAGTGTTGGTGGTTAAGGTGCCTTATGCACATCATTGTATGCAAAATATCCACACTGTCGGAAGAATTCTCACTGAGACCAATTATCCCCTTGAATACGGTCCTATTTTGTGATCAAATACCCTGCTCAAACCCACGTCTTTCTTGAACGGTTTTACACTTTGCAGGGCCCATGATGACCCAGTAAGTGTAACAGTGCATGGTGTTCAATTGAACGTTCGTGGCGAAGTTGTGATATTTTGACAGATACTCGTAAGTGAGTTTGCCTTGATGGACCACGTTTCATTTCAGGCAGTATGCACAAACTAAATATCTATATGGTATGGTGTTCTATTTGTGCCAAGTTTCCGTCGCCTTTTAAAAACGCGACGTCGCCTTTTGAAACGCGACGTCGTGTTTCGAAACGCGACGTCGTGTTTCGAAACGCGACGTCGCGTTTTTAAAACACGACGTCGCCTTTTGGAAAACACGACGTCGCCTTTTAAAACGCGACGTCGCGTTTCTTTCCTATGTTTTTGCATTGTAAAACTCGACACAACGGAACTCGACGTCGCGTTTTCAAAAGGCGACGTCGTGTTTCACCCACGTCTTGTTTGGCAATGTTAAAAGATAGGAAAGAAACGCGACGTCTTGTTTTTTAAAAGGCGACGTCGCGTTTTCAAAAGGCGACGTCGCGTTTCAAAACGCGTCGCCTTTTGAAACGCGACGTCGTGTTTCAAAAGGCGACGTGTTTCAAAAGGCGACGTCGCGTTTCGAAAGGCGACGTCGCGTTTCGAAAGGCGACGTCGCGTTTCGAAAGGCGACGTCGCGTTTCAAAAGGCGACGCGTTTTGAAACGCGACGTCGCCTTTTGAAAACGCGACGTCGTCTTTTAAAAAACACGACGTCGCGTTTTAAAACGCGACGTCGCGTTTCTTTCCTATCTTTTAACATTGCCAAACAAGACGTGGGTGAAACACGACGTCGCCTTTTGAAAACGCGACGTCGAGTTCCGTTGTGTCGAGTTTTACAATGCAAAAACATAGGAAAGAAACGCGACGTCGCGTTTTAAAAGGCGACGTCGTGTTTTCGAAAAGGCGACATCGTGTTTTAAAAACGCGACGTCGCGTTTCGAAACACGACGTCGCGTTTCAAAAGGCGACGTCGCGTTTCAAAAGGCGACGTCGCGTTTTGAAAAGGCGACGGAAACTTGGCACAAATAGAACACCATAACACCATAATATGGCTTTCCGCGTTATGCAGTAGTTCCTGCTTTGGTATTGTTAGTCTGTTATTAGTTATCACACGTATACACAAACTTATTTTTTCGAGCGCTGTTCGAGCTGAAATCAACCCTATTGTTTGTACACACAGACCTTCACATAACCAAATATATATGTGACTATCGTCCTGATTCCGATTCGCAAACGATTTACGCTGATCGAAGAAAACGGAACCCAAAACGTCATTTTCAGGCTGTATTCAGCTATTGCTGGCGATCCACACGGAGAAACGCAATTCACTCAAGATTTTAAGATAAAAATCGACCATAGAGGTCCATGTCCCCCGCTAACAGCACCAGTTATGGTGGATTACATGGACTTTTTTTGGTCGATGATATCTCATATCATTGATGAAGAATATGATTTGAAAATGGAGATATCGCTGATGAGCTTAACATAATCTAATACAGCGGATGGCACCCATATTGGATTATGCACATCAATACAACATAATACATGTACCAACTGTCCTCTCACCAATGTCCATGCACTCTACAAGTTTGAAGTAGATTGGTTGAATCGTTCTAGAGTTATTGTCCAGACAAGATCTAAATGCTGAAAATCTAAGCTGACTGATGGTGGCCATCTTGGATTACACAGGTAAATGAAAAGCAATGACAACTGTCCTCTCACCGATGTCAAGCCAAACTGCAAGTTTGAAGTCGATCAGTTGAATTATTCTAGAGTTGTTGTCCAGACAAGATGCAACTGCTTAAAATGCAACATAATCCAATATCGCTGGTAGATGGCAGCCAAATTGGATTATGCTCGTTCATGAAACACAATCCTAACCGGGATCTCACCAAGGTCAAGGGACTCCCCAAGTTTGAAGTACACCAGTTGAATCGTACTCCAGCTATTGTCCGGACAAGATCAAACTGCTTAAAATCCAATAAAAATCCAGTATGGCTGATGGTGGCCATATTGGATTAAGCACGTCCTTGAAAAACAATCCTAATCCTCCTCCCAACAATGTCAAGGCACTCCCCAGGTATGAAGTAGATCGGTTGAATCGTTCAGAGTTATTGTCCGGACAAAATCCAACTGCTTATAATCCAATATGGCTGACAGCGGCCATATTAGATTACGCACATTGCTGAAAAACAATCCCAACCGTCCTCTCACCAATGTGAAGGCACACCCCAAGTTTGAAGTTGATCGGTTAAATCGTTCACGAGTTATTGTCCGGAGAAGAAAATCTAAGATCCAACTGCTTATAATCCAATATGGCTGACGGTGGCCATATGGGATTATGCACATTGCTGAAAAACAATCCCAACTGTCCTCTCACCGATGTCAAGGCACTCCCCAAGTTTGAAGTAGATCAGTTGAATCGTACTCCAGTTATTGTCCGGACAAGATCAAACTGCTTAAAATCCAATGAAATCCAGTATGACTGATGGTGGCCATATTGGATCAAGCACGTCCTTGAAAAACAATCCTAATCCTCCTCTCAACAATGTCAAGGCACTCCCCACATATGAGATCGGTTGAATCGTTCTCGAGTTGTTGTCTGGACAAGATCCAACTGCTTATAATCCAATATGGCTGACGGCGGCCATATTAGATTACGCACATTGCTGAAAAACAATCCCAACCGTCCTCTCACCAATGTCAAGGCACACACCAAGTTTGAAGTTGATCAGTTAAATCGTTCACGAGTTATTGTCCGGACAAGAAAATCTAAGATCCAACTGCTTATAATCCAAAATGGCTGACGGCGGCCATATTGGATTATGCACATTGCTGAAAAACAATCCCAACCGTCCTCTCGCCAATGTCAAGGCACACCCCAAGTTTGAAGTTGATCGGTTTAATCGTTCACGAGTTATTGTCCGGACAAGAAAATCTTACGGATTTACGGTGTTTCTAAACCCCCGCCCCTACTAAGTAGCGGGGGACAATTACATGCTTATGAACTCATTATACGACAGCCACAAACTTGAATTGTTTCTGGGAAGTGGATTCAATACATGGATATTCATCATGCTTACTCATTCATTGGACAATGCACATATACTATCTACTGCATGGGTTTGGGACTAACGAAGACAACCACAAACACGTTGTGTCCGAAAGGTGGATCCAAAACAGACGTTACGTGCAATCATCCTTCGAACAATGCACCAATAATTGTCACGGAAAATGTTCTTGGATAATTAAAATCTGTCAAAAGTCGCATTAATCGAAATTAATTTGTTCGCTCGTAGTATTATTGCATGGAACACCTTCTAACCCAAGACATATGTGCAGGCCGGGTTAAATCTGACCAGAATACGAGCAGGCAATCCCTTGCTTATGAAATCAGTGCTCTACCAACTGCGGTAGAGAAATATTCTCGCTAGCTAGAGGCTAGTGAATGCGCTAGGTGAGTGTTTCTTGTTACTCTCTCCAATTACCCACTGTTGGCGTGTGGCATCTGCCATCAATTTTCCAACATGAATACACATATCACTAAAATATAAGAGATACCAGATATCTAAATGTCGGCTTTACTTATTCAACAATAGAACGCAGAGAACATACATTACTGTAGTCAACCGATTAAATCTAACATGCAACAAATTGGTCCGAAAATATAATCGAATGTCGTCATCGTTGAAGACTGCATACCTTTGAGGAGATGACTATCTTTTTTTTATATTTGACAAATCTCCGCAACAATTGAATACGTTAGAAGGCCATATAATAGTTTTTTTTATGCCAGATCAGAATCCATCAAACGTCAATATTCTTGTTCACAATTTCAATATAGAACAACAGCCGCTAAACCGACTGGAGTGTTCACTTGTGTGCAATCCAATCAACTAGTCTATATCCACCCTAGACAATCCACTCTTCCTGAACCATTTATTATATGAGTTCTAGAAGGGTAAATTGTCCAGTAGGATAGGACGATGTTCGTGCACTTTTTGCAACAACTATGAAAGTTGGTGCACAGATACATATCACAGATAAGTCGATAATGCCCCATTGGCAGGTGTCGCAGGTGGATAATCCAACATATGTTTTTAGCTAAATAGGTCAGGCCCCTTAAATATTCTACAACTTGGGCTAGGCCGTTGTAAATTCCTACACTATATCGTGGGGTCAAGCTATACCAGAAAAAGGTAAACACGAACGTTAAGGTGGCCTCTCTGATGACGTCACAGTAACGTCATATTCCAAAACGCATTTTTTGACAATTTTTCGATTTTTTTTTATTCATGCTATTTTCTCCGAAAATAATACAAAACAAATTAGGAAATAACTGCCCAATGCGAAACATTATTACATTGGGCACTTTTATGAGAAAAATAGTTAAACATTATGAAAAGAAACGAGAAAAAACAACATTGCATTCTCACCTACATGGACTCGATTTACCCAGGATCCTCTGCTCGGAGAGGTAGGCAAATAACCCATATAAGATAGGATATAAATCGTGGGCTTACAGCGCTTTTGGTCGCCCCTTCTAACTTTCTACGCTATTTCCGAAACGACGAAGGATTCAGAGCCTATCAAATCGTGGTTATTTTAAGCCTATTTGCATACCTCTCCGAGCAGAGGATCAGGGATAAATTCAAAATGGCGTCCATGTGCGTGAGACCGTAAAGTTACGTTTTTCTCGGTTTTCTTCAAAACCTTTTCTTGATAATATTTCCCCAAATTGTTTTATTTCACATTGGATAATTATATTCTCATGTATTATGTAGTTTGCATTCGGAGAAAATAGCGCAAATAAAAAATAGGAAAATTTGACAAAAAATGGACAACAAAATGCTGTTTTGGAATATGTCGTCACTGTGACGTCATCAGGACGGACATCTTGGATTGGTTTTACGTTTTTCGATAGCGCTTGACTCGAAGATATACTACGGGAAGTGTCAACGCCTTAGCTCCTACCAATTAGTAAGAACAATATTTGAGGGGCAATTTAGTTGAAAACATATTCCCGATTATACCACCACTTGACAACAGGAGGCGTTACAGATTTGCTTCTAAAGGGGCCAGAATAGAATCAATCGCCATGGTGATATCTATCTTTGTACCAAATGTCATATGCTTATTACACGAAGTGCACAGCCATTTCATTTTTTTGGAGGCAAAACTGAACTTGATCCCCGTACGGAGCTATCGAAGTATAGGCATCCGAGGACTGATTACATCTGTATCTGGTTGAAGGGCATGATATTGTGTATCGGGTATAATTAACGCCTTTAGTATTAGTATAACCCGTGTTTTTGCAATGGCACATCCAGCAGCCGAGTGACACTTTATCTATACAATTAAGTGGCTGTTAACTAATAACAGACTCAAACTGAAGCTAGAAGCTGGTGCATAAGTACAACCCTTTCACATTCCGGCAGATAAACAATCCTATGATCACACCACAACAATTACATTCATATATCGGTAGGACAATTTGGAAATCAACAATGTTTCCATGGTGCAATGTGCAGTCGAGTAAACTAGGCTCCCCGTAATGTTGTAAGTATAGTGGCAGCATAAAACACAAAAATAAATTCTCTAAGGCATTGGCTCTTCGGACGTTACAGAACAATTATTTCGTTGTTTATCGCCTTTTTATTCTTCTTGATTTGTTCGGATGTCTTGTATACATGAATCTACAGCCCGAAATGCGCACTTTCAGAACCAGAGATGATCTCGTGAAACAAGGACGACGATTCTTGCTGTACCTATCTTCGTGAAGGCGTCGTTTGAAACTGTCCATGGATGAATTTTGTTAAGTTTAACTAGTAGCACAGTGGTGGTACACAATAACACAAGGAGCAGTTAAACGTTTGGCGCGTAATCTTGTGCCCTTGTGTACATGCATGTAATATCCTGCGTTTGAAACGAAACATTCATCACTCTTTCGAAGCTGGTACATACATATAAAATCTATACTTTTCGATGAATTGGTGGATTTCACTAAGACGTATAAGAATAATATACAGAGCTGTGCACATATACGGTATATCATTATCATTAGAGCTTCATTTCTTTATGATATTGTCATTTGATATATTATTTCTCAAGATCCCAAGATTAATAAACGGGTGAGCATATAAACGTATTGATTATCTCATGAATTTGAAGTCAGAAAGTCACCCCCAGATATTATTATAAGACACTTGTAAATACACCGACTTCAACGAAATAGAAAAAATGTGTCATAAAATATTGCAGGTGTTGAACACGTGCATGCACGAATTCCACGCAGGTTATGTCATAACACGTGCACACTTGTCGTGTGACTGCACAGTTGTTTAGTGGTAACTCATAACGCACTCTCCAATAATACACTGAAGAAGATAGATAGTTGTCAGGCGATACTTGCCACGTGTTATACTTATCTGGTGATCTCACTCTTGTATATGGCAAGCTGATGTCATCATGAAATGCGAATCTCTTCATAGCTGTTTCCAATGATTTAATATCACATCTGAAGGATTCCCGCCGTAATGAAGGCACAATTAACCGAGCAGAAAACATGCCCAGTGCGAAACAATCAATATTCGAGTCAGAATTTGCTCCAGGGCATCTGGCGAGTACCCATGAATTATTTGTTGTACCGTCTACCACTCGCTAATATCAGTGGAACCGACAAGGTAGAATGAAACCAGACTGGATATAATTTCCCTCATTCACTTCATTTTTTTTTCTTTGACGATAACACAATCGAAGTTTAGAAAGTTTTTTTCCGGGAACTGTGGTCAGATTACATGTATATAGAAAATCCAGTACATTAGATTGAAAATTAGGAAGACTAACGGAAAACCAATCCTTGATAATAAGTCTAAATTCCTAGCATATCTTTGTCCATTTGCCCCGAATCCGTGCATCAATGAATGTGCAAATCCCATTTTAGTTTTTCCCTCCTGGTTCACAATGGGCTGAAAATAAAGACAAAGTAAAGATTTATTTATATTTGCTGAAAGCTAATTATGAGATATCGGCTATTATGTTTGCCATGTTTATACTTCCATACCCGATATACTGGTCTAGGTGACACCCCAATTTCCTCAGTTAATGAGATTGCAAAAGAACGTTTCTCCAGATCTCGTTTTGAAGGTTAATTCGATCACATCTGAATACGTTTTTGCAAAAAATGTATTATGTGTGTGACTGGCTTCAGATCTTAATCGAAAATAGGAAACGTGAGGAAATAGCTCCCGACCATGAGAAATTCCAATTATCGATAGCACCAGCTATAATGTTACGATGAAGGTTTCCATACACAGTCGACTCGAGTTATTGCTTCTGTTAATTATGTGGAAAATACTTCCCATAACTTGTAACTACTTTAAACCACTTCCTTTTATTAAACAACCTTGTGTATATGTTCTCTTATAAAAACACACCCATTCTTACCAAGTCGCTGCTGAATTGAATTATTACATTTTGATGTAGTATTCCTAAGGAACCAAAGAGATACCCAAACTGGTAAAAAGAAGTAAAAGGAGCAACATATACCAAGCTAACACATTTCTAGGTGAACTCATTTCAACGGTCAAGATTTTCACCTCTGTTCTGTATATGTGTTTCTGTTCAGGGGTTATGCTATCGCGTTCAAGAGTCCACCCAATTTTCCCATTCCATAATTGAAGCCTAAACTCATTCTGCGCCCTTATCCAGAATTATGCTTGATGGAAGAGCGAAAGAATTATGGCGAACTTGATTACAGTGTGAGTGAGCGAAGCTATGATTTGAGCTCTGTATTCAAAGCTGCCTCCAAGAACATATTTTGATCGCTGCAGTTTGACTGTCGATCAAGATATCCTCTAAATGTCTTCTGTGTGCAAAATCCCAACTTCCCCTAACAGTATTATGTTAAATGGATTTGCCTTTTTTATTCTAATTTCTATTTTCTAATCCATCTGAACCGGTAGCTGGCAATAACTTCTTTACTAAACGATTTCCATAGAATAGTTTGAATACTTCTCTGTGCATGAATTTAATATGGGCGTTAGATCCGAATTTCAGTAATCAGCCGTCGTTGACCGAAGATTTCTCTCGTTAATAATCAAAGACCGGTGTGGAGGCTAAGGATGTCCGGTGGCTACGAGTGTCCGGCCCCCATCTTCGAATTCAGCTAGGACGTTTTTCTCCACATTGGAGACAAGTGTCCGTCCTTGGTTGCAATAGAAAAGGATATGAAAATGGGACACTAATCACCAAGACATTCTTATCCATCACACCGGCTATCACACTTCTGTTCATCTGCACGTTAACGGTGATGTACAACGTTCACTCCCATAATTGAGGTTTCGTCGGGAACTCTGTGTTATATTAATGACTATTCCAACGTGACTGATAAAATCATCTTGTTAAGAATACCTACCCTCATTTCATGTCTCTGGTCCCGACAGAAACCCCGCGAGTAGTTGCTAGTCTCGTTAGACGGAGCTTCTACACTGAAAGGGCTTGGCCTAGAGTATCCTCTCGCTAAAACGTTGGCCACCGCAAACTCAATCAGGGCAGAAAATACAAAGATGAGACAAGCCGACATCCAGATATCTATGGCTTTTGTATAAGATACCCTGGGTAGTGCCGCACCAGCTCCCGAGGATTGTGTCGTCATAGTTAACACGGTAAGCACACCAAGAGAAACACGAGCTGGTACAGAATCCACGTTCAGCCAAAACGATACCCAGGATAACATCACAATCAAAACGCTCGGTATATAGATCTGTACTAAGTAGTATCCCAAGTTCCTTTCGAGGATAAATTTCGCCTCAAGACAGGAATGGCTTTCTGAAAAAAAACGCCATACAACGTCATGTATTAATAGCTTTCGCTATACCGATATAACGGTACATGTGGTATTGGCTCAACGAAGAATGAACGTTTCTCAAAACTACTGTCGTAAATCAGTGTATATCCAGCTAAGGCATTGGTGGGGTGTTAATACTTGAAGTGTGATATATTCTTGGTAGTGCGGGTTCTTTGACAGACTAATATACTTTTGAAAGAGAGAACTTGTTAGACAGGGACATTCCAGGAAACCCTGAGTAATTTGTTACGTATATCGCCTGATAGCATTTGATGACAACTGTGATCAGTTTAATCGATGTCACTTAAATATTATTGCATAAACTGAATCAAATGCTATCGAATAATCCCTATTATCGAGTGCCTTATTCCCTGGCTTCTCTTGTTCTCTGATTACAAATATCAGACGATGGGATCAGCTTTGGCGATACCCCCAGATCACTCACCTGATCTAGGATGCATTCTTTTGTTGCATATGCCCCGAACCCCATTTTTTACTTTGAATTGTGCTAATATCATATCTGGATTATATAACTCTGTAGCCGACTAGAAAAGAAGATTAAATTGAAATGGAACATCAGATGGCATGCTGGAAGTCAACTTGTTCAAATGACGTTCAGAATATTGCATTTCTGACGGTAGCTCTGGATTTCTATTTTCATATCCGTTGGTACCATATACTATACTAGCAGAATGGTCTAAAATTATTGTACCATTTTATTTTATGTTAATAAGGTGTCTTATATAAGTATACTTCGATGACAAGTAAATCTATATCTGGTCGTAATGTTCGTGCGTGTTTACCTACAACGTCTGCTCCTCATCGTCATTGTTTATACGTTCTTCTTGAAACACGACCAATGGTTCATCAGAGCTAACCTGTCCATGTTGAACATGCATGCGTTCGTATATGAATACAATTTAGCTGAACATCATTTACCTTGGTGTGGCAAATAACGCCGGGATAATTTCGTTGTAATCAATTAATTATACTTACAGCTTTGCATTTTGATAGGACATGATTGTTCATCCAATGGATATTTCGCCAAGTTCATAGGACAGCCTAGTGTTAAGGAGAGCCTGGGGTGTAAAAAATAACGTGTTAAATTATTGTGTTAAACTTATCTGGCCCGGGGGTCTCTCATGATTCGAAACGGTTTAAAATAGACAGCTGAAACATTGAATTTGTAGCTGATGATAACTTCGAGTCTATTAGCATCGTACAGAGAATAATCGGTAAATTTCATACCAGATCAGTGATATTTTTCTCCAAAAGTCTTGCTTTTCTGCGGACAAATACTATTTGATTTCAGATTAGATAATTATATACTAATTTATCATGCAGTTTTGGAAAATTGAGTAAGTAAAATGGAAATATGTCCGAAAATTGCATCTGGGGAAAATGGCATCACTGTGACGTCATCAATGCGGTCATCTTGTATGTGTCTACATTTTCATAGACCTTGATCGAAAAGAATAGTGTAGTAAGTTGCAGCCCTAGTCGAAGTAAACCTTTGACCTTTAGCGATTTAACGAAATTTAACCACTATTACAGCTGATTTGAGTATTTCATCACCAGGAAGGTTTTGTTTACCAAGATATCCTGCAGGGTGGGATTGGTTAGTACGATCATGTAAATTGTTACAATATGAGCCATCAACAGTTCTTTCTAATTTGACGATTACTATCAAATACCGGAAACAAACTGGTGTAGCTGTTTTAACTGAAGCATTCACGTTCCGTATATCAAGTATATCAAGATTTCTAGCTACAATTGATATCGAAGAGTGAATTAACATATTCACTTTCATATTTCCCCTCTACAACTTCAAAAAGGGAGGACGATCATTCGATCTTATCAAAAATATATACTTTATGCAAGAAGATTACACAAATTCAAATCATCACATCTGACATCACGTCAGTCCATTACAACATACGTTTCTGGTTCAATAACGGATCCCATGCAATCTCTCTTACGTATACTTCAGATCATTATGCTGATCTGAGGATGCGCAATAATTTAGTAGATACCTCACTGACCTTGTAGCATAAAATATACTGCCATCTTTGTAAATACGGAGCATTTTATTTGGAAATGTTATTTCGTGCACATATGCTTCTTTTTCGTTTGGGAAGAAGAGATCTGGAAGCCATGCTCCGCCAATGGCCGTCACGTCCACTTCCAGATAGGTGGAATTCAGCTCAAATTTCCATTTCAACCTTTGGTCTTTCCATTCCAGAAACAACAACATATTCACTGTGAAATCCTGCAAATGAGAAATGTCAATGTATGAAGGCGCATACACAACGTACACTGAGTGATTTCTACAAAAGCACAATTTTTGAACACGGTAAATAAAATATCACGACAAAGTAGCAGGTCAAGTATAAGAGCACACACAAATCTTGAACTATCCTCTAATATCTCAACCAACGTCAGTTGTCTTTTCGTGATGCACACACATTTGCATGGATCTTAATGACTACGTTTGACAGACGGTGGTGATTGGGGTAGTTGATCCGCATTGAAAAGGAATAAGGACAAAGCCAATAGTGAAGGTAAAAAGCAAACATGCATGTGTAAGCTCACCATTGACGTTTCTCTGATTGCGTCGAAACTATGTACATAAAGATCCACATCCACCTCGGTCGGCTTGTCTGTGAGAACAATCAGCATAGGTCATATAGTACATAGGACCCATCTTAAAAGCATTTATGTCTTCACTTTTCATACTAACACAGACCAAGCGAGATTACCAGTTTTTATTATTATTATTATTATTATTTTTTTCTATTTTTTTTTTTTTCGTGGCATTTGTATATGTTTGGGTTCAGTAATTTTGCTGGTCATTTTTAAAAAGAAAAAAAACCCATGGGTTGTAGAGTGAGCGATTATGTATTGTAGTTAAACTGGCGCGGAAAATTCAATCCAATATCTCAAACTCAACGTAGACAGACCTCGAGAAAATGTAAACAATACTTACGACTTTCAATATTTGGTGGAATACTTCTATCGTAATACTTCTCTCCAAACAGTAAGTCGTACATCTGCGCCCTGATGAACGAGAAACAACAGTATATACCCGTTAATGGCGATAAATCAAGGTTTATGTCAGTTACAATGCATTTCTGATCCAATAGTGGTTTAATTTTGTACCATATTGCTGATCTAAAATTCTAAAAACCCGAAGCAATATTTACACGGTTTGTTCATTATTCTATCAATTAGGTTGTAAATAATACATTTTATTTGCTGTATCTGGACAGCAGCAATAACAGAAACGTACCCATCTGGGAGTTTCGACACTATTCCGCTAGTGTACTTTTACGTTTTGCAGCACGGATCAATGATATAACTTTCTGAACAACAATGTTCTTCCATGCTACACCTGAAATTTTAATTTCTGTGTGGTTCACTACCTTTGTAGCTAGTAATACAGATCCTGGATTTAAAAAGAATCCGTCATTTATAGCGAATATCCAGGTCAGTGATCGACACCATAAGCACCGAAAGTCAGTCAGATATAAATTACACAGAAAAAGCTGGTTTCTTCCGGGAGTGAAGAGGTCAAAGGTGATCTCGTCACATCCACAATACTGACAAGCATTATTCAATATACAAATGGCGTTTTCTGTTTGATTGAGCTTAATGAGGCATAAGTTATAATGAACCTAGCCACAGAGATCCCATATGCTACGCATGCAATCGCAAACGTTATTCAGCGCTAGCTTCGATACACAAAGAGGAAGTACTTGATGGTACAGCATTTTCGACTTAGATCTTGCAACAATGTTTCTGACGTTGGTTGACTTATCGGCCAAATACAGCTCCTTCAGATTAGCATCGATCATTCAACACTCGTGCAGCATGTGTAGAGAATAGTAAAGCCGAATCGTGGGAGAGTGGAGGGTGTGCTAGCGCATGTATGCGATATAATATTTTTATAATCTTGGCTAATGGCTTTTGTAATATTGAATCTGGTCCCTGCAATGAACTTTATCGGAGTTATATAGATGTTTCGCTGGGCAACTGACCAGAGACGGCACGTGTAGTCGGTTTAACAGTTATAGACAGGTAACATATGGTGTTAGCAGTTCTAGCTTTGATCCCTGTATCAAGGTAATGTTCCCTCCTGGCGCTAACAGCTCATCACTGTCAACACATGTGCTGTTTCCATTAACCATTGGCTAAGTTTATCTCTATGACACATACATTGGTATACGAAGGGTTCTTCACATCTATAATCCAACGAAAAAACACACCACGCAAGTCTCCTGCTGCAAACGTGTACTAACGCTCGGGAGCAAATAAGTATAACACAGCTTTTCCACTGATCTGGTACTGCTGTGCACCGTGAGTTTTATCACAACCCTCACATAAGAATATATCGTACATATCTGAGCATAAAATTTATATTATTGTAAAGATCCCAATTTTATAATGACACATACAGTATGTAACTCTATGCACATCGTAGATCATACGAAGAAACATGGGGATGTGAATGCGGAAGTTTCTTCAATCAGATATTTAAGAATATATCGCATTATATATACATTTCCAGCCTCTCACTACTCCTGGCACCTCGGCAGCGAGACAAAAATACAACAAATACAGTTTGTCCCCTAGTCAGCAGAAAGGAGGTCGACCATATGAAATACACTATGGATGACTCGTGAAAAACATTGGCATTGAAATCGAGAAGTAAGGTGATAACTTCGTAAAGGTGACATCACTGTGGCGTTATCAGTAGCGACAAAGAAACGTTCTATATATTTCACTATAAAATTTGGCCTAGATATATTTTCTAGCCTAGGTGGTGTTGAAATTGGCGTCAATATCAGGTTAAACTTTAACACTTGCAAAATCAGTATATGTAAATTTGACACTAATAGTGGTATATTAATAGGACTTTTTAAAGCAATTGTCTCCCGTCTTGCAAAATATATTTTGACACTACCATTCCTGAGATTTTTGTGGCTGTACCGAGGACCGTCCTAAATGATTTCTTATCCCTTGGACTAGGAATATATCTTGGGCCAACCTCAACCGGTATTTTTTCGGAGACAAACTCGCTTAATTATACCCCCCGACACGTAGTGTAGGGGGCGTATACTGGTTTCAGCTTGTCCGTCCGTCCGTCCGTCCGTACGGACGTCCGTACGTCCGTCCGTAACATTTCGTTTCCGGAGCATAACTTGACAACCGCCAGTTGGATTCCTCTCAAATTTGGTATGCAGCTACCATACCATGAGACCTTGCTTGGGATTGCGTTTGACGCATGTGCGTCTACAGGTGGCGCCACCTAGGATCATTCCGTAACATTTCGTTTCCGGAGCATAACTTGACAACCGCTACTTGGATTCCTCTCAAATTTGGTATGTAGCTACCTTACCATGAGACCTCGCTTGGGATTGCATTTGGCGCATGTGCGTCTACAGGTGGCGCCACCTATGGTCAAAAGTTTCTCATGTCAGTCCGTAACATTTCGTTTCCGGAGCATAACTTGACAACCGCTACTTGGATTCCTTTCAAATTTGGTATGCAGCTGCCATACCATGAGACCTCGCTTGGGATTGCGTTTGGCGCATGTGCGTCTACAGGTGGCGCCACCTAGGGTCAAAAGTTTCTCAAGTCAGTTCGTAACATTTCGTTTCCGGAGCATAACTTGACAACCGCCAGTTGGATTCCTCTCAAATCTGGTATGCAGCTACCATACCATGAGACCTTGCTTGGGATTGCGTTTGGCGCATGTGCGTCTACAGGTGGCGGCACCTAGGGTCATTCCGTAACATTTCGTTTCTGGAGCATAACTTTACAACCGCTACTTGGATTCCTCTCAAATTTGGTATGTAGCTACCTTACCATGAGACCTCGCTTGGGATTGCGTTTGGCGCATGTGCGTCTACAGGTGGCGCCACCTATGGTCAAAAGTTTCTCATGTCAGTCCGTAACATTTCGTTTCCGGAGCATAACTTGACAACCGCTACTTGGATTCCTCTCAAATTTGGTATGCAGCTGCCATACCATGAGACCTCGCTTGGGATTGCGTTTGGCGCATGTGCGTCTACAGGTGGCGCCACCTAGGGTCAAAACTTTTTCTTGTCGGTCCGTAACATTTCGTTTCCGGAGCATAACTTGACAACAGCTAATTGAATTCCTCTCAGATTTGGTATGTAGCTACCTTACCATGAGAACTTGCTTGGGATTGCGTTTGGCGCATGTGCGTCTACAGGTGGCGCCACCTATGGGCAGAATTTTCTCAGTTGGTCCGTAACATTCCATTTCTGGAGCATAACTTGACAACGGCTGATTAGATTCTTCTCAAATTTTGTATGTAGCTGCCATACCATGAGACCTAGCTCAGGATGTTGCATATGCGTCTACAGGTAGTAAGTTTAATATTTCACTTCCCATTTACTTCCTTTTCCTCTTCAATATGGTTATCCAGATGACAGTAATTCACCTATCTGTTGCAACAGCCCATTTCAAGTCTACACGGTTCTAGTGGTAACAACAGTTAGGTAAAACACAATATGCCTGCATAACCCCATTCTCAACAATCATTATTAACATCAATTTTCTGAACAATCCATTAAACTCACCTGAGTATCGTCACGACACATGCATAAACAATCCGTTAACCGCACTCCAACCGAGCGAGGTCTCATTGTCAACTAGTTACATACTGTGCCGCCACTCATAACATGTATACTTATATTCCTCTACAAATACTCGTCAATTCCTATCAAATGTGCATCCGGGGGGTATCTTGTAAGCATGCTTACTGATGATTTCCACTGCCACAATCCCATTCAGCTTACTCGTGAAACGTTAACCACCCCCATGTATCTATGCCCTTACGGGGGGTATCTTGTAAGCAGCCTTACTGATCATTTTGATCAAATGTGTGCATCCCTCAGACTATGCTCTAGTTTATTTAGAAATAATGATCTAATTAAGGGTTAATAACCGACATGGGTATTTGTTATGTACCAATTTATCGCTGGGACGTCTTTCATGCTGAGTCAAAATTCCGAGATTACGAAGCAATCGAGGGATTTTGACGGGGTGTGAAAGACGTCCCAGCGGAAAATTAGTACAAAACAAATACCAACACGAAGGATTTAAATTCAATTCTTACCAGAACATAATTGAAAACGGACTGTCTCGAAACGTTTTCCGTCTTGACCCGGCTGTTGCGTTCACCTCCCGCCACAAAAACAGTGTTGCCAGGCTTGCACGTGCAGCAGACGTTGACCCGTTTGCTTTGCAAGCGAGAGAGGAATGCGACAGACATTGCAGGAGTCACCGTACAGCAAGAACAACTTTAAAAGATTTCCAGGTTAGCTTTACCAAACGTATGTATATGTGTCTACCTCATTTCTGACGTAAAGAAGAAAAATATTCGTAATGGGGTGACACAGCTGGCACGTTTACACTGACCTAATATATCTCGGGTTCGTTGTCTGAAAAGACCGGACCATTTATATAATATTTTCCGCACAGATTGGAAGGGCATTTCACGATTAAATTGATATTGGCGTTCGGGTTTTATACCGTATAATGCGGGGACAATGTTCCTGTGTCACTGCTGGGGGAGGTAAACATATCGTACTCATTCATGATATCAGGGTTTTCTCTAGTGCAACAAATACTGACGGGATGTATAATTTTGCCCAATTTATAACATGTGTTTGCGCACGACACCCAACAGACTGAAGGCTAGAATTTAAAATAAAATATTTTTTGAAACTTTTATGCATAACTATAACAGCATATTTCGAGATAAACGACGACACACCAATTTTTGTCACCCCACCAATGGTCGCCATTATGAATACTCCCGTGTTCCTTTGATCGGTGGGATATCCAAGTAGGTTAAAATGACCCAACTATGGTATTCTACCAAATCATAGAGTGTCAGCTCTCATTTCCTTGTTCTTCAGCATATGGCGTAGACAGTTTGGTTAGGGGTTTGGGGAAAGGGATGGTAGCTAATCCTCCCCCAGGTCTGGTAGGGAAAGGTTCAGAGAATTTAAGTCAAAGTTATGTTTATATATTTGCAGCTACCTCAACCGTGTCAATTTTGGCATCAAAAGGGTGGGGGGGGAGGGTCTTTGCTTGCCTCAGATTGACTCACGATTTCCAAATCTATTGCATATTGTACCCAAAGAGTCAATGTAACCTGTTTATTCCACATGAAGCTTGGAAATCCAACAATATCCCTATCGTGGTGCCCAGAGCTGAAGCTGAAGATTATTTACCATCGAAATCGACAATCTCGTCGTTTTAGTAAACGTAGCATGATTAATAGGACAAACCTAATGGGAGGTTATCTTGTAGTGGGTTATATTTGCCCCAAATGTAAACATTGAGGACTGTTCATCAATGTAAACACAGTGAACATATCTAAATTAAGACGGCTTGCCGTGCATGCTCGTCAGAGTAAGCAAAACCGTTTTAATCTATTCCGTCTATTTTTTTTTATTTCATTTTCTGATCAACCGATGTGAATTTATATATAACGCCATTTCAGTACGTCGAAAATTGCATTAAATCTGTTATTCTAATTATATTTCCGGGTCAGTCGTATCTTATTTCATACCACGAAAATTAATTACCAGTTTATCCCGCTTATAAAAAATTCTTCTTCAAAACATAACGAAGATATAGAAAATATACATCGTCTATAGTCGTTGAACTCGAGCAACTGGTGCTTGTTGTGTGAACGACACGTGTATTTCTTGCAAGATCTTCCAACTGCGAAATTTTATCTATTGCCTTCTGTCGTTTTGAAGGGATTTGATGATTTTGCCTGCATCACTGATATATTAATTCGAACGAGCAACTGACATTTTTGACTTGTTTTCGAATCTGGGCAGCAATAGCCGTATAGGCGTATATTAGGGTATGGCGATTATGATTCATGGACGGGTGTAGCTTATCAAATACTGGATCTGATGCTTATAACAACGAAAAATATACACGCAAATTAGCAATCAGTGAAGAGGAACATTTTAGTCGTTAAAATTGCAGACATTAAGGAATCCATTTGTCATCCTTGCGTGGTCAAATTCATAAATCTGGTGTACTGTATTTTATATAATAAACCTTGATGACAGAGAGCTATTGGATGACTTGGCGTGCTAACGAACAGTTTGTGCCAGTACAGTCTGGGTTATTAATCATCACCAAGCTGTAAGGGCGGGAGAGACATCCTGTCGGTACTATTGGCCATCCAACTTGTACTTTATTCCTATATAGATCAATTCACTGCTCGTGACTCCATCGCACTGCGTGCATTGGATGTAATCAATCAGTTTTACCTAACGGTTTAATTACATAAACATTTACAGACACGAGGGACCTATTGTATCACGAACGTGAGTGCATAAAAATATCAGCAGTTTCTTGTTAGTCAATATTTCCTGAATTCGACATCCATATAGCATGAATTTTTCACAGGTTCATAGCTTGACATGCTTCAATCTACAGCAGAACTCGAGTTGTCCACTCATTCCACGAATGACAGTTCGATTAATTACCTAACTATGACGGGCTAAAATCTAATTATCGCAAAAATGTTTGAAGAGTGGAATACATGTTATCAGTAACAGCACAAAAGTCGATAGACACATACATACATACATACATACATACAGCTTTTGACCTCAATGCGCATTGAATACGAATATTAGAACAAGAGAAAAATACTTCGGTTTAATATTCTTACGTTCCGCGGCGTTTCTATTTTACAAAATTAAGTAACACTCACGATTAATGTAAATGAAACAGAAAATAACTTTAATTAAGTCAGCAGTGACATTTGAAATCCTATGGGATAGTCAATGAAAGATTGATTGTTTGAGATGCATTGCTGAGGATTTATCGAAGGGATATATATGAACTTGCCCAATTATCTGTCAAATTATGTAAGCTAATCGCCCATGTCCCTGGGCATGAGCAATGAGGATCAGTGTAATGATTTCTACTCTAAATTCGTGTTCAATTATTAGATTCACCAATTCTACAGCGTTTTGTTTCAAGTCTTGCAGCTATTCTAGGAAAACGTCTCTTACACTTTGCTACAGAGGAACATTGTCATTCCAGTCAAATAATTGTAGAATCAACGACATCCGCTGGATAGGTTTGTCAAATTGCTATGTTTGAACCATATCTGTCTCCTATGGGTTTTGACGATAAATGTAATTCATACTCATCCCGCATGTTAGTTTCGAAGCAGAGAGTGACATTGGGCAAACAACGTTGTAACATGGAGATTGGTTTCTATGCCGTCACAATTCAACATAGAAAATGTCAGTGTTATATCATTTGCGCAAATTTGACATACGTCGTATTACATACGATTCTTACGTAATGCCATGCTGGATAGGAAGACCTTATGGTTGCGATATTGCAGAAAGTCCTTGATGCTCGATATGTGATACAGGCAGTGAATCCGTAGATCCGTGTCCTACCTAAAAAAATGTGACTTTCATCTGTCGACAAACACATCCGTCAAACAGGGCCATGAAAACACTGGTTAGCAATGAATTGAACATCAAATGTATATACCGCCGTTCCCCCATAGTGAAAACTTATGTGCGCAGCGGCATGGTACAATAGCGGCTGCGATTTTTCCGTCACGGTACCATAGCGGCCCCAAAGAGACCCATCGGCGACTGTTGTCCTCCCTAATACCAGTATGGTACCACACCGCCATTAAGGAAGTTTTGTATGATTGTGAGAACTTACCTTCCCAAGGAACTTTCCGACACAGCTCGAACACAGACTAGACAGCTGGTTGACAGCAGCCATAAGTATAACCATAGCTTCAAAAGTACATCCATTGTACTGCCCATAAAGTTTTCTCTGTTGGTTTCTGATACAAGCAGTAAGCTGATATTAACCCAAACGACCAACAATATAGTGATTGTTGATCAGCTCAGATAGAGATATCAATACCAGCCTTGGTTAGAGACAGCTTCTATACTACAAGTCAATCCTGGATTAGTTTCACCCGACGTTAGTCCCATTGGAGCAGCGCTGCACATTCCGAGTGCTCACAGGTGCAACGATGCGAATGTTCCAACGGGATGATTGAACAGAAACAATCAGTAGACAGGTTTAGTCGGCTTATTGTTCCATATTCCCGGTATCAGCCGCAGTCCCCTTCCTGTCACTCATACATTGTACGTATAATTTAAATAGCCCAGACATCGATCGTGTGCTTCTCTCCGCCAATAGTATGAGCTGATCGACAGAGCGAGGCAGGACAATAACATACGCCAAGTTTGCTTCAACTGGAACTCTTGGACTTGCACTTACACACATCCTTGTGAATCTACATCAGTGTGGTGTAACGACTAGCGGCTCAGGTTATATTTCTTGGGTCGATATTAGAATTGATGGCTCTCAAACATGGGACTTTTGATAGATTGCTATATTCGAGAAGCTCAGTGGTGAGCATCAAGTCGCAGTGAAGTCTGGTGTAAAACGAGTAAAGATCAACACATTAATCAGTATGCCAGTGACTTACGTCCGTTCGCCTTTGTAACAGATATGATTTCTGGTTCGCGGGGCAGCTGGAAGAAATAACCTCGGGGTGATAAAATTAGATTTGCTCTGTTCTGGGCATGTGCAGCCACTTGGAAGGATGTAGTTTATAGATTGACGCTAGGTCGATGAATTGCAGCGACAATAATTTCATTTGCTTTAGTGTTTGAAGTTATTTGATGCACAGTACGATAAAGGGTACATAATTCTACAAATAGATACATGCGTGCGGCCAAAAATAGCCCATTTTTGGCAAATTATGTTTCCTCCGTATCTTACGCTTGTGGAATCGGACAGGCCGTCCCATAGATCAAATGGATAGTCTCAGAGCCGGGATTTAGATGTTTTCTACATTTTTTCGCATATTGACGTCATTATTTTTCGCCATCAAGTTTATAAACAGGTTTTTATAACATACCCATGTTGTCTTACACTGTATTATGAGCTATTAGAATTGCAAAAGAAATAAATGATAGCTCTTGTCAATTAGAGAAATTATGTAACAATTTGCTCGAATTATTACATTGGGATATCCAGATGTCAAGTAGACAAGTCTTCATTATCTTGTCATTTATAGCTATTCATTTTGGATATATTTATGCGCTGTTGCTAGGAAAGTGCTGCTGAAAACAAGTGCTAAACACAAGTATCAATTTAGTCAATTGTTCTGAATTAGCAATTTTGGCAGTTACATAGCTACTACCGCGGTAATCATGACCTACGTCGTACATGTACACGTTTGTAAAATGTAAAAGTATTTTGTGTAAAACTAGACTGAGCGATGAAACTGAGTATGGAATAATCCAAATTTAACCCGTATATGTGAAACAACGGCTAAATCCGGACTGACATGTCATTTCTAAATAATAGTGACAAAAAGATTCCTTTACAAGAAATAAATTGTGCAACCCCATCTCCCTCCCCTCCCACACACACTTGCAAATACAGTATTGTACTATGCCTACCAACCAGCCAGGACGTTTATGTGCTAAAAGCAGCCAGTTGAGGAAATTTGCAAATATTCATAAAACATGTTTACCAGGGTTAGGATTTGGCAAGGGATGTTTACACAAATGAGTGGTCTGTACTCCCTCGTCCCCTCCACTTGCCAACAGTGAATCTAACCAGTGTTTATCTGTGGTATTTGAATGGACTTCCCAGTTCCGATACTATTGCTCGAAAATCGTCCCTCTTGCATGTGCATGTATATTTTCTTTGATAATAGAACCTTTGCAATCGAAATATAATGCTGTCGAATTCTCCGTAGTTAAATCGTTGTTGTATATATGTCCATGTTTCGTAGACAATCGTTGGTTTCTTACTTGGATTAGAATATCGAGCATGTTATGTTTCTGTCAGGCGTACACAATATTTAGCCTTTCATAAACACCCATTTGGTAATCAACACTATATTTCATGGAAATTGTTGAATGTGAATGGAGAAGAAAAAGACTTTTGCCATTGGGGCAAAAGTGATCTTTCTACTGCATTGGAACAATCGACCCCTGATTGAACCAAAGCTGAGAAACTATTTATATTGCGCGTATTTACTGTAATGTTGGTATTCAATGGATATATCTTGAGACCAGAATTGAGTTCGCAGAAATTTGCACAACTGATCACGTGGTGTAATTAAGGAATGATCTTTTTCATAGTGCAGTAGTCGACATATGTGCCTGTGAAGTTATTCTAGATCTACAAGGTTTGGGTCTGAGATAGCAAACTCAGATAAATCAACTTGTACTTATATATGTTACGTCCCGCATACATGGTTGGATGGGCGAAGCGAATGTTCTCGTTAATTGGCTCAGCCGCCAAACTATCTTTCTCCAGGTCAGGCTTCTTCCACGAGGTTAACTCAGATAAGTGTGTATTGTCGTAAGACCACGTTCATTGTAGGATAGTGTCAAAGAAATCAGCGAGGCAACTAGCGGCAACTTATTTCGTTATCGACCAATTTCATATTTGGACACACATCGTCAATCTCAGCCTGTAGTGATTTGGTCTCCCATAGACGCCTGTGAAGGACTTGAAAGCATAGCTCAGCGTCACCTATGATTTTGCTACCCAGTGGTATTGTTACCCTCTGGCAGCCACTGATGTCGACGTTTAGACGAGATAGATCGATGCTCTGAGTTATACCAATATTACATGAAAAAAAAAACTATAATTGTTTAGACGAACTGGTGCGTCCAATAGTGGATAGTGCTGATGCAAAGCTTTGCTCTCTGTGAATCAGATGGAATTTACTATGGATAGCTAGGCTAACGGATAATTGGAACGCTGTCCGTCTGAGGCCTATCTACAATGATACAGATTCCGTGAAAGTGCTTCAGCAACCGAGTATAGGATCTACTGTGCACTTCTCCGTGTCCACTCGATAGGAGTTAAATAATTAACACCAGACGTAACACATGGACAATACATTTACGTCTAAACGCCATATTCCAACTTCAATATATTTTCGTGGAATCTGACATCATGCTGAAACGGTACCAATATTTTGGTATCGTTGCCATCTTAGATTGTGTTTGTTATCTGAGTGCCAGTGATTCATTCGGAAGGTACGTATATGTATGTCATTTCTTTATCTATGCAAGAATTTGTAATTTCTCTGAACTTGTTCCAATTAGCCATTCTTGTACTGTAGTGTTGTTGTTTTTTTCTAAAAGAACTACATTACATTAAGGCCACAAAATGATCTTATCTTCATAGATTGGACTTGGGAACGTTTGTCGCATTTTACTTCCAATAATTTTATTCGAAGTTTGGACAAAGATGAGCGACTGACAAACAGGGGCTACGAAGTTTAGCATATCTTTTTTGCAACACTGGCAGAAGGATTACCTTTCCTATGGGCAATGAATGAGAATTTTTGTGATCGATCGGTATATCTCACACGAGAAGCGAACCTCTGTGGCTGGGATGGGTCGTGGATCGATTCCCAATGAGGGCCATTTCATTCCTGTACTAACAAGCGCTGTATGAGCACAAAGACCTCCGTCGAGGCAATAGGGTCCGTCGAAGCAATAGGGTAGGGGAGTACATCACTGAATAAGGTAGGGCCGGATGCCAAGCTCAATTCTGCATTTGTTGGACGTTAACTTCACAATCTAATTACCCTGGGATTGAGGGTTCCCGACTAGCATGTGCAGCCAGGGATTTGGAAGTCACTCACGCAAATAAATTTTGTCTGATTTCACGTGATTGAAATATTGGGGCATGGAATAGAGTATATGGATGGACAACCTGGAATACTGCATGTGACACTAGACCCCCTTCCCACCCCCACTTCCCTCTGAGATGACCTCCCCGCCCCACCCAAATCAACAAGTTAGCGGCAGAAAAGAGACCCTGTGTGCCTTGTACCAACTTGCTTGTGATTTTGTGCTATAGGCCCTACACATCAACACTTCATATTTTGTATGTGTATGTATAGCATCATCATTGACAGAATCATCTACAAACACACCTGTTTATACCGAAACTTCGTTCTGATCTGTCTCATCATCATGTGATGAAGATTCAATGTGCTCGGTATAATTTTGTATACTGGTGTTACCAGATCACCTTCGCCATACTGTATTATACACTTATTAACTTGTGACGGAGTCAATATCATGAAACCTGGACCAGAGGTCAGGCCTGCTTGGCCAAGTCTGGCCAAGGGTCCAGGTTTCATGATATTGACTCCGTCACAAGTTTATAAGTGTTTTACTATACCGAATTTATTAACTGCAGTGAATTATCGCTATGACGCCAGACTAGCGCATGGTACTACTAGGACTACTCTTTTCCAAAAACGCTGTTTGGCGAATACTTTCTTTCATGCAGCTGTGTGTTATCGGAAACGAAACACACAGATACAATTTTACGAATAGTTCATGGATAAATCTACAATCTGACTAGAATAATATTGAGAATTTAAACTTTAAGACGCGTTTTCCGAGATTTACGAGGTGAACTCTTCCTCACAAACCCTGGGTGTTTGCAGAAAAACGGCAAAAATTCGCATCGTCTATCTCTACGACATGGAGAGCCGCCATGTTGAATCTCCCGCTGGAAGTAACTCGTGAAGAATGATGGAAAGTGGAACCCGACTACAGAAGCAAGGCCCATCGAAATGCATTTCAATGAGGGCTCCCCATTATTTTAAAAGTGTCCATAACTTGGCCTCAAAATTTAGTCGGGAACTATGGCAAACGCTATTGGAAATCACATGAGTCGTGGGTTCCCCATATGACAAGTGTATGGCGGGAGATTTCAAGTTGCATTCCTAGACCTCCGTCTGATCGACGGAGGTAAAAACTAATTTTGATATAACCGTTGAATGTCGTGTATTTGTAGTAGATGGTCGATCAAGGACATCAATAGCAATTCGGAAAGTTTTATGGCTTTGTTATTACAAATACATGTAGGTGCGCATGCTAAATTAGTTCTTTGTGGGATAGTTTTATGTTCTTATTGAACAAAAAAATGAATGAACTTATTGAATTATGTTGTTATTTATTGAACTTGAAAAGCAAGGTAGGTTTTGGGCATTTAAGGTCATTCTGGGGTCACTTGAGATCAAAAATGGTAAAATTCGGTGGTAACAGCCCTACATAGATTGGGCTACTTGGGAGCTGTCCAGGTCGGAGCGGGATTTGCACCCCACATCAATATAAATATTGTTCTCACATCGTGAGCTAAGCAGCTGATACTTACCAAACCACACCTTGTGTCATGCTCTTTCGGAAAATGTAAATCAATCCAACATAGGATTCAAAAACGGCTTTTTCTTTCATTTTTTTCTTCTAATTTATCAGCCATGTAATCTGATGTGAATATAGCTCAAATGACAATTACAAGCGTCTGGTCCGTCATTCATAATTCAGCCGTCGTCCATTAGAGAATATCCGCGTCCATAATCCAAAGACCTATTCTATATTCCATATAACAGTATTAGCATCAAATTAAAAAAGACAATCATAGTATACATAAACATAGGCTTGTTTCCTGCAATAGAGAAGCGGTCAACAGTTTTCAATGATGCCGGCAAGACATCATGATGTTCCAAAAATATCAAATCCGTATTGCTGATCAGTATTCTTAATCCATAATATTCGTTGTAAAGTCGTCATCTAAAGAATGATGTATCTCAGTCACGCTTTGATTGTGACTGTTCTTATGAGTACCATGAGGATCTTGACGTACATGGGTTCATACGGCCCATAGCCCCGGGTTAAACGGAATTAGACACAAGTTACGAAACGTAACCCCATAGATCTTGCACGCTACGCTCGTATATTGCTATCAGCATGCGATATGTATCGCCAAATTTGAGAAACTTTGAATGTAGGCGCTTGGTGGTGTAGCCCTGTTTTATAAGTTTCTGCAACAATGTTTTGTGACGTTGATTAAAATCGTCACATCTAACACAGGATCTAGCAAATGCTACTAGGCGTGATATGTATACGCCATATGCAGGTCCCACTGGAATATTACTGTCCAGAAAGGGATAGTTTGCGATATCGAAATTGTAATCATCTCTTTTGTCATACAGTCGACGAGAGAGAAGGCGAGCTTCATTTTTATAGACATATAGGTTTAAATATGATGTGCCTGTAGGGTTATCTGTAGTTTCCTTCAAATCCAGTGAAGGTGGATATATATCCATCACTGCGTCATTTATATAGCGATTATCCACGGCAAGAAGATCGTCTATATAGCGTTTGGTGAATGAGAAGGAACGGGCTTTGAATGGATCGGTTTTTGAAAGCGCCTGCATATAGTCATATTCATAAGAGAACAGATATAGGTCAGTCAATAGGGGTGCACAATTAGTACCCATTGGAAAACCTATATGCTGTTGATATATTGTTTTGCCAAATTTCACATAGATATTTTTAATGAGAAATTCAAGGAACTCTATAAACAAAGAAACATCCCATGAATGATATCTCTTGTTTGTAGTAGAGCTGAAGAATGCTTTATGGCTTCCGACATTAATATATCTTCGATCAGTTTTCTGGAACACAGATACTATTAATGAACTTAGACGGTCAATAAGGTCCTGATGAGGGATTGTAGTATAGAGAGTCGAGAAATCCCATGTGGATACATGTCTGTACGGTATGTGACCTTTAGCATCAAGTTCTTCCGTAAGACATTTTGAGTTCTTCAATTCCCACATACATTCAACGCCAGAGTTTTTAGAAATAGTTGCGCAATACCGTTCCCAAAATGATTTTACTTTCTGAAGGGCCCTCGTCAACAGGGTTGAAAGAAGCTTGGTGGTGCAGCTTCTAGAACCAGCTATGAATCTAGCTTTGTATGGTGATTTATGCATTTTGGGAGCCCAGTATACTTTTGGTATATCGTTATGTTTGGTTGGAAGACAAATACCTCTTTCCCTGAGAAACGTTTTGTGCTTGTTAAATAAATCTTCCAGAGTAACTGCAGTTTGAGAGTAAGTAGACGTATTTGATGACGATATGTTTACACTCAATTCTTCAACCAGCACCTGGTAATAGTAATATTTACATAAGAATATTATATTATTTGGAGCTTTGTCTGCTGGGACTATGACGAATTTACTCTGGAGATTTGGTAGAACTTCTTGCGAATTGCGGCTTCTCAGTACTTGGGTTGCTTGAGGAAGGGTACTTCTGTCAATATGGCGGATTGTTTCAACGACCTTGCTCTTGGTGAGGTCCAGCCAATCAGCGAGTACTGTAGGTTCAACTTTTTCTCGCTTAGACCAATCAATAACGTACTGTTCCAAAGCAGACATGACTATCTTGTGGTCGGCCTTCAGATTTATATTTCTCGGCTCTCTATATTTAGGTCCCTTCATCAGGAGTAATCTTAGGTCCTTATCACTCACCACATCAAGGTCACCAGTCACAATATGTTTGCATGCTGAATAAATAAAGTTCGACGATTCACAATCAACAACTATAGCCCCCCGACGTGTATAAGTTCCAGTCAACACCCACATTCAACATCTACAAAACGATATTACAAACAAGAATGACGACCTCTGTAGTATGGCTGTGTATGAAGTCGAACACGTATATTGTCATTTGAACTACATAGGCGAAACCATCCGACATGTAGCAGACTAAATTGAGGAACATGATTTATGCTCCAGTCGCTCATTGAAAACCGAACGCTACACTATATTGGATTTTGAGAGAACGGAATACACAGTGAAAATTAAAATTGCTCTTCCAATCCATTTCGACGTTTCAATGTATAGGTAAATCCTTCTTGATTATTTCTAATCTGACTTGTGTTTCTGTACGTGATTACTCTGTTGTTTACACTTTGCTTTGTCCCCTTCACATGTATATATACTTATAATACACACGAGGTGAACTGTTCTCAACAAACTAGACTATATGTCACCGGTGTAAATAAGTGACTTTGACACTACCTTACAATGAAGGTCGATAGCTTGTAAATGTATTGATCATGGAACGATATCGACTTGTGTAAGTCGTGATTTTTATATTGGAATGTTAGTGACGTTGTGTTGCGTGAAGTGATCACAAGAACTTTCACCAGTCCCTGGCATTGTAGGCTAGAATATAAACAGTGATTATTAATGAATGCAAAGAGACTAAGCAAAGAATTATGTCCGCAGTATCAAGCAAACTTAGAAATATTATGTCCTTGTTATTATGCGAAATTCGAAAGATCATCGCCCTATAGTCAAGCACAATTACAAGAAGAATGTCCCCATTATCAAGCGGAATTATAAAAAAGTATGCCCGCATTGTCAAGCAAACTTGGATTTGTTGGAATTTTTGTGCCATCCTTGACACTCAACATCATATTGAAGAAGACGCTGTAACTATAGATCTACGGAAACTGACAAGCTTTTTTCCGCACCGTAGCGTCTCACATGAAATCAAATTCAATTCATTGTGATTGGACATATCTGGTTTATGGCAAGCTGCCGCAAAATACAGGTTCTTCCTGAATGGTTGTTTGGGTCATTGTTTGATGACGACCAATTTATTCTTTCTCTCTCAAAAATCATTTTATATGTATATATGCTCAGTGACGGGCTATACGCCATACCAAATATCATTTCTTCCTATCATAGAGTGTTATCCGATGGAAATTTAGACTGAACATTCACAAATTAGCGACTTCATGTATCGTGCAAGAACAGTAATCAATATATTTATTATTAGTAGAAATACATAAAATTTTACATATGGTGAATTAAAATACAGTCCCAAGTGTCATTTAACATTTCCGTTGTCAGATTTCTTGAGAAGTTTCCTTCCCAAACAACTGCTAAATATGAATATTCGAACTTGTTCAGATCATACCGCGTTATTTTAGGCTCATTCCTATCGCCAAGGCTAGAGGGCTGAAATTTACCATTCTATATCCTGGGGTCAAGCTCTACAAGAAAATGTAAAAAAAATCCAAGAAGGCCGCCATGATGACGTCACTGTGACGTCATTTTCAAAAAGAGCATTTTTGGACGATTTTTCGGTCAACATTTTCGATTTTTTTATTTTTGTTTTTTCTTCGCCAAAAATGCATGATAGATTAGTGAATAATAATCTGATAGGTAATAAAAGAGGTTTTATCCACTTTTCCATACAGAAAAGCAAAAATGTTGAAGAAATATGACAAAAACATGACTTTTCTGGTACCCCACATGGCCGCCATTTTGAATTTACCTATGATCCTTTGCTCCGGGGGTCCTGCAAATATGCTCATAATGACCCCAAAATGATAATCTAAAAATTCAGGGACATTCGGCTCTCATTTTTGTCGTTTCGGAGATAGAAGCAAAAAACCAACATGGGGAGGGGGCGGAAAGTGCCTCCCCCCAGGCCAGGTAGGGTTAACCCGGAGCTAGGGGCCATAGGAACCCATGTACTTCAAGATCCTCATGGTGCTCATATGAACAGTCACAATCAAGGCGTGACTGAGATACATCATTCTCCAGATGACGACTTTACAACGAAAATTTGGGATTAAGAATACTGATCAGCGATACGGATTTGATATTTTTGGAACATCATGATGTCTTTCCGGCATCATTGAAAACTGTTGACCGCTTCTCTCTTGCAGGAAACTAGCCTATGTTTATGTATACTATGATTATCTTCTTTAACTTGGTGCTAATACTGTTATATGGAATATGGAATAGGTCCTTGAATTATGGATGCGGATATTCTTTAATGGACGACAGCAAAATTATGAATGACGGACCAGACGCTTGTAAGCCAAAATTAATTGTCCGTATATGATTCGCAAAACCTAAGATGTCGAAGAGCTTCTTCCAGGGGTATGCTATTTGGAATGAAAATAATACCGCGAATTGGACGTGAATTGTGAAAATTACGAATTCAGTTCCTTCGAGTTTGTCATTAATAATTTACGAATGTTGTATACGTATACTTGATGAAATTTGAATTGGCTTCTGATCACATCCGAAACATCACATAATAATGCCAATATTTATTTTTAGCAATGGGATCTTGTGCCACAAGAAATGTAACGAGAGCCATGTAGTTACTCACTGGAGTAATTGTAAATTGGAGCAACATGGAAAGGTGGGAGAAACAGAAAGAAAGCTGGCGATTAAAAAGCTATATGACTCCACAGGAAAGCATCCTTCGGTACCTCACATTCACTCCCGAGAATACGGTGGATTCTTGGACGTAGCCTTAGTATCTCGCCGCTCTTTTATTGCAGAGTTCATGTGGAGACTATGAATTATCCTTAACTCATCTGATGTTAATGGATGAGCATCGAGGAGGTCTGATGGAGAAAACGCCTCAACATGGCAGTAAACCTTGTAAATATAAGAATACACAGAACAACTAACCTTTAATGCCTGACGTGGTACGGCTTAAATTTCCCACCAAAACAATGAACCTACATATATTTGTCGAATGACAGAGGGCGGACATCTGGGACTAACATTCCATCAGCAGAATCTTACCTTATTCAGGTAATAAATTGGAGCGATATGCAAGAGGTGGAAAAAATTAACGATGTCTGTCGACTAAAAAGCAAAAATATGACTTTACAGGAAAGCTTCACTTGGCACTTCACATTGAAACCGAGAATAGCATTAGTATCTCCGTCGCTCTTTTATTTCAGCTTTTGTTAATGGATGAGCATCGAGTACGTCTGTTGGAGTAAACACCTCAGCATGGGGGTAAACCTGGTAAATATAAGAATACCCAGAAAAACTAACCTGTAATGCCCGACGTCGTAACACACATACTGCAGATTTGGTAATTCTCATCCATCGTCGTTTTACACAAAGTCGATACACTATTGATTAACGTGATCATTTTGAGCCTATTTGCATAACTCCCCGAGCAGAGTATCACGAGTAAATTCAAAATGATAGCCTAGGTGCAAAAACCTAGAGGCTATGGAGGGGTTGCCATCCTATGGAAGAAATCCCTCAATCATGCCATACAACCAATTAAAGATGGAGGTACAAGAATACGATGTGTCACAATCAGTTCTACTCCTGCTCCTATTCTACTTGCCTCAGTATATATGCCCTCAAGAAATGGTGTCATGTCTGATGATACATACTCAGACACTCTTGACCAGCTTATGGAAATCATCACAAAATACGGTCCTATGCATCGTGTCGTTATTGCTGGCGACCTCAACTGTGATTTGACCGCCACCGATACATCCAAGAGGAAGCAGTTGCTTAACCTGTTTATCACAGAAAATTCCCTCAAAGTATCAACTTCCGGTCCTACGTTTGAACATCCAAATGGCCGTGATCATTCAACCATTGACTATTTTCTATACCCATCCCAGATGGCCCCCCTTTTCGATCCTGTTCTGCGCCTGGACCAGCTATGGGCAAACAGCTCTGACCACCATCCCATCCTGACAGAGATCGCCAGCGTTGTCTCCTTCAACACAAACACTCGACCAAAACTTAACACTCAAAAGCTCGACTGGAGAAGAGTCGATCAAGTACTTTTCCAGGAACACCTGGGTTGGAACCTGCTTGATTATGACCTCACGTCTAACTCGAGCTACGACATTCATCGCATTTTCACCAAACCATGTGAATCCCTTGTCTCTGCAGCCTCTGCAGCAAGTCCTGCACTCCCCTCCAAGAAAAGCTGCCATCCTCGTCTTTCGAACCAAGAAATCCGTGAGGCCATAGTTGCAAACAAGGTAGCTCACTGGGCATGGAAGCAAGCAAACTCTCCTCGAGACCCATCTCACCCCGCCGCAGCTCAGCGTCGCCTCGCTAAGCTCAGCCTACGCAGTGCTCAACGAAAGGCAGCTGCTATGAAGAGAGAGAGCGTCCTGCAGGAACTCATGTGCGCCAACACCTCCGACAGGACTCTGTTTTATCGTCTTGTTCGAAAACAAAGACAGACCAGAAGCTCACAGACTGACTCGCTGCTCGTCGATGGTAAAGTATACTCTGACGAATGTATCCTGGAGGGTTGGCAGCTCCACTTCAGCAAACTTAGCACCCCAGAGCACAACTCGACCTACAACTTGAAGCAGAAAGCCGACATCGAATTTGACGAGCTAGTTATCTCTGAACTCTGTGACTTGTTTCCTGCTGAAACCCCTCCGATCAGTGAACTTGAAATTTCTAAAGCTATATCCACCCTTAATACCGGGAAGTCCCCAGATGGTATGGGAGTTACTGCTGAGCACATCAAGTTTGCTGGGCATCTTGTAGTTACCATGCTTGCTGTTCTACTGAATGCGATTCTTCACCATGAGTCTCTCCCCGATTGCATGAAAACTGGCACCTTGACTCCAATTTACAAGAAAAAGGGAGACCAGACTCTGCCTAATAACTACAGAGGAATCACGGTTACTCCAATCATAACGAAAATCCTGGAAAAAATTCTCAGAGACCGAATCCAGCCGGTTATTAAGCAACATCAACATCCACTACAGTTCGGTTTTACAGCAAACATATCACCCATGTGTAGTGCCCTAGTCTTGCAAGAATCCGTCCTAGAGCTGAAGGCTAGAGGCTCTCCATCTTTTGTGGCTCTCCTGGATGCCAAAGCTGCCTTTGATACTGTACATCAGGAGTCCCTTTTCCGTAAGATCTACCTCGCCGGAGTTGAGGGACTGTTATGGACACTAATTACTAATTATTTTATTTCACACCAGATTATTATTTACTAATTTATCATGTAGTTTATGCGAAGAAAATACATAGATGATGAATTCTATAAATTTGACAGATAAATCTTCCAAAAATATGCCATCATGACGCTCATCTTGGAGGTTTTTTTACATTTTCTAGTAGAGCTTGACACAATCGTATATATTGTGGTTAGTTTGAACCCCCAGCTCAAGTAATAAGAAAAATATTTTGGGAGGGGGGGGGGGGGATTGGCCCCGTCCGGTCTGGACAATTCCCAAATCGCCCAGGCCAGATAGGGTTAAACAGAAGAACGTTAAAATGTACACCGTTTCTTTTACTGCCTTACAGATATTACGGTTCTTACAACTGCGTTAACTTTCAACATTATCATATTTATTTTAGAATGACAAAGAATTTATAATGTTCATTCCATGAAAAATTTGTTCGGAGTTTAGTGTTAATTGTTGCGTTTTATAATATTCTGTAGGCTTTTGAAGTACATTGCAGTGTGGAACGGGAACGAAGCAATGCTGGACAAAGTCTTTACTGCCTTGAAATGAACATTCGACGATGTTTCTAAAAGTCAACAGCTATCGTTGAAAGCCCAAGCTCATTTAAGAATCGTAATATTGCGAATGTTTTGTGTTACATGCACTACCGTAGACCAATAAATCGGTTGCTCGTCATTCCACACCAAAAGCACCTTTCAAATAATATTTTACCGTCGTTTACTAACACTTCACTGTACGTTTTATTTGATCAGATTAATTTTCTTATAAACTCCACTCGTTTTTCTTCAATTTTTGTTGTTGTTGTTGTTGAAAATTTGCAGAAATGTCTTTTTCTTAATTTACGAGACATATATCCGAAAAAATATTTTTAATTTCTTAAGAAATAATACACACTTTACCTATGTATGATGTTTCCGCGTGGTATGCAGCAAGATCTCATTTTGTGCGAAGGTTCTACTTGAAAGTCATGCTTCGAAAAGACCTGAAGAATAGAAAGCGCTTTGAGTGAATACAGTTTTGGTGATTACCCGTCATGCTATATTCATATATATATATATACCGGTATACATTATCCCAACTGTCATATACATCTGGTGGTATATGCTAACCTACATGTCTTAATATACATATACCGGTATACATTATCCTTTCTGTCGTCATATACATGAACCGGTATACATTATCCTATATTTCATAATATACATGCACCGGTATACATTATCCAATCTGTCATATAAATCTGGTGGCATATGCTATCTTATATGTCATAATATACATGTATCGGTGAGCATTATCCCTTCTGTCGGCACCTGTAAACGTTATCCTATATGTCATCATAAACATGTACCGGTATATGCCATCGTATCTGTCATCATAGATATGTACCGGTATACATCACCCATCTGTCATCATACACGTGTACCGGTACACATTATCGTATCTGTCATTATATACATGTACCGGTATACATTCTCTCTGACATCGTATGCACTATCCGGTGCGTGCATCGATGAAAACTATACACGCTGGCGTAAAAATCTTCAAAAAAAACATGCATGCTCAGAGAGATACAGCAAGATATGTTATTCATTTTCACAAATATTTATTTATATTCGCAGGTTTAGCAAGGACACATGTAGCTTAAAAGTGGTAGTTCTTCAGTGTTTTATCAGAACAAGGGAGATATGACACAACAATACTATCACATTATAAAAGCCAATCATTTAGATAATTCGTATGTGGTTTTCGGCTCATATTTGTGTTTTGACAACGTATTTATGGTTGTTTCCTTCTTGACGTAGCATTTTACCGTCACGCCTGTTTGGGGACCAGGTAATTCTGACTTTCTCTCTTTCGTTTTGAACAGGTGTATTTCTAGATAAAATGTCATCATCTGGCACAATATTAAAAGAAAACGGCAACAGTATATGTTTTATAAAAGCGTAGATATAAGGATTTTAAACTTACAGTGTAATTACGGATGTAAAGAGGACACGGGTGGTAATCACTTTAATACCGGTAACCTCGTACTAGTAGGAATCTGAAGCGGGTTAACCAACAATTTGTATTCGATATCGGTAACGTGGGCATTCTGTTTACAGTGTTCGTAATTATAAGAAGAAAATAAAACTGAGGAAAATATCGAGAAATAACAGTTCGCTACGACCCATTATCCTCCTCCGTTAATCTGCTATGCTGTATCATTGGCCGTACTGGTAATAGGCCCAGGCTGGTGTTCGACGTTTTGACCGATACCAGATGTAGAAAGTTACCTTCAATCAAAATGAAACACACTGTAGTTTTACGCAAAACAAAGAAATATTGAGAAGACAGAAGAGAAACAAAGATCGAATTTAGTAAGACTGGAATTGTGCATTTTTGGTACACAACTGTATATCTACAAGTCATTTAGGCTTTTCAATGTTTTTTTTTAGTCGTTTATTTTTTCTCGATTAAAAAACCATGGAGTCGAGATATCGTTTTATATTCGAGAAAATTTTTCGATAAAAAAACGATTGCCGACAGAGGAAAAAAAAAAAACATTTGAACAGCAAACGAGAATCGGTCGTTTATTTTGAAGAAAAATATTACCTCGCGCCTTGGAAAATCGCCATTTCAAGAAAATTGGAAACGGTTCCTAAGGAGGGGTACACTGATTCCTGGAATTATACAAATCACTTATTCCAACATTCATCTCCCTCTGCTTAAACATTATACTTATGCTATTACGTTGTACTAGGAAAAGTTTTACAGTTGTCTTGGGTTCAGCTCTTCTACTCTGCTTCTAGCCAGTAATTATTAATCGCTCATGCAAAAAATGCTTTACTAAACTCCCTCAACGATAATGTGAGCCAACTTTTGGCAATTTCAATAACTCATCGTGCAGTAAATGTAGTTTGCTACGTCATCGATGCTCCCTTAATTTCCTGCTATATTTGTCATTGAATTAGGGCTAACAGCAAAAACATTTTACGCATTTCTCCTTTCATTTTTTTATATTAATTTCGATAGCTAGAAAGCTTCGGCCTGATGTAACCTCTAGTTTATGGGGTATTGAATTTCTTGCGCCTAGATGTTTGCCGATGACGTTTATGGAAGAGTGACTTGATTAATTGCACGTTGCGCCCTGGTAAAATCTAATTAGCAATTCATCTTTCATCTGAGGATCCCGGAAAGTAAAGCGAACTCTCACAGTTTACGTGGATGGAATGCATGCAATGAAATATAATGTATCGGTCATGAAGGAGTGGCATCTAAACTATATCGAATGTCGCAGGTTGGGAAATAAATCAAATAAAGCTGCTACCATTAAGCAAACCGACTAGAGAGTATGCAGATATATACGGAGCATTACATTATCAAGTTGCCGTGAGAATCTAAATTCCGCCCGTCCCATTCCAACATACAGATAAGTCCCTCGTTTCTATATAATGGAGTAGCTACATGTACATGTAAGCAGCATTATTGGGACTACAATGTATATGGGAACAGACCGGTCAAAAACAGCAAACTTTTTCTAAAGGTTCCCAACGTTATTAGCTTTTAGTTTTTGCGCTAACATCAAACTGTTTGTTTAGCTACTTCTGGTGGTTTTAACGAAATGATAGGTGGTTGTTTTGGGGTAGGTTTAGTCCAACAATCATATTGTTCTTGTTAATGGTATTAACTGTCAAAAAACTATCGTATAATACTATTTAATTATATTTACATATTAACCGGATTTGTTTCTCAATTTCAACCGTATGACATCAATTAAGGACCATTTGCGTAAAACCCGTCATCCGGGATTTATCTTCTCAACTAATAGCGGCACTGAAGACCCTGCCGTGAGTAAGATTTTGTCTGGAAGTCTCTCTGAATGTGTGACCAGGTCAATTGAACAGAAATTCAGTTCTCGCTTCAATGCTATTGAGAAGTCAATTAGTGACATGCAGTCCGCATTGTCAGCAAAATATATCATCGAACGCCTTCAGAACGAAGTGAATGATCAAAATCAATGTAGACGACGTAATAGTGTACGAATAAGTTGGGTCGTCGAGGAGGAAAATGAAAACACTGACGATATAGTACTGGGCATTGCTAAGAAAATCAAAAGTAATGTGAATATCAACGATATGGACAGATCCCATAGATCCGGTGAAGGCTCTCCACGCTCAATCATATGCAAATTTACGTCATACAGAGCTCGCAAATGTTTCATTTCAAACAGAAAGTCACTGAGGGATACTCAGCCGCCAGGAGCCCCACCCATCTATATCAATGAACATCTGACCCAGCAGAGGGTAAAACTAGCCGGAAAGGCCCGCCAATTCAAAAGGGAAAAGAAAATTTTGGATGCATGGACGAGAGACGGAACGATTATTGTCAATTGGTCTTCTCACAACCTTAATATTTTTGGTCATCGCAAGTGGAATAAATTACCTTCTCACATAAAAACTATCAAATCCATTTCATTGTTTGAATGGGAAGTGAAAATGAAACTGAGTTAAATAATAATAGCTGGCAAATCTTCAGTGCAGCCCATTCCATACAGAGTGTGCCGGTAGCGGCATACTCTGATTCTGGCACACTCTCGGCGTACTGTGTGCCGCTAGCGGCCCACAGTTTGGTTCTGGCACACTGTCTGCGTACTGTGCGTCGCTAGCGGCACACTTTTATCTTCTTCTGGCACACTCTCCGCATACTGTTTGCCAGTACCGCCACACTGTGAAATCAGCAATTGGGACTGCCGCTAGCGGCATACTCTCCCCTACAAGACCATACTATACCGTTGATGACCAATACATTTTGGACTTGGAGAGAGAGAGAATTTACATTTGCTCCAACATTAACAATTCAATGTACTCGAATAAAAATAACGCTCAGAAATATTGTACAAAAGCAGTCATATGCATGTTTTCAGTCAGAGGATATAGAAAGTTGCTAGTTTTCTCATCCGGGTACACGTATACGCTTCGCAAGGGTTATCGTTAGACCACTGCATTATCTATAACATTAATTACAACATCCGCGTTTGCATGATTCCTCCCCCTCCACTCTGTCAGCCCATTCCTTACAAATACAAGATTTATTACACGTGCACATCCCGATATGACTACGACCACAAGTTGCAGCTGTAGTAATACTTGTGCAGAGGCTGAACTTAATGAGGGTTGGCAAGTATTGCCCTATCCCTCATACCTTAAGACCCGGGTGCGGGATACAGGCGCATGTTGGACAACCCTCATTAAGTTCAGCCTCTGCACAAGTATTACTACAGCTGCAACTCGTGATCGTAGTCATATCGGGATGTGCCACGGTGAGAAGATTACTCGAATCCAGAGTGACACTGACATGGCTCGCCTCGAAAAGTCTTTGCCAAAACCTTAAGTCCCGAGTATCATGCCTGGACTATTATTTGAAACAGTGCCAATTATCGCTCACCAAACAGCTATACAAACCGAATAATATTGTGCGACATGAACAACCTCAATACGTCTAGCTTCGAAATCATGCTACGGAATTGCTACGAAATAGCGAAGTTCGAAACTAGTAAATAACTCAAGCGGTGACATATGTGCAAAATAGAGGAGATTCCATGAATATTGACCATGTAATGGGGAGGATAGCTCGTTCCATATTAAATATGCCAAGGGCATATATAAAATACTTTATCAATTGGAAGGAGAAGTAATATTGGAAAGTTGTACCCATTTCATGACATTTAGTGAATACAATTCAATTTCATAGTATAGTTATGCCATGGGACAATGGTTTCACCAAACCGGTAAATAAGGCTCATTAAACTTAATAGTTCGTTTATCATCATCCGCTCGCTAGAAAATCGGGGCGGGCGGTCGGATTTTATTATTAGTTTTTATTTCTATTTTTAGTAGGGATCAAGGCATTAATTGCGTGCTTTGAAACAAGCTGATTGACATAATGTTAATACAATTTCCTAAATTATGACATACAGGATAATGTATACCGATTCATTTATATGGCGACAGCTAGGATAATGTATACCGGTACATGTATATTATGACAGATAGCATAGCATATATCAGTACATTATGCGATAGTATATACCGGTATATGTATATTATAACATATAGGATAGCGTATTCCAGCACATATATATGATATCAGCTGGGATAATGTTTACCGGTACATGTATATGATGACGGTTGGGATAATGGATATGTATATGATGACAGATGGGATAATATATACCGGTACATGTGTACGATGACAGATGGGATAATGTGTATCGGTACATGTATATTATGACATATAGGATATTATTATACCAAGTTCGTGATGTTTTCATTGATTGACAGCCTGTCACATATCATTCTACAAATCGTGATGTTTATGACTAATTTTAACTGTATATGACGTTAAACCTTAATTTTCTCTCTCTCTCTGGTACATGTATATGATGACAGATAGAATAGCATATACCAGCACATCTATATGATGACAGCTGGGATAATGTATACTGGTACATATATATTATGACAAATAGGATAATATACACCGCTACATGTATATTATGACATACAAGTTAATGTGTATCAGGTCATATATATATGAGGAATAGAATAATTTTTATCGTTATATGTATATGATGACAGATAGGATAGCATATACCAGCACATGTATATGATGAGAGCTGGGTTAATGTATACCGGTATATGTATACGATGGCAGATAGGATAGCATATACCAGCACATGTATATGATGGCAGGTGATATAATGTATACCGTTACATGTATATGACGACAGATAGAATAGTGGATATCGGTACATGTGTTTGATGACAGATGGGGTAATGTATACCGGTACATATATATGATGACAGATAGGATAATTTATACCAGCACATGTTTATGATGACAGATAGGATAGTGTACAGAGGTGCATCTATACGATGATAGATAGGATAATGTATACATGTGCATGTATATGATGATAGATAGGACAATGTATAGTGATACATGTGTATGATGACAGATAGGATACTTTATACAGGTGTATGCATATGATAACAAATCGGATAATGCGTGTATATGTTGAGAGATAGGATAGCATATACCAGTACATGTATATGATAAAATGTGGGATAACGTATAGCGGTATACGATGACAGATATGATAGCGTATACCAGTACATTTTTATGACAGATGAGATAGTGTATACCGGTACATTTGTATGATGAGATATAGGATAATGTGTACTGGTACATGTATACGATGATAGATAGGATGATGTACACGTTTATATGATGACAGATACGATAATGTATACCGGAACATATGTTAGATGACAGATAGGATAATGTATACCGGTACATTTGTATGATGAGATATAGGATAATGTGGACTGGTACATGTATACGATGATAGATAGGATGATGTACACGTTTATATGATGACAGATACGATAGTGTATACCAACATATGTTAGATGACAGATACGATAATGTATCGAAACATGTGTTAGATGACAGATATAATGTATACCGGAAATACGTGTTAGATGACAGATAGGATAATGTATACCGAAACATGTTAGATGACAGATAGGATAATGTATCCCGGTACATGTGTATGATGACAGATGAGATAATGTATACAGATGCATGTACACATTTATGATGACAGATAAGATAATGTATGCCGGTAATGTATTTGATGACAGATGGGATAATGTATAGAGGTACATGTATACGATGATAGATAGAATGATGTATGCATATATATGATGACAGATAGGATAATGTATACCGGAACATGTGTATGATTACATATTATACAATTATGTGATTCCAATGAGGTGAATACGATGTTTTATGGACAAGAGAAAGCCAATATTTACCGAGGCCGAAGGCCGAGGTGAATATTGGATTTCTCTGGTCCATAAAACTTCGTATTTACCGAATTGGAATCACATCATTGTTTTATTATATGAAACAATCGCAATTGGTTTGAATTTGACATGAATGTACACATTGAGTGTACATATTAAATATTCAAGGAAGAATTATGACTATTCTGAGGATTTTCCATAAGAATATCTCATTAATCGGATCTGATCATGCAACTGCCGCCAGTCACACAACAGGTGTTCGAAGTGACGTCAATCGCGTGATAGTCTTCGAGAGTGACGTCAACAAAAGTTATGAATGTATATGGGGGCAGACCGGACAAAAACACCAAACTTTTTCTAAAGGTTCCCAACGTTATTAGCTTTTAGTTTTTGCGCTAACATCAAACTGTTTGTTTAGCTACTTCTGGTGGTTTTAACGAAATGATAGGTGGTAGTTTTGGGGTAGGTTTAGTCCGACAATCATATTGTTCTTGTTAATGGTATTAACTGTCAAAAAACTATCGTATAATACTATTTAATTATAGCAGAGTTTACATATTAACCGGATTTGTTTCTCAATTTCAACCATATGACATCAATTGAGGACCATTGGCGTAAAACCCGTCATCCGGGAATTATCTTCTCAACTAATAGCGGCACTGAAGACCCTGCCGTGAGTAAGATTTTGTCTGAAAGTCTCTCTGAATGTGTGACCTGGTCAATTGAACAGAAATTCAGTTCTCGCTTCAATGCCTATTGAGAAGTCAATTAGTGATATGCCGTCCGCATTGTCAGCAAAATATATCATCGAACGCCTTCAGAACGAAGTGAATGATCAAAATCAAAGTAGTCGACGTAATAGTGTACGAATAAGTGGGGTGGTCGAGGAGGAAAATGAAAACACTGACGATATAGTACTGGGCATTGCTAAGAAAATCAAAAGTAATGTGAATATCAACGATATTGACAGATCCCATAGATCCGGTGAAGGCTCTCCACGCTCAATCATATGCAAATTTACGTCATGTACAGAGCTCGCAAATGTTTCATTTCAAACAGAAAGTCATTGAGGGATACTCAGCCGCCAGGAGCCCCACCCATCTATATCAATGAACATCTGACCCAGCAGAGGGTAAAACTAGCCGGAAAGGCCCGCCAATTCAAAAGGGAAAAGAAAATTTTGGATGCATGGACGAGAGACGGAACGATTATTGTCAATTGGTCTTCTCACAACCTTAATATTTTTGGTCATCGCAAGTGGAATAAATTACCTTCTCACATAAAAACTATCAAATCCATTTCATTGTTTGAATGGGAAGTGAAAATGAAACTGAGTTAAATAATAATAGCTGGCAAATCTTCAGTGCAGCCCATTCCATACAGAGTGTGCCGGTAGCGGCATACTCTGATTCTGGCACACTCTCGGCGTACTGTGTGCCGCTAGCGGCCCACAGTTTGGTTCTGGCACACTGTCTGCGTACTGTGCGTCGCTAGCGGCACACTTTTATCTTCTTCTGGCACACTCTCCGCATACTGTTTGCCAGTACCGCCACACTGTGAAATCAGCAATTGGGACTGCCGCTAGCGGCATACTCTCCCCTACAAGACCATACTATACCGTTGATGACCAATACATTTTGGACTTGGAGAGAGAGAGAATTTACATTTGCTCCAACATTAACAATTCAATGTACTCGAATAAAAATAACGCTCAGAAATATTGTACAAAAGCAGTCATATGCATGTTTTCAGTCAGAGGATATAGAAAGTTGCTAGTTTTCTCATCCGGGTACACGTATACGCTTCGCAAGGGTTATCGTTAGACCACTGCATTATCTATAACATTAATTACAACATCCGCGTTTGCATGATTCCTCCCCCTCCACTCTGTCAGCCCATTCCTTACAAATACAAGATTTATTACACGTGCACATCCCGATATGACTACGACCACAAGTTGCAGCTGTAGTAATACTTGTGCAGAGGCTGAACTTAATGAGGGTTGGCAAGTATTGCCCTATCCCTCATACCTTAAGACCCGGGTGCGGGATACAGGCGCATGTTGGACAACCCTCATTAAGTTCAGCCTCTGCACAAGTATTACTACAGCTGCAACTCGTGATCGTAGTCATATCGGGATGTGCCACGGTGAGAAGATTACTCGAATCCAGAGTGACACTGACATGGCTCGCCTCGAAAAGTCTTTGCCAAAACCTTAAGTCCCGAGTATCATGCCTGGACTATTATTTGAAACAGTGCCAATTATCGCTCACCAAACAGCTATACAAACCGAATAATATTGTGCGACATGAACAACCTCAATACGTCTAGCTTCGAAATCATGCTACGGAATTGCTACGAAATAGCGAAGTTCGAAACTAGTAAATAACTCAAGCGGTGACATATGTGCAAAATAGAGGAGATTCCATGAATATTGACCATGTAATGGGGAGGATAGCTCGTTCCATATTAAATATGCCAAGGGCATATATAAAATACTTTATCAATTGGAAGGAGAAGTAATATTGGAAAGTTGTACCCATTTCATGACATTTAGTGAATACAATTCAATTTCATAGTATAGTTATGCCATGGGACAATGGTTTCACCAAACCGGTAAATAAGGCTCATTAAACTTAATAGTTCGTTTATCATCATCCGCTCGCTAGAAAATCGGGGCGGGCGGTCGGATTTTATTATTAGTTTTTATTTCTATTTTTAGTAGGGATCAAGGCATTAATTGCATGCTTTGAAACAAGCTGATTGACATAATGTTAATACAATTTCCTAAATTATGACATACAGGATAATGTATACCGATTCATTTATATGGCGACAGCTAGGATAATGTATACCGGTACATGTATATTATGACAGATAGCATAGCATATATCAGTACATTATGCGATAGTATATACCGGTATATGTATATTATAACATATAGGATAGCGTATTCCAGCACATATATATGATATCAGCTGGGATAATGTTTACCGGTACATGTATATGATGACGGTTGGGATAATGGATATGTATATGATGACAGATGGGATAATATATACCGGTACATGTGTACGATGACAGATGGGATAATGTGTATCGGTACATGTATATTATGACATATAGGATATTATTATACCAAGTTCGTGATGTTTTCATTGATTGACAGCCTGTCACATATCATTCTACAAATCGTGATGTTTATGACTAATTTTAACTGTATATGACGTTAAACCTTAATTTTCTCTCTCTCTCTGGTACATGTATATGATGACAGATAGAATAGCATATACCAGCACATCTATATGATGACAGCTGGGATAATGTATACTGGTACATATATATTATGACAAATAGGATAATATACACCGCTACATGTATATTATGACATACAAGTTAATGTGTATCAGGTCATATATATATGAGGGATAGAATAATTTTTATCGTTATATGTATATGATGACAGATAGGATAGCATATACCAGCACATGTATATGATGAGAGCTGGGTTAATGTATACCGGTATATGTATACGATGGCAGATAGGATAGCATATACCAGCACATGTATATGATGGCAGGTGATATAATGTATACCGTTACATGTATATGACGACAGATAGAATAGTGGATATCGGTACATGTGTTTGATGACAGATGGGGTAATGTATACCGGTACATATATATGATGACAGATAGGATAATTTATACCAGCACATGTTTATGATGACAGATAGGATAGTGTACAGAGGTGCATCTATACGATGATAGATAGGATAATGTATACATGTGCATGTATATGATGATAGATAGGACAATGTATAGTGATACATGTGTATGATGACAGATAGGATACTTTATACAGGTGTATGCATATGATAACAAATCGGATAATGCGTGTATATGTTGAGAGATAGGATAGCATATACCAGTACATGTATATGATAAAATGTGGGATAACGTATAGCGGTATACGATGACAGATATGATAGCGTATACCAGTACATTTTTATGAGAGATGAGATAGTGTATACCGGTACATTTGTATGATGAGATATAGGATAATGTGGACTGGTACATGTATACGATGATAGATAGGATGATGTACACGTTTATATGATGACAGATACGATAATGTATACCGGAACATATGTTAGATGACAGATACGATAATGTATACCGGAACATGTGTTAGATGACAGATAGGATAATGTATACCGGAACATGTGTTAGATGACAGATAGGATAATGTATCCCGGTACATGTGTATGATGACAGATGAGATAATGTATACAGATGCATGTACACATTTATGATGACAGATAAGATAATGTATGCCGGTAATGTATTTGATGACAGATGGGATAATGTATAGAGGTACATGTATACGATGATAGATAGAATGATGTATGCATATATATGATGACAGATAGGATAATGTATACCGGAACATGTGTATGATTACATATTATACAATTATGTGATTCCAATGAGGTGAATACGATGTTTTATGGACAAGAGAAAGCCAATATTTACCGAGGCCGAAGGCCGAGGTGAATATTGGATTTCTCTGGTCCATAAAACTTCGTATTTACCGAATTGGAATCACATCATTGTTTTATTATATGAAACAATCGCAATTGGTTTGAATTTGACATGAATGTACACATTGAGTGTACATATTAAATATTCAAGGAAGAATTATGACTATTCTGAGGATTTTCCATAAGAATATCTCATTAATCGGATCTGATCATGCAACTGCCGCCAGTCACACAACAGGTGTTCGAAGTGACGTCAATCGCGTGATAGTCTTCGAGAGTGACGTCAACAAAAGTTATGAATGTATATGGGGGCAGACCGGACAAAAACACCAAACTTTTTCTAAAGGTTCCCAACGTTATTAGCTTTTAGTTTTTGCGCTAACATCAAACTGTTTGTTTAGCTACTTCTGGTGGTTTTAACGAAATGATAGGTGGTAGTTTTGGGGTAGGTTTAGTCCGACAATCATATTGTTCTTGTTAATGGTATTAACTGTCAAAAAACTATCGTATAATACTATTTAATTATAGCAGAGTTTACATATTAACCGGATTTGTTTCTCAATTTCAACCGTATGACATCAATTGAGGACCATTGGCGTAAAACCCGTCATCCGGGATTTATCTTCTCAACTAATAGCGGCACTGAAGACCCTGCCGTGAGTAAGATTTTGTCTGAAAGTCTCTCTGAATGTGTGACCTGGTCAATTGAACAGAAATTCAGTTCTCGCTTCAATGCCTATTGAGAAGTCAATTAGTGATATGCCGTCCGCATTGTCAGCAAAATATATCATCGAACGCCTTCAGAACGAAGTGAATGATCAAAATCAAAGTAGTCGACGTAATAGTGTACGAATAAGTGGGGTGGTCGAGGAGGAAAATGAAAACACTGACGATATAGTACTGGGCATTGCTAAGAAAATCAAAAGTAATGTGAATATCAACGATATTGACAGATCCCATAGATCCGGTGAAGGCTCTCCACGCTCAATCATATGCAAATTTACGTCATGTACAGAGCTCGCAAATGTTTCATTTCAAACAGAAAGTCACTGAGGGATACTCAGCCGCCAGGAGCCCCACCCATCTATATCAATGAACATCTGACCCAGCAGAGGGTAAAACTAGCCGGAAAGGCCCGCCAATTCAAAAGGGAAAAGAAAATTTTGGATGCATGGACGAGAGACGGAACGATTATTGTCAATTGGTCTTCTCACAACCTTAATATTTTTGGTCATCGCAAGTAGAATAAATTTCCTTCTCACATAAAAACTATCAAATCCATTTCATTGTTTGAATGGGAAGTGAAAATGAAACTGAGTTAAATAATAATAGCTGGCAAATCTTCAGTGCAGCCCATTCCATACAGAGTGTGCCGGTAGCGGCATACTCTGATTCTGGCACACTCTCGGCGTACTGTGTGCCGCTAGCGGCCCACAGTATGGTTCTGGCACACTGTCTGCGTACTGTGCGTCGCTAGCGGCACACTTTTATCTTCTTCTGGCACACTCTCCGCATACTGTTTGCCAGTACCGCCACACTGTGGAATCACCAATTGGGACTGCCGCTAGCGGCATACTCTCCCCTACAAGGCAATACTATACCGTTGATGACCAATACATTTTGGACTTGGAGAGAGAGAGAATTTACATTTGCTCCAACATTAACAATTCAATGTACTCACATAAAAATAAGGCTCAGAAATGTTGTACAAAAGCAGTCATATGCATGTTTTCAGTCAGAAGATATAGAAAGTTGCTAGTTTTCTCATCCGGGTACACGTATACGCTTCGCAAGGGTTATCGTTAGACCACTGCATTATCTATAACATTAATTACAACACCCGCGTTTGCATGATTCCTCCCCCTCCAATCTGTCAGCCCATTCCTTACAAATACAAGATTTATCGCAGGTGCACATCCCGATATGACTACGACCACGAGTTGCAGCTGTAGTAATACTTGTGCAGAGGCTGAAGTTAATGAGGGTTTGGCAAATATTGCCCTATCCCTCATACCTTAAGACACGGGTGCGGGATACAGGCGCATGTTGGACAACCCTCATTAAGTTCAGCCTCCGCACAAGTATTACTACAAGTGCAACTCGTGGTCGTAGTCATATCGGGATGTGCCACGGTGAGACGATTACTCGAATCCAGAGTGACACTGACATGACTCGCATCGAAAAGTCTTTGCCAAAACCTTAACTTCCGAGTGTCATGCCTTGACTATTATTTGTAACAGTGCCAATTATGGCTCACCAAGCAACTATACAAATCGAATAATATTGTGCGACATGAACAATCACAATACGTCTAGCTTCGAAATCATGCTACGGAATTGCTACGAAATAGCGAAGTTCGAAACTAGTAAATAGCTCAAGCGGTGACATATGTGCAAAATAGAGGAGATTCCAGGAATATTGATCATGTAATGGGGAGGATAGCTCGTTCCATATTAAATATGCCAAGGGCATATATAATATATTTTATCAATTGGAAGGAGATGTAATATTGGAAAGTTGTACCCACTTCATGACATTTAGAGAATACAATTCAATTTCATAGTATAGTTATGCCATGGGACAATGGTTTCACCAAACCGGTAAATAAAGCTCATTAAACTTAATAGTTCTTCTCGCTAGAAAATCGGGGCGGGCGGTCGGATTTTATTATTAGTTTTTATTTCTATTTTTAGTAGGGATCAAGGCATTAATTGCGTGCTTTGAAACAAGCTGATTGACATAATGTTAATACAATTTCCTAAATTATGACATACAGGATAATGTATACCGATTCATTTATATGGCGACAGATAGGATAATGTATACCGGTACATGTATATTATGACAGATAGCATAGCATATATCAGTACATTATGCGATAGCATATATACCGATATATGTATATTATAACATATAGGATAGCGTATTCCAGCACATACATGACATATATATGATATCAGCTGGGATAATGTTTACCGGTACATGTATATGATGACAGCTGGGATGATTTATACCGGTACATGTATATGATGACGGTTATGATGACAAATGGGATAATATATACCTGTACATGTGTATGATGACAGATGGGATAATGTGTATCGGTACATGTATATTATGACATATAGGATATTCATATAGGATATTATTATACCCAGTTCGTGATGTTTTCATTGATTGACAGCCTGTCACATATCATTCTACAAATCGTGATGTTTATGACTAATTTGAACTGTATATGACGTTACCTTAATTCTCTCTCTCTCTGGTACATGTATATGATGACGGATAGAATAGCATATACCAGCACATCTATATGATGACAGCTGGGATAATGTATACTGGTACATATATATTATGACATGTAGGATAATATACACCGCTACATGTATATTATGACATATAAGTTAATGTATATATGAGGGATAGAATAATTTTTATTGTTATATGTATATGTTGACAGATAGGATAGCATATACCAGCACATGTATATGATGAGAGCTGGGTTAATGTATACCGGTATATGTATACGATGGCAGATAGGATAGCATATACCAGAACATGTATATGATGGCAGGTGGGATAATGTATACCGTTACATGTATATAACGACAGATATAATAGTATATATCGATACATGTGTATGATGACAAATGAGATAATGTATACCGGTACATATATATGATGACAGATAGGATAATTTATACCAGCACATGTATATGATGACAGATAGGATAGTGTATAGAGGTGCATCCATACGATAATAGATAGGATAATGTATACATATGCATGTATATGATGATAGATAGGACAATGTATAGCGATAGATGTGTATGATGACAGATAGGATACTTTATACAGGTGTATGCATATGATAACAAATCGGATAATGTATACCAGTGCGTGTATATGATGACAGATATGATAGCGTATACAAGTACATTTTTATGACAGATGATATAGTGTATACCGGTACATTTGTATGATGAGATATAGGATAATGTGTACTGGTACATGTATACGATGATAGATAGGATGATGTATACATGTGCCTGTATATGATGGCAGATAGGACAATGTATAGCGATACATGTGTATGATGACAGATAGGATACTTTATACAGGTGTATGCATATGATAACAAATCGGATAATGTATACCAGTGCGTGTATATGTTGAGAGATAGGATAGCATATACCAGTACATGTATATGATAAAATGTGGGATAACGTATAGCGGTATACGATGACAGATATGATAGCATATACAAGTACATTTTTATGACAGATGATATAGTGTATACCGGTACATTTGTATGATGAGATATAGGATAATGTGTACTGGTACATGTATACGATGATAGATAGGATGATGTATACGTGTATATGATGACAGATACGATAATGTATACCGGAACATTTTAGATGACAGATAGGATAATGTATCCCGGTACATGTGTATGATGACAGATGAGATAATGTATACAGGGGCAAGTACACATTTATGATGACAGATAAGATAATGTATGCCGGTAATGTATTTGATGACAGATGGGATCATGTATAGAGGTACATGTATACGATGATAGATGGAATGATGTATACATGTATATGTTGACAGATAGAATAATGTATACCGGAACATGTGTATGATTACATATTATACAATTATGTGATTCCAATGAGTTGAATACGGTGTTCTATGGACCAGAGAAGCCAATATTTACCGAGGCCGAAGGTCGAGGTGAATATTGGTTTTCTCTGGTCCATAAAACTTCGTATTTACCGAATTGGAATCACATAATTGTTTTATTATACGAAACATTCGCAATTGGTTTGAATTTGACATGAATGTACATATTGAATGCACTCATTAAATATTCAAGGAAGAATTATGACTATTCTGGCCGGTTATAACTTATTGGCCGGTTCAATGGACCAATCAAATGAAGAAATCGCTGTTGTTCATATAATAAAGGATATGTACACTGGTACATGTATATGATGACAGCTAGGATAGCATCTACCAATACAGTTATAAGATGACAGATAGGATAATGTATACCTGAACATATGTATGATGGCAAATAGGATAATGCATACCGGTACATGTATACGATGACATAAGATAATGTATACCGGTACATGTATACGATGACATAAGATAATGTATACCGGTACATGTGTTTGATAACAAATATGATAGCATATATCAACGCTGAAAATTACAGAGGTATTGCTATTAGCAACGCATTAGGTAAACTTTTCACCAAGATATTGAACAAACATATTTCTGAACATATAGAAGATACTCAGTGGTCAAATAAGTCCAAATCAAACTGGTTTTAGACCCGGTTATCGCTCGACAGACCACATATTTACCTTGCGAACAGCTCTCTATAAAAACAATCATCCTAAGAATCCCGCCTATTCCTGCTTCGTCGATTTTCGCAAAGCATTCGACTCCGTTGACAGAAGTTTCTTATTTACTAAATTGAAAAGAAAGGGATTACCGGTAAAATATTTCGACCCATTGCAACACTATACAGTGACTTATCATGTCTATTACAATATAACGATGTCATATTCTCACAGTTTAGAAGTAAAGTAGGTGTCCGACAGGGTTGTTTTCTGTCACCAACACTTTTTAGCATTTCATCGACGACATCATGGAACTTTTTGACGATGGATGTATGCCTATTAACATAAATGGTCAAATGATATCGCATCTTTTTTTTTGCCGATGACCTCTTGTTACTGTCCAGATCGCTGGCAGGGCTGCAGAGTTGCCTTGACAAACTTCAAGCATATTGCGACAACAAAATGTCTGTCAATATGGATAAAAACAAAAGTGGTTGTCTTCAAAAAGGGCTCACAAAATACTAACCAGAAGTGGACCATTGGTAGTACTAACATTAGTCAAGTAAACGAATACCAGTAATTAGGAGTTGTGTTTTCCAGAACGGGATACTTTCGGCAAAATATGGAACATTTGAGTCGGAAAGCATCACATACTTCGTATTCGTTGATTCATAATTTAACTGATAAACATCATCATGTACCCATAAAAACAGGATGCCATTTATACCAAACACTAGTTAAACCTGTACTATTGTACGCCTCTGAGGTCTGGGGGGTTGACGCCCTTCAGTTCAAAAACATTGACACCATACCATCTGCGAAAGTTCAAAACAGATTTCATAAGAGGTTGCTTCGGGTCAACAGAGGAACACCCAATTGGGGTGTTCCGAGCTGAGCTGAGCCTAAACCCTCTCTTTTACGATGTCGCTCTGAGGTCCATGAAATACCTTGACTACATTGGCAATATCACGACAGACTGACTTACCATGCCTCACAGGAACAAATGCTACTAGCTGATAAGAACACTGGCTGGCTGTACAAATTGAAGCATTTCCTAAGCGATAAATTAAATATAACTGACATAGATAACATTAACAGTCATTATTTTTCACTTAAAACATCATTAGATATGTGAATTCATGTTGTGATCTATCGCTCCGTGACCATACGCGGTCGAATGGGTCCAACAAAAAGTTGAGAACTTATGTACAGATTGTTCAAATCTAATATTGAGGTTGAACCAAATCTATCATTGTGTAAACAGCCCTACAGTTCTTCTCAAAATTACGTTTCAGCGGCCACAGACTGACAATACTAGACCTATTACTCCTGTCAAACAGCGGCATTGTTGGATTATGGACGCGGATATTCTCTAATGGACGACGGCTGGATTATGAATGACGGACTAGACGCTTGTAATGTAATATATGTAAGATTGTTGAAGATGAAATGCATTTTGTAATGTCCTGCAAAAAGTTTGCAGATAGTTGATATGTACTTTTTCAGCATGTGGTGAGAGAATATCCGACTTTCATTGAATTAACAGATGCTGATAAGTTAATTTTTATAATGTCATGCCGTGATAGTCCAACAATAATTAATACAGTGTGTTAAACACTCCTGAAATGGTACCGAAACGATAGCGATTGATTGCTCTCTACCAAAGCTATATTCACGTTCACATGTAGATAACATATGCTTCTGTTTTGCATTTCGGTATTTTACTGTTCTACTGATTTTATTCACTCTTTTACTCTGCCATATCTGGTGTTCGTACAATAAAATCTTGAATCTTATACCGGTGCATGTGTAGGGTGACAGATAGCATAATGTGTACCGGTTCATGTGTATGATGAAAGATAGGACGATGGATACCGGTACGTGTGTATGGTGACAGATGGGATAATGTATACCGGTACATATGTATGCTGACAGATAGGATAATGTGTACCGGTACGTGTGTATGGTGACAGATGGGATAATGTATACCGGTACATATGTATGCTGACAGATAGGATAATGTGTACCGGTACGTGTGTATGCTGACAGATAGGATAATGTATATCGGTACATGTGTATGCTGACAGATAGGATAATGTATACCGGTACATGTATATGATGACATATAGGATATTATTATCCCTCAACCTAAATCGTAGCATTTCCATTGGTCAGTTTACCAGGGTGTAAAAATTCGTACACCCCGGGGATCTTTCCAGGTCAACTTCCGACCGGTCTGACCGATCACGTGACCAATCATCTTAATGCTGTATACTGAACCATGTTGAACGGTGTGGCCGAACGGTCCTCTAGCGGAAGGGCTCCCAGGGGATAAAAATTCACGGTTCACGTGCGAAAGCAGACATGGCGGATCTCCACTTCAAGACTTCCAACTTAAATGTTCCACTATTTCTGGCGGGAGATACCCTAATATTGACCAGAATACCATCATAGTCGGAGTATTCTACTTCTCGCATGTCGAGAATATAAATATAACGAACATGAAGCGTTTTCTGGCCACGCGAAAATTATGCATAATCGCTACCGAACCAAGTTCGGCGTGTTGTGCGCTTTCAAAGATCATTTCCCGAAATCAACACACAATATTATACACAACCGTTCATATTCGATGAAAGGAAGTCTTGCTGCATCACGTTCAATCAATCTTTAGACACACATACCTCGTAAATGGTTATATTTAGGGTCAAAATTGAACACTGTCACAGCTCTGCGTCCGTGTTGCGCGTCTACATTACTCGCGTAGACAACACGTTTTGTCAAAATGGAGACCGGTTTCGTAAATGGACAGACACATATATGCTGAGTTTCCGTGGTAAAGTTTCAGAGAAATTGCCCTTTTAACTCTATAATTCGAAATGTTAATTGAAAAATGCTTTCGGGATAATAAATTCGTTATTCAGGTTTTTCCCAGGGTGTATGAAAAGTTATGACCCTCCCTGAAACTCATACACCCTTCGGCTGACGCCTCAGGGTGTATGAGTTTCAGGGAGGGTCATAACTTTTCATACACCCTGGGAAAAACCTGAATAACTAATAGTATACCGGTACATGTATATGATGACAGATAGGATAAGGTATAGCAATTCATGTATATGACAGATGGGATAATATATACCGGTACATGTATATGATGACATATAGGATAGCATATACCAGTACATGTATATGATGACAGATGGGATATTTTATACTGGTACATATATATGAGGGCCGATAGGATAGCATATACCTGTGCATGTATATGATTGAAGCGATATGCAAGAGGTGAGGAAAATTGACGACGTCTGTCGACTAAAAATCAACCATATGACTAAAGGAGAGCATTCGTCGACACCTAACATTCAGACCTAGTAGCCTTAGTATCTCAGCCGTGCTTTTATTGCGGCTGTTCATGTGGAGACAATGAAGTATCCACACGGCCCCTAACACCGACTTAAGCGGAAGCTCGGGAGCTGTAATGACAGATCAGCTCAAGCAACTCATCTGACGTTAATGGACGAGCATCGTGGCACCTGATGGAGTAAACGCCTCAACATGGGATAAAACTGGTAAATGCAAGAATACCCAGGAAAACAAACCTGTAATGCCCGACGTCGTACGGCCTAAATTCCCCACCATAACGATAAACCTGCACATATTTGTGGAGAGACATCTACAGGAGGCGGGCCTCAGACGGCGGGATGACAGACGGGATAATATATACCGGCACATGTATATGATGATAGATAGAATAATGTATACCTTTAAATGTATATGATAACGGATAGGATAATGTATACCCAGTCATGTATATGAGGACAGATAGGATAATGTATACCGTTACATGTATATGATGACGTATAGGATAGAATATACCCGTACAGGTATATGACGACAGATGGGATAGTGTATACTGGTGCATGAAAATGATGACAGATAGAATAGCGTATACTGGAACGTGTGTATGATGAAAGACAGGATCATGAATACCGGTACATGCTAACCTATACAGATGCATGTATATGATGACAGATAGGATAAGGTACACCGGTGTACGTATATGATGACAGCTAGGATATCGTATGCTGGTGCATATATATGATGACAAACTGTATAATGTATATCGGTGCATGTATAAGATGACACCCAGGAGAATGTGTGGTTGCCATTTGATCCGGTTTCCATTTTGTCCGTTTGTCATTTTGTCTGTTGCCATTTTTCCTGTACCCAGATAGCATACTGTATAATGATACTCATATTTGCTGACAGACCGGATAAGATCAAATGTTATGTTTGCCATTTAAGTATAAGCACTGGAATAACAAGAACAATTTTTAAATATTAACATTAATTTGAAGAAAAAGACATTTAAAATGATTTTTAAACTTTGATATTACTTCTGCATAATACTATACTGGTTTAATACCATATTTAAGGTATTGGCTGTACCAATTAAAGCATGAATGAAAACCCTCTTCTAATATATGTTTTACTATAATAAAATATACATATTTATATAAATTATATTTCGCTTTACATATACATATATATGTACTAATTAACGAACCGTTCCAGAAATTCTGGGCTGGAGGGTTTAGGCTATTCTGTGTGCTCATTCACACCTCCATGCGTTTTAAGTCTGTGGCATAATTATTCTAATAATGCAATCAACGACGAACAATTCGACTATGACCGCTATCTAGAAAACCTTTGACTACCATCCCATATTGCTTATACCAAGTTATATGATACATGTATATGAGGAAATTACCGGATGCGTAAAAGGATTGACCGTACAGTATTCGCATTGTCATCCAAAACGACTATTACAATAACCTGTAGCGCGGACGTCACACGGAGCAAGACTTAAAAGATTTGTTCGTATGTGAACAGATATTTCCAGCATACGCTCTACTTCCGCCTTTAGGATACTATAAATCGTGAATCATATATTTTAAACCGGTTATCTTTCGCATTTATGCAGTATATTATAATAATATAGGTTTTCCATCGACAAATCCGTAATCAACATTAAATGTAGTTCCCAGTTCGTGGATCTAGCGGCGTATGAAGGCAACACGCCATATGTGTTAGATATCCGCCTCACGATTCTCTCGCGCTTAAAAAAATTCCCTGGCGATCGTCGATTCACGATTATGAACGGATCGTTTATGGACAAACGTTACAAACACAATATCGCGAGAAAAAAAAAATCGAATACCCAAACGTTTTTTTCTCAATTTTTTTCTCGATATCCTTGCGAAAATTGAAGAAAAATCGCGACTGAAATGATCAATGGAAACGCTCCCTTATCCCCCTTTCTGTGGGAATATACTAATGAATTTAATGGGTGGGGTGAGGGAGGTGGATCATTACTTAGTTATTCATTATTCACCACTTTACCTTTCATGAGGTGAGAACGATAATCAATATCCTACTTCTAACATAATTCTGAAAAAAGAAAATTAATTGTCCACTCAAAACTGTTTACCTCTATACATTTTTGCAGTCTGTATGTGCAGCTGAAATTTGGCATCCATGTTTTGTTGAATGCGCTCTCATCCTTATGGCATGCACATTCTCCTTCTCTCCATTTTCGTTATATTTATTTCCATAGTTTTTTAACAAATCGATTTCTTTCAAATTTGTCAAGTTGGGTCACGCAATGTACCGAGGTCAGTACCTCAACGATCAAGGTCACTGTGGCCTAAAGAAAAATCAAAAAAAATCACGGAAAATGATAGTTTTTTGGGTGGATATAGCTGAAAAAGTGTCGCATTACAAAATTTAGGTGAATGGTCGATGGTCAAGGTCACTTTAGCCCAAAATTGAGAAAATCATTGATATTCCTAACTGAGGCGAAAAAAGGAGAGGACACATCAGTGGGAGAGGATATGGCAGCTGCCAAAATACAGGTCAAGAGCTAGCTAGTCAACATCACTGTATCCCATAAATTATTGAAAACGTTCCAGGATGTGGATTGTGATAACACTTTAGAAATACCTCGAGCTTCTGGCTACAATCATCGAAATAATTTTTCGTGTGACAATTTGCATCAGTTCCAAATATGGGTGATATGAACATTTTACAAAACACAAGATGGTTTTGTGCAAGTCAGAAGCGGTAGACAGGTATCGCTGATGACAGTAAGACATCATGACGATCCTTACTTAAAGGTGAAATGCAAAGGTTTTTAGATTCCCCTTTTCACATTTTATATAGGTTGAATAATGATAGAAATACCGGTCTATCTACTTCACTTGGTTTAATTTGAATTATCTTGTCTGCTAGAATCTTTTTAAAAGTCGGTACCCCTAGCACAGCTGAATTCAGATTTGCAAAACGTCATCGCTTACCTTTCCTTGCTTGTGACGTCACGTCAGACCAGCCGCCTGGAGACTGAACGTTACAAGTATTGACGCCTGGCAAGATGGTCTGATGTGACGTCACAATCGAACGTCAAACAAGGGCAGATAAGCGATGCGGATTTCATTTCTGAAATCGGCCGGGCTTGAGATGCCAACTTTAAATCACTTTTCAAAAGCTACCAGGAGACAAATACTTCAAATAAAACCAAACAGAGTATTTGGGCTGATATTTCCATCATTAACTAGCCCGCGAAGAATATAAATAGGGAAATATGAAAACCTTTGCAGTTCACCTTTAACATCCTTCTCACTGACCAGTATACTTTATCAAAGAATATGCTGCATCCCATGATTAAGGTCAAAAGGTCATCGGTCGCTAACCAGCAACAGCTCAGTGGAATATAAAAGACTCATAGATTTCATGTCAATGGCGTGTACCATAGTGACAATTAGGCTCTTACTTCTATATTATATTTCAAACTTATTGCTTGAAAATTTTATCAATTCATCTTTCTTGATGCCATATAAGTAGCCACAGACAATATAGCCAACCGTCGCCCAAAAACTAAGTACATCAGTTCCCAAAGCTGCCAGCAAGACAGCATGATGTTTCTGTCGTTTTCATGAGTATACTTTATCAAGTTCAACGCAACATTAAGACGGTGGCGGAGAACGATGCCGGCGTACTGACAAGAAGTCATATGACCCCAGAGACAAATATACTGAGTGCATATTTTTAAAACATCACAAGAACTAAAAGTGCCCGTTGTGATATTCTAGATTTGTATTCTAGCCGCGATTATATTGTAGATGTTCACGTAGACATAGGGAATAATATGACCACACGGCCCCTAGCACCGGCTTGAGCGGTATTTGATACAAATATTTGAGGGCAATGAAATAGCCCTATCAAGTCGTCTGTTGAAATGATGAACTATGTGGCCGCCAGATAATAATAAACGGCCAAAAACGAGGGCATATCAGTCAGATTTGGATTGATGGTGTTCATAAGATGTTGTATCTTGACATAGCCTTTTGTAATGCCATATATCGAGATGATTACCAGAGAATGTTACATGATGAATCGAGCTCAGATCAGTTGCAAATGTCTGTAAGATTAATAAGAACGACTGTACTTATAGGCGGTAGTTGGAATCAATTTGACCGTTAAATCAGTTGACAGTCATTCCCCAGACAAGTGTGTCATCTAGTGAAGTTGAGGCTGAGTTTGAGTTTAAGCACTTTCTGGATTGGTATTACGTTGATATCGAAAGTCCTGTTGTTTGGAATACTTTACAAGCGTCTAGTCCGTCATTCATAATTCAGCCGTCGTCCATTAAAGAATATCCGCGTCCATAATCCAAAGACCTATTCCATATAACATTATTAGCACCAAATGCAAAAAGACAATCATAGTATACATAAGCATAGACTAGTTTCCTGCAAGAGAGAAGCGGTCAACAGTTTCCAATGATGCCGGCAAGACATCATGATGTTCCAAAAATATAAAATCTGTATCGCTGATCAGTATTCTTAATCCATAATAATCGTTGTAAAGTCCTCATCTAGAGAATGATGTATCTCAGTCACGCTTTGATTGTGACTGTTCATATGAACATCATGAGGATATTGAACTACATGGGTTCATACGGCCCCTAGCCCCGGGTTAAGCGGAATTAGAAACAAGTTACGAAACGTAACTCCATAGATCTTGCACGCTACGCTCGTATTTTGCTATACCGTGTAGTTGTCTCAACTTGAGCCATCCACGAACCCGCGACAGCTACATAATTTTTCCCCGGGCGTTTCGGTGAAATTTGAGTTTGCTGCAATGCGAAAGATTCGCATCAGACTATTTTTTACGCCATATATTAGGTTTACTTATATCATCCCGTTTGATTTTCGTGCCAAAATTGATATTTTGGTATTGGATTGGAATCATTCAGCATATAGAGCTTAAAAGTATACCAAAATTCCAAATACACACAATTGTGCAACAACATACCGAATTCAAATAAACTAACCCAGAATTCATTATGGCTGTTATATGATGTATGAGATTACATAATATTACATTGCACATCACTCACAGAAATACAGCTCTTTTTCTCCTTCCCAATTCACCGACACTTCAATTCACCGACACTGGGTAGGGGGATACACCATCTTCTGGTCGCTCTCGTTTAGTTGGCATTCATTCAACTTTGACCCGGAGGTTATAGGTTAAAATATGCCGTCACTTTCCCCGACATGTCCAAAGGTCAACGTTTGTGGAAAGAATATCCGGCATTAAATGTTCCGTTGCTTCATTATTGGATAATACTAAGGTTAACTTTATCGTGTTCCGCGCCCTTAGGATATTTCGATTTATTCATGTCAAATTTTGTGACATTGGCGACCCTGTGTACTGTAAAGGCCACAATCCCACAACGATATCCACGTAACCAGTCCGGACTGTTGAAAAATGCAAAAGCCCCAAAAATAAGTTTATTGCACTGTGGTTTGGAACATTCCACGTGAGGAGCGTCGATTGGTGAATTATGATCAACATCAGTATGTAGTTTCAGACTAAGATACAACAAGGCCAGTTTTCAAGAGGCGAACCGAAACTGTTTCACCTGAAACGTAATGGGAAATATTAAAGTTTTTTACCTACAGATGAATCCTGCTGAGACGCATTCCATTCAATCAACAATGTTTGACAGTATAAATTGATTGGAGTGTTTCAAAGTTTCCCTTCTTTTCGATTAAAACACACTGAATGACATCACTTCCTCCAAATGTCGATGTTCGTTGTAAGAATATACCGCATACAGAAGGTCAGAAAAATCGCCGCTCGGAGTTAAGATTCATCTAGGCCTATGATGTGCTACTTAAAGTACTAACAATATACCAGAAAAAAATGGATGAGTTTACGTTGAAGACATTCTTACTATTCCCAAGTTGGTGAGCAGAGGATTAGTCGACTGAGTTCATTAACACGGGATCTAATAATGATGCCTGATAGACAAAAATATGACACAATAGCACACAGTTGACATTCCAAACTAATGAAACAAACCATGTAAGAATCCATCACTCGAATGCATTTGCTGGTTGCACATGAAGGTGGGTCAGCTTATGAGCCTAGCTGGTATTTCATTTGTTAACACTGATAATGAAGGTGATATATATAATGATTTACGGGGAGGGGGCGGGAGTTCATAGATTGCGGAGAAGGTAGCATACGAAAAATGTCATGCAATAAGTAAATATCAATCAAAATGACTCCTAATTCGTTTACAAGCGTGTTTGAACTTATATGTCATCATAGCTCCAAAGCTAGTGTATTTAATTCTGCTTAAGCCGGCGCTAGAGACCGTGTGGTTACTTCACAGTTTCCACATAAACGAGCGCAATAAAAGTCCGTCTGAGATCTTAGATCTGAATGTGAAGTTCCGAGGGAGACTTTCTTGTGAAGTAATATGGAGAGAGAGAGAAAGGTTTAACGTCGCGTTCAGCAAAAGTTCAGCTGTATAGCGACGATCAAACGAAATTCTAAGCACTCAAGCCAGTAATCCAACATACACGCATTAAAAATAGATTTCAGCAACTCAATTCGCGGAAACCCAGGCTAGAGTGTATGCTCCTTATACGCTTGTCTCTGTCATATAACTTAGAAGTCAATGATCAATGCAAAATATCTGTCGTTTCCTCATGGTTTGCTTTGCTAATTCTCACCAAAATAATGTTTTCCCACCTCTTGCATATCTCACCAATTAAGTAGGTCTTACTGATTGCACATAACAGCCACTTGAAATGGCAGAAGGACCTCATGGGTGTGGAGAATGAGTGAAAATCAAATATGCGCGAAATGTAAAACAGCGTAGAGTACCACAACAAGGAAAATGACTATCAACTAGTTTAATTGATGTTTGGCTTTATATGTGTCATCTGTCATGCGCCAAAATATTAATTTTGCAAATTTCAGTCAAAATCTATTACCTCTGTCATGTGATGTAGTTGGAATGTGAAGCCGTAGATATTGCGCAATAAATACCAACTGAACTGATTCAAAAAAATTGTTAATTGTGAGATCACTTAATCACAGAACTATCCATGTTTTTAAAGCTTTCTGTTTATCGAAGGCATAAAAATAATATTCCTCTCTTTCACATACAAACACATGGGTTGTTTTCTTCAAACTGAGGCTCAGGCCATCTTAAAAGGGCTTGGACCGGCCGGAATTCCAATTCGGTCAGTGTCATCGGATGTAATCCACAGTTTGCATAACATTCCACTTTGGCCTGCAACACTATCAACATTATCCTAGCATAATATACGGTATATGGCATAGAGTAAACCTGTTCTTTTTTTTCTCGGCAAATATGAAAATGTAATCTGATACAAGTAGAAAACACATGTGTGAGTAATTAAAGATCCTGTAAAAATATATCAATCACGGTTTCGTAGCATGTAAGATACTGGAAAGATTGCAAGTGAATTGTACATTTCATGGGAGTCCACCGTCATACTAAATCCATCAATCATTAACTCGCCAAGGAACTTGACGCCGAGAAATATATAACAGATAATGTAATCTACCGTTATCCGATCTATGACTAGACGGATCCTGCAATCAAAAATAGCAAGCAGTTAATTGAACATGCCAGTGGTGCTGGCCAAACATGCCGGAGCAGAGACAAGACGCCATATGGACTCACAGGAAAATATGCTGACTGCATATTTCTAAAACATCAAAGGAGCCAAAACCGATTCGTGCGATGAATTGTATCGCGCCCACACTTTTATTGTAGCTCCTCCTGTGACCATCGGCCCCTAGCACCAGCTTGTGTGGTATTAGATACAAATATTTAAGAGCGATACATCATTATATTTTAAGAAACCGCCTCTGTTTGTTTGTTTGGGTATTGGGTTGTATCCACCGTGCAGCCACATTTTTGGTCGAAAGGATGTATCTCAGTCACGGTTTGATTGAGACTGTTGTTACGAAGCCCGTCTTAGCATATTAATAACGAAGCAGTGATTAGCAAGTGTGCGCCTTAAAGTGTGGAAGCGTGTCGAACGGGTCTCGTAACATTATAAACGACAATAAACATATAGATATAACCATAATGAACAGTATGAACTTCGAGGCATAGCCAACCAGATAATATACATTTAGCCCATAGCGACCAAGCCCATTATTGTACGTCTTCACTGGCCGGAAGCATGAAGTAAACTCTCTGGATGTAGAAATCAAACCTGTCTGAATTCAGAAGTTGCGGGCATCAGTGTGACTTATCAAATGCGACTCAAAATAAGTCAGTAATTGGCTGGATAATTGTGATTGACACTTAAGAAAGTTTACCTATTCTAGTGGAGGTGGCAACTACAGATCAATTAAACAGTTACCGCCGCGTGAATTGCATAATCGTGATGGTTGGAATATGAATGAATATACATGAGAGATTTAATCCTAAACACACACCTCCCCTTAAAAAAAAAACGCGAGAAAGAATTTTCTATATAGAATATAAAATTATCACACCATGATTAATGAATACATACTAGAGTATACAAGATGATATATAATCCCACCTAAAGCCCGGAGCCATAAGAATAATAAAAGGTTTAAAGGAAACTGGAAATTTAAATGCTTCTTGTTATGGATAATATTAATACTCCCTCCCCAAAACCTGAAGCTATTTTTACATTTTCTGTTAGGGCTTAACCCAAGAGTATAGTTTGTTAAGTTGCATCCCTCTAGCTCAAGGGTAAGAAAAATAAGGCCTAGCCCAGATAGGGTTAACATGTGCATATATATTGACAACTCTCTTCTTGCGCAATGAGGATAGGTTCCCATGAAACTCGAACCAACAAAGTGTATGACACGAATGTTTATTTCCTCGGAAGCATAGACGTCAGCTCCGACATTGGCATTCGCACATCAGTTTCCAATTCAATTATCGAAACCCCTTTTACATTCAGCAGTTATCGCAAATTCCAAAATAGGTAATAATTGAAATTAAAAAAAAAATGCTGAAAGATACGCTGATGGGAAGTGAACATAAACTGTCAAGATGGGAGTTATTTTGAAGTAAACTATTTGAGAGGATTCAGCTGCGACATAATGAATATATAGCATTATATGATGAGTAATCCTGAGCCTAATGCTCAATATTGCTGATCAGACTGACGTTCGCAATATTGATGATTAGACTGACGTTCGCAATATGTCTGGGGCACACCATGCACGCCAGGAAGGCACATTACTGTCAAGCACACCTTAGATAATTATATCCAATACATATACAGTCATTATGCCAAGCTGCTCAAGACGACAACTACTATTCTCTTTAGGCAATTACATCTTTGCATAATATATCCAATTACATTTTGGATGTTATGTTATTTCTTCTTCAGTTGTGTATTATCTTCCGGACTCAGCTTCTGTCAGCGATAATCTTTTTCATGATCTCTTGACGGAAGGATTCTAGTCAAATCATCTCTCGGACTTTTCGATTTCAGAGCGAAGATGTACGACGTGTTATTCTCCAAAAGAAACTATGACAGAAGTATCCCGCCGAACGTCGAAAGCCGTAAGTAGATGTTTTGCCACAGAAAAAAACCCCAACCGAATAAACAGGATAAACATAGAACATATTGAGTATATAGCACGTTTCATACCATTTGATGTATCTTCCTCGCTTCTACTATTATAAGAGGTTGATAAAAGAGCATTGCAAATATTTCAGGGGAAAAAGTCACTTCGAAGTAATGTGTCCCTAGATGGGACATTGATTTACGACTCAGTTATCTGAAAAACTCTCGACTCGCTACGTTTTTTTATAAATAAGCAAGCTGAAGCAGATATAGATCAATTGGTCTCCAATCCATCTTGCCGGAATTTCGTTGAAAATGAATGGCGCTTCATTAGCTCCTGCATACAAGTATAAGCACATTTTTCCTTCCGAATTTATGACACCTTTCGTCATTTCTATTGAAAAACTAAACACGTCAGCGTTTATAGGAGACATAATCTTTTCTCGTAGTATGAGATGGATAGATTCAACATGGCGGCTTAATTGTGAAGAAAATGGGGACACGGACATTATGCTTCACCCAGTCTCTATAACAAAAAAATATTCTAATATGTTTTGAGATAGTAAATTTGCACTTCTCAACAAATGCTTCGGTAAACATCTACGCACCATACCTATGTCGCTGGACGAATTCTGTAAGAATGTTTTTGACGTAAATATTGAGACATCTACGGCTGCACAAATTGGGTTTATTTTCAGGCAAACCCACCCAGATAGAAGTGGACATTTATGTACATAGTATAGACGCCGTGAGTGAATCATCAATGGTAAAGCTTTTTCCATCTATATTTTAATACTGCGTGTATTGATTATCTCGACTTACTTTTGTAACACAAGAAATCTTTGGAACTTATAGAACGCCTGTGCTGCAATGATAAGACTGTGAACGTGTTGAAAGAGCTTTTCACATCTCTACGTAAACTCAGCATCACGACAGGTTCCACGCCTGACGGTATTGCGACCAACATACCGACTGTTATAATTCAGGCTATCGAAATTGGGTTTTAACGGACACATTTGAAGTACAATATTGGAAAATTATTCTAACATTCATTTTATTTCTCAGCTAATATTTGAGCTGAGGTTCCTCCACGATGAGTCTGATCATGCGCACATGAACGATATTCTTGGCATTATGCAGAGATAGCCTGTTTTAATTTAAAAGTGTAATACAAAAAAAAAATTATTGGGGTTTGGGGCTAGTCGGCATTATTATATTATAAAGATCATGAAATATGCTCGAAGAATCACCTTATATTCGGCTGATAAATTTATTGTAGGACTTCACAGTAACAATGTTTTTGTACCTGGAATGGCTTGACCATCGACTGGAATGGAAGTTTGATTTAAATTCCACCTACCTTGAGGTCGACGTGACCGCCATTGAAAGGGCTTGGTTTCCAGATCTGTACTTCCCAAATGAAAAGCAAGGGTTTGTCCATGACGTCACACTGGACAATAAACTGTTCAGAATCTACAGAAATGGAAGAATTTTTTACGCCACAAGGTTCGTATTGATGTATTTTTTGTCAAGCTTGTTTATAGCACTGTGTCTATTTAGTAAATGAATGGACTAGATAAAAATAAAAATTACATGGGATCACAAGCCTGTAGTTGAAAGTGGTATTCAAAGATTTATTATATTTCGACAAGAGGTAGTATAAATCCTTATACACTTTTTGTTTATAATTATAGGAACATCAGCGACTTATTTAATCATTTTCTATTATATGAGATTGATACAAATTTATCGAAAAATATCAGTATTTGAATAGTGAAGGTGAATTATCGCTGACATATTCAAAGATACTCCCTTATATCAGAAAAAATATATACAAATTGTGGGGCTTCAATATTGCCAACCATTGTCAACCTGTAAGATTCACACTGTATTGCCACGTGAGTTTATCCACGCTCCATGGTGATGTGGCCTAAGTAAAAACCTCAAATTAGGGGCTTGTACAGCAGGACCACAAGATAAACTGTAAGTCCTAGTTATGTCAGTTGACTGGTTAAATGGGCTAAAGTTGGCAAACAGGAAGTGGTAATCGCAGAATTGGATTGGATAGTCCCAACCCTCCAAATCCTTGCACTTGCCCCGGAGCCTCAAGTGGAGAATCGAGTGCATTATTTCCTCAAATGATTTCTCATAGCCTGCATTTTACTGAAAAAAAGTTCAGCTCAACTGGATAGACAGAGAATTGGCTATGTAACAGGCATGTTGAATGTACTGAAAGACAAGTATATAAATCTGTGTTCTAATCAATCAGTCAACCGATTCTACAGAATTTCGCTCACGTTGGGGTGTCCGATGGATTTGCAGAAGTACCCGTTAGACGTACAATCCTGCCCGATCCAGGTTCAGAGCTGTAAGTATAATGGAAAACGCATGTTTCATATACCGTCAGATTCGATGGCAATGGACTTTTGGCCATACTTACATGCTACAACAAAGCGTCAAATTCCACATTCGTAAGGTTGTTATCACAAACCAATCCATGGGTCTCGCTGAGCCAAATATTTTTTTCTCTCGGGCTCTCACATGACCTAGCAAATGTTTCTAGTTTGAAAAGTGTACGTCATATGCTGGTTCTTTGAAATAAAAACATCTTGCGATAGTTAATGAACCATGCCCAAATTCCTGTAATCTCAATTTCTTCTCATGGTGACGACGTGACAGTATTATGTCTATTACAGACGGGGGATTCGACATTCAAATGACGATACTCCAACTACTTTGAAATATTACAACAGACCAGTTGAGTGAAAATAATCTTAGCAGGTACACGGCATTTTCGCAAAAGTGACTAGAGTTTAAGGACGTGAATATTTTCCGTGTCAAGTTTTGCTCTAATTATGTGGTATTTGTCCATGTCTCGTGATTTCTGGATATCGGTATGCGTCAATTTACAATGCTAGCGTTCACAGGGCCCATGAACCTACACGTGCACAAGTTCAGTTTTATGATTTGATGGTTTCACACTGAATAACTCGGCTTAATCGGAGAATTGCATTTGCATTGTAGTTGGATACTCAAAGTCAAAAGTTTCCCTTACATGGAGCAACATTACTTCTCCATTATACAACCCGGAGATGAGGCTCTCACAGTTTGAGGTAAAGAAGGGAACTCGAGGCGAATGTAAATTTAAAAAAAAGATGCATCCGAGATCAGGTAAGGTGATCACTAATTAAATTCTAATAACTATTACCACCCAGTACAGCTATTCGTTGATGTTATGTTTCTCGTATTTAGTCTACAAGATAACAGATGTTAATGTGCCACCCCCAAATTGTTCGATATTGTCACAAGATTCTCAACTTTTGTCATTTATTTCATCCTTGTTTTCCAGGTGATCATTCGTGCCTTGAGGCAAATTTTATCCTCGAGAGAAATCTTGGGTTTTACCTTGTGCAGATCTATATACCCAGTGTCTTGATTGTGATGTTGTCCTGGGTATCGTTTTGGCTGAACGTGGACTCCGTGCCGGCCCGTATTTCGCTTGGAGTTCTCACAGTGCTCACAATGACGACACAAACTTCCGGCGCTGGTGTCACATTACCCCGTGTGTCGTATACCAAAGCAATAGACATCTGGATGTCCGCCTGTCTGATATTTGTCTTCTCTGCTCTGATCGAATTTGCTGTGGCAAACGTTTTGGCCCGGGGATACAAAAGAACCTCTGCGGAAGATCTATCAGAAGGTTACTCTTCAGGATATCGGAACAAAGAACGCAGAGTGAGTACACTATCCTCAACATACCGACCTTCTTATCGAAAATAGATACCCCATACTGGTTAAACAGTCGAGGCCATTTCCATGTTTCGGGACAATTCATTACCACCAGCCCGTTCGTACTCCGGTAGTCGCAAGATCCGAGACCAAGCTATCATCACACAGACTAATATCTATAAACGATTTAGGAAAACCAAATGAGATGTTTATTTTTGTGTAAGGTACATGATACCACCCCAGCCATTCCGTGTTCCAGTAGTCTTATTTTACTTTCAAGATAACATATCATAACTCTATCATGGTGGAGTGAACATTACAACAGCACTTTTTCCTCGCCGTGTCTTTTACTCACCGTGTCGTTATAGAGCTGAAACAAAGATTGACCCCTGATGTAGAAACTGGATTGCACAAGCACTTTCACTCAAAACTTGGTTTTACATATCGCACACTGTCTCTGGTGATTCCTTTGATCGAGGATTTTGCGTACAGAACATGATGATGTCTTGCTGTCATCATTGAATCTTCTCTCTTGCATGAAACCACCTTGAGTTATTTTTTTAATTCTATGCATATTTGGCATTGTTGCTAACTGACGTACAAAGACGGTCTTCGATTATTGGCACGGAAATTCTTTTGTGGACGAGGACTTTTCCACTTTTGTGAACGACTGAATATTTAATGTCGAATATTTTGCAAATACTTGTAACTTAACCCTGCGTTAGGGGCCGTGTGCACATCATGCGGCGTCAAGAATATAACATGAGTTTATATATCTTTCTCTTCCATGCCTGGTAAAAGTGTTTTGTGAATGGAATAATTTGATTATGGGCGAGGAATTGTAGTATTCTGAGACATGAATGATCTTAGATGTTACAATTTTCAGCTTCTTGAGAAAAAAGAATAATTAGGCTTTTGAATTATCAAGTCGGAAGCAGCAAATCGGATCAAGACTGACGTATCTATTCAATAAGGAAAAACAAGAATGAGGCCTTAGCCGAAAAGAAACTAGAAGAAGAAATTTTAAACCTAGAAATAGAACTAGGCGACGATAAATTAGAACAACACAAGAAAAGTGCATTAAAAACTTTACTAGATCCAGCTACGCTCGAACTTGAAGCAATAAGATATAAACGAATTGAGGGAATTATTATCAGGTCCAAAGCAAACTGGTATGAAAATGGAGAAAAAAGTTCATCATACTTTTGTCAATTGGAAAAAAAGAATCAGATTCTCGAGACATTATCGGAAGTTGAAAGGAACGATGGGTCCTACACTTCTGGCACGAACGATATTCTGGCGGAAATGAAGTCCTTTTACGCAAAATTATATTCCATAAATACAAATTTAGAGGAAGGGACAGACTTCACTAACCACAATGTAAAGCTATCAGAAGAGGAAAAATTGTCATGCGAGAGTGCACTCTCGTATTCAGAATGCCGGGAAGCATTAAACCATATGAAAACGGGGAAATCCCCAGGTTCAGATGGTCTCCCAGCTGAATTCTATACCAAATTTTGGGATGAAATTGGACCCTTTCTCTTTAGATCGTTGAGCTATGCATTTAAGCACGAATCCCTCTCAATATTTCAACAACAAGGCATAATTACATGTATACCAAAAGAAGGCAAAAATAGGAAACTTGTAAGCAACTGGAGACCGATAACGCTACTAAATGTTGACTTTAAGATATGCTCGTTAGGTATCGCAAACCGAATTCGGAATGTACTTCCATCTGTTATTAGTGAAACACAAAAGGGTTTTATGAAGGGGAGATTCATAGGGGAAATTACTAGTCTAATATACGATGTAATGTCTTTTGCTGAGGAGAATAATATACCAGGGTTAATTTTTCTGTTAGATTTTGAGAAAGCCTTTGACAGTGTTGACTGGAACTTTATCAAACAGACACTGGAGTCTTTTAACTTCGGTCCAGTTATCGTTAAATGGGTTCAAATTTTTCAACAAAATCCTAAGAGCTGTATCACAAATAATGGTCACATGTCAGAGTATTTTAGCGTAGAAAGAGGCTGTAGGTAGGGGGACCCTTTATCGCCTTATATTTTCATTCTGGTCGCAAAAATTTTGGCCATCAAAATTAAATGTGATGAAGAAATTAAAGGAATATCTGTCAATAACTCGGAAATAGAACTCCTGCAATACGCTGACGACACTACATTAATACAGGATGGTTCGAAATAATCTTTGGCAAGAGCCATGGGCATTCTAACCGCTTTTTCAAAGTGTTCAGGGTTACGGCTTAACACGACAAAATCGCAGATTATGTGGATAGGAAGCAAAAAGGGAAACCAGATTAAACTCTGTCCTCACTTTCGAATTAACTGGGATCCAGGGGATGTGAAAATACTTGGAATATGGTTCAGTACAAAATTAGAGGATATGTGTGAAATTAACTATTTGGAAAAGCTGAAAAATATAAAAAAATTACTGGGAAGCTGGTTCAAACGGCGTCTAACACCAGTAGGGAAAGTAGCAATCATTAAGACACTGGTACTCCCACTCTTAATTCACCCTTTAACGGTTTTACCAGATCCGTCTGCTACAATACTTAGGGAAATAGAAAAGTCGTTCTGCAATTTTATCTGGACAAAATCAAACGAAAGACAATCATATGTAAAAAAGAAGAAGGTGGACTGGAATTACCTCATATTCCATCCTTTGCTGCTTATCTAAAAGTAAAGTAGATCAAACGATCCTCGGAATTTTCATATTTTTACAGTGAACTGATGGGTTCCATTTTTCGCCCTATTGGCCATAAAGTTTGGGATCTAAGCCCCATCTCTCTTGCAGAATATATCCCGAAAATAAAAAAACACTTTTGGCGAGAAGTTGCTTGTTCATGGCTCAATTGTATTAAAGCAGAATCCAAAGAAAAACAGATCAGTAACCTACTCATCTATGATTTTGCTCGACAAAACGATTGGCGCGAAATAGGCGAATGGTGCTCGCATGGAGCAACATTTGTAAATGATCTGCTAACAACAGACAGCGACTTTCTCTCATTCAAAAATTTCAAATCAAAATACAATATACAAACTAACAATTTTTTTCTTTACTTCGCAATCGTGGCCAATGTCAAATCGTATCTGGCAAAATTCCCAACTATGAAAATAGAGAAATTGCTGAGACCCGAAAGTCCTCAAATCAAAACAAAATTGATAAATCAAAAATGCTCAAAGTTTGTATATAAAATGCTTTTGGATCATGTCAAGTTAGGCCCATTAAACGCCCAGATGAAGTGGCAGGACGAATTAGAGAGGGAAGGGGAGGGGAGTGATATTAATTGGCAAGAGGTATATCAATCTGTGTGGAAAACCTCATCAGAAACTTGGCTACAATACTTTCAGTATCAAATTGTACATAGAATTTTAGTCACCAATCATTTCTTAGAAAAATGGCACAGAATACCGTCAGCAAACTGTACATTCTGCTCGGAAGAGAAAGAAACCATAATCCATTTGATTTGGAAATGTCGTTTTGTACAAATTATATGGAACGACTTTTTCCTTTGGGGGAAAAATTTGAATTTACTACAAGCTAGGTTAACTGGGACAGAAGTAATTCTGGGGAAAGCAGGCAAAAAGACATGTCTCCTAAGCCATATTGTCTTACTGATTAAAAAAAGTATTTACATCTCAAGCCGATGCTCTATGAAGCCTAATTGGACAGCAGCAAGATCTGCAATTTTCCGAACAAAACATATAGGAGAATTAATTGCCGAAAAAAACAACAAAAAAGAAGATTTCCTGAAAAAGTGGGGTCCCCTGGCAGACCTCGACACTTAACTACTATATATACCGTACAAATATATTATAGGATCACCTTATGATGTTATTCATGATGTTTTTTTAATCAGTACTTGTATGCACGGAAATTACTTAAAATTCATTAAGATACCAAACCACAGCATTCAATAGTACAAACATCAAAAAGTTTCAAATCAACAACTGACGTATCCAGAAGTTATAGTCATAGTTGAATTTTCAATGTTGTTTTCATGACAGTCTGAGTGTTTTATTCGATATTCACCGATTATTAATTGATTAATTTTGCATTGGACTTTCTCTTCCGCAGTTGATTGTTAAAGAAGACGGAGGAACAAAATTGGGAGCTATGCAGTCTCTTTTGGGTGTGAACGGAGCAAGATATGCCCAGAGATTGGACTTATTATCTCGAATTTTCTTCCCTTTTACATTCGTGATTTTCAACGTCATGTACTGGATTTTATACGTTCACGTCATTTGACCAAGAGATGTAATTTCCAATGGTTGATATCCAATGGTATTCAAATAGTAAAATGTGCAACACCGGGCATTGCGGTGTATTACGAAGGATAACTCAAAGGAAGTAATAAGAAAACCCTCGACAACTTTGAGATCTAAACGTGTAGCCATTATATTCACACGACTTTCCTGTGGAAGCCACAAGAAAGAGAATGAATCATATTTCGTGAGAAAATCGAGAACGTTGTGGTTCAGTCGAAAGATGAAAGAACAGCTAGCTAATTACAGCGGAATACGGGTTCAATTAGCTTGGCTTTCTGTGACGTCATATATATTGAGCTGGATTATGATTTGCAGCAATTACATTATTCGGCGGCTTAGAATTTGTATTCAATCAGAAGACCATTCTCAACGCTTTATTTCTTCAGTATTGACTTTCCTGCAGTCATCGGGAGAACGCATTCACTTTCTGTTCTGCTTAAGCCTAGTACTGTTTGTCCTGCCTGAATGGACGGGATAATATTCCTTCATGACTGGGAACATATTATATAGAAAGCACAATGTATTAAACTGGACAAATCACGATCTTATATCACAGGTAAGATGTGATTAATATTATGTATTGTACAGAAAAATGAAGTCACGCCGATATTCGGTTAATATACATGAAATATAAAAAAAGCGAATATAGTTACATAGAGCAGTTTTTCAGGAAAGAAGGTGCGATCTATTTAATGTGGCCAATTAATTAGTGAGATCGACCATCGTATTGTTAAAATGCATAGTTTAGCTGCAACTCGGGCCTTCGTATAATCATATCCCAAGTGATCAGTTAGTTATTTTTTTTAATCTTAGCTTCCCAGATAATTTCAGGTATAGTTCTTCTTGATTAAATCACTTTTTTGTTCGACAAGGTATGTTACACATGAACTAAGCTAATTTTGCAAAGATAATTTTAGGCAGAACGTATGTGTTGTTTGTTTTGTTTTTTTTATTATATCAGTTCTTGAAGATTGAATGGTGTAATTGAAATGGTCACTAAATTTAGATGGTCAACAAATTAATCTGCATGATCATTCCAATTCCAACAGTCTCTCCGCAACGTTGATAAAATGTGTTTGGGCCCTATCTGATATTTGGTGCGGTTGGGGAGGTGGGGGAGCCGGCATGTAGGGGTGGGAGATGCCAAAATTATCGACCTGTTTTTCTCAATGAGGTTACATAATTTCATTATTGTGACAGTGGATTTCGGAAATTAAGATAATCATACAATTGGGGCGATATGCAAGTGAATTTCGAATGAATCCAGCTGTCACATAGATCCATTTGGGACTGGTTCTGGTCATTGTGAGAAAGCATATCGACCATGCTGTACTTCGTAATGTTACCCTGAGAATAGCTCATACTTCATCACGTATAAGAATAATGAGCATAATGCCTGCGAACAGCTATATAACAATGCAGAATGTTTCTGATGCATCAGTCATTTGGAAGCAGGTTTTGCAAAACTGTCTCGCCACGTGGCTTGAAAAGTCATGTTCAAATTGTACAAGACTGTACACTTGCAGATACTAGTCCATTCTTTCAATTACTGAAGTACATAACAAGTTGATCAACTTTTTCCAGGACTGAAGTACTCACCTAATAAATTAGTGTTAGATAAACTGACGCAGTTATTGTTTGACGTGATTTTCTAGCTCGACACGCAGAGGCACCAAACAAAACCAATGTGGATATATCAGTCACCCAAAAGCCGTTGGCGAAATTTTCACAAGAGCAGAACGACTGGTATTATTAATTCAGTTCGTCTGATCTGAAGAAAATCATATATGTTGTTTTGCCTGTACACGTCTAGAAGTTGAGGTACTTTGCTTGGCTTCAATAATAATAACGAGATAATAATTGTTTACATTTAACTTTGACTCGAAGTACTGATCAACGTAAGGTGGTTTGTTTGTTATTTGTATTTATCTTGTACTCGAGGTTATGATTCTTAAATTCGCAATGCGCAATATAACTCTGACATTTTCTGGCGCGTGTGCAAATTCCCGCGACATGACTTATGGCATTTTGTCCAAACAACGGTCACAGCTTATATCTCCCCGTCTTCAAATAGTGCAAGAAACATATTGGTCCTGAACAGAGGAGGATATGTTCTGCTACACAAGATTCTGCAATGGTTAGCATCCTATTCGTCTAAGACGAACCACGTAACAGACGAGGTGGATTTCCCCTGCAGAACTTTTCATCGATTTTATCAACGGGAAACCTCCATTGGAAAGGAATGGTCTAGATTAAATTATATTCGCAAATGCCACAATATTCATCACCCTGGTAATTATTGAAGATTGGTTATGGTCCAAAGCCGCATAGACGCCAAAATATCTGATCGCATTCTTACTTGTATTGTGTGATTGCCTCCTGGTCTTTGTTATTAAACTTAGGCAGATCGCTTTTTATATATCTCGTATTGAGCCGCAGATATCGTGAATTTAGGTGGATTTAGGAGGTTTCCTTGGAGAATTTGACGTTTATGAATGACCACACAATTCATCCTATCAATTTTGCTGAATGGGTTGTAAGTTTTCTCCATAGATAGCGAATATCAAAAGTCCACGACGTACTCTTCCTTGTTATTGTCAACTGATTGGATGTTTCAAAGCAACACGTGATGATATACATCGTGAGAACGGGTCATCATTGACGAAATAAATATTGGGTTTCCGCATATGCATTTGGGTGATAAATTTAGTAAACTAGCAACGAAAGAGGCATGTTGTACGAACACGAGAACGTTAGTATTAGAGAATAAACATCCAGTTTGTGACAAATTAGAAAGAAATTGTCGAAACTGGTCGTCATGATATTCCATCTAATCCAACTTTCAGACACAGTGGCTTCACATGGCAATGCATTGAAACTGAAAATATAAATCGATTGGCCATATTGCAACGGAGCGTGCGATATGTTCGAGTCCAACTGCATCATATTATCCAGTACACCAAACATACCAAACATCCTACGCTAATCTCGTGCCCTACAGTTCGTTCGCTCCTACCATGCCTACCCACAGAATGCCAAGTAGTTTCCTCGCCTTCGCATTACGCCCGTCCCCTTCGGATGCCAATACTCCTACTCGGCGATGAAATATGGTACACTAAAAGTATACATGATGCATTATCTTGAGCAATTTAGTGATTCCAGATCACTGATGGCAACGATGTAATTCGATGAGATCTGTATTAAGACGAAGATTGAAGAGTATCGAAAAAGGAAAAAAAAACGACATGAGATGTTAATGCAACGGTTGATTTATTTGTCCCACTTGAGCAAGACTGGATCTTGTGGATGCCTATGGTCACATATGTAAAGGCTAGCTTAAGTATATGTGGAATTATTTGTTCAATTTCATGGAATGTCAATATTCCACGAATCACCTTCCGTCTGAGAATAAGAACGAATGTTTCCCGACCCAAAAGCACGTTCGATCAAACGAATGCCATGGAAATATTAAATACATGACGAATATTCATTTCATAATACGTTTAATCCAAATATGACATAACTGGGATCAACAAACTGGTAACTAAAAATAACTGTCTACTATAGAACTTTAAGAAAGACAGTATTTCATATCAATAAGTTCGATTAGAATGAGAGGCAGTATATACATGTACAACCGCCAGGTACAACCAATAAAATTGGAGAGGATAAAAAATTGCGCACTTTTTTGCGACAAACATGAAATTTGGTACAAAGATACACATCAACTTAGCGCTTGATTCTGGCTATAGAAGTCGGTAACGCCCTCCCACCCACTGGTAGATGTCGCCACCTGGTCGCGCAAGTGACAACTAAGTTGGTCGAGCCCCGTAAGTGTTTGCTTACTATTCGAATTAGGGCGTTGAAAATTCCCATACTTTATCTTGGGGTCAAGCTCCACCAGAAATTTAAAAAGACATCTACAATGGCCACTCAGATGACGTCACAGTGATGTCATATTCCTGAATTGCATTTTTGGATGGATTATTCGATCAGATTTTTCTATGTTTTTTTTTTACTTAATATACTATTTGACTCGAAAAAGGTATATAGCAAACTACCAAATAATTATCCAATGTTAAATATTAGTTTGGGCAATTTTATGAGAAAAAAAGTCTCAACCTCATTTTCGTCCGTTTGAATTTACACAGTCTCCCCTGCTCGCGTGATATGCAATTAGTATCAAAATAACCCCAGGATGATAGGTTATAAAATCTTGGAGAGAAAGCTTTGAATTGTTCGTGATGTCGGAGACACTGTAGAAAGGTTGGTGGAGCGTAGGGTTAACTAGCTAAAATACTTTTCTGCACTCTCTTAAAAACGACGAAAGATTTAAAGCTGGCACCCCATGACTTTATAACCTATCGTATCAGAGTGGTCGTCTTGCATTTTTTTTTTTTACATTTTCTGGCAGACCCCAAGATATATTGTGGGAAGTATCAAATCTTAGCCAAGGTAGTAAGAAAAATATTTAAGGGGGTAGATCACGTTACCTATGGAGACATAACATGGAAATTTTTTAACTCTTTCGAATTTCCTATTATTAGTATACATGCGTCTTAAAATACGATAGAAGTAAACAAATGATTGACATCTACATGTAGCACAGGAGAACCATTTATTCGCATTACCACTCGCTCCAAAGGTTTGACCACAAAATAAGCCCAACGGCACAGAAATTAGATTGTCAATAAATGATGCTTGTGGTACACCCTAAAACATCATCAGTATTCGCTGCTAACAATAAGACAACTTTATAAATGCCTTAGAGATGAATTCGAAGAATATTTCCCATTTCCAGTCCAATTTCGCACCGTCGTCATCTCACGGAAATAGGGCACAAAAGACTGGATTTATCAGTTACACTGCTGCGTTTGAAAACAAGTACGGTGATCCTCCATTTCTATTTCATATTTTATAAGAAATACCGTATATAAATTCTACTTCTGATGGTAAATTGTAGAACATCTGCCTATGGAAATTAAGTCTAATATGCTTCAAAGACGAACACTGGCTCATTTCACTACTAATTCATTGGTGCAGGATGCAAATACAAATGTGGCAATACACCGATAGATAGATGGCCCTAGCGGCACATCTTATTTCGACCTATATTATTCTCTAGATGACGACTTTACAACGAATATTATGGATTAAGAGTACTGATCAGCGATATGGAGTTGATATTATTGGAACATCATGATGTCTTACCGGCATAATTGAAAACTTTTGACCGCTTCTCTCTTGCATGAAACTAGCCTATGTTTATGCATACTATGATGGACTTTTTGAACTTGGTGCTAATACTGTTATATGGAATATGGAATAGGCCTTTGGATTATGGAAACGGATTTTCTTTAAGGATGTCCGCTGGTGGTTTTTGGCTTTGGCAACCATTTTGCCTCTTTTTCTTATTGGGTTATCTCCCTTTCCCAGGTTAAGAGATAGGAGTTTTCTTTAAACGCCTTCTAGCTGAGAATTTTGCACAGCAACATCCTTCTAATTTAAAAAATTTTGATAGACATTTTGATTATCTGCAAACAGCAAGAATATAAGAAAAAGTTAAATACTATTTATATGAATTTTTCATGAATATGCTTCAAAACTAGGGCTATTCCCTATGTTTTCTGGGTTATCAAATTGTGCATGGGTCAGTCCACTTAACGTTGCCTACAGCTAAAAAATGTACACCAACCTATATTTTTTTCTTTGTTTTTCCTCATATTACACAATTATGAATGCAACAACAAACATTATTCAAAAAGTTAATTACTTTGATTTACGACCAGCGGACATCCTTAAAGGACGACGGCTGAATTATGAATGACAGACCAGATGCTTGTAATTATGGTGACCCAATTGTCTTATTCCATGATTTGTCCTATTCAAGCCAGATAAGTTATTTCTAGCTCTCATACAGCATTTACTCTGGAAGATTTATTTAACCACCATCAAACGTTTCTCAAGGAAAGAGGTGTTTGTCTTCCAACCACTCATAACGATAAACCAAAAGTGTACTGGACTCCCAAAATCCATGAATCACCATATAAGGCTAGATTCAGCAAGTATGTATTTTGGGAAAAGTATTGCGCCAATATTTCTAAGAACTCTGGCATGAACATTTTGGATATTGAAAAACCCAAAATGTCTTACGGAAGAACTTGATGCTAAAAGTACCGTATAGACATGTATTCGCAAATTTCTCGACTCTCTATACCACAATCCCTCATCAGGACCTTATTGTCGGTCTTAGTTCAGTAATAGTATCGGTGCTAAAACTTATTCTCAGATATTAATACCAGAAGCCATAAGGCATTTTTTAGCTCTACTACATTAAGGGATGCCATTCATGGGATGTTTCTGTGTTGATGAAGTTGCTCGAATTTCTCAATAATAATATCAATGTGAAATTTGGCAATACAATATATCAACAGCATATAGGTATTCCAATGGTTACAAATTGAACGCCCATTTTGGCTGACCTAAAAATGTATATCTGTTCTCTAATAAATACGACTATATGCAGACGCTTTTCAAAAACAAATTATTTCAAAGCCTGTCTGTTGTCCAACTTATAGGTTCCTCATAGGCTATAAGCTCCTACGTCATATGAATCGCGACTTGCCAAATGAGAACTCTAGTTGTCTTTGACGCCAAGTGGTTCAAAGCGTTCAATAATATCAACAACACCGTTTCACAGTCCTCGTCAAACCGAAACACAAAGATACAGTTAGTGAAGTGCAATCGATTCCCGATCATCTGTCGAATGTAGACAGCAAGTTCAGAGATGGATTCTTCAAACTGACGCCGTCTAATTTCCATTTTGCGAGCCAGATAATTTAATGTCTACTACTTTCGAATCGATGTTCTAACTTCTTAGATAATATCTCTAAGAAACTTCGTTCCTCACGCGGTAACCGTATGTCGAAAGTTCTAGCAGGACTGCCCAAAGAAGCTGATACACTGAAAAAAAATTCCTCAAAATTTAAGGAATATTCCCCGACTATTACACCAGCGAAATATTCCTTAAAATTCAATAAGGAATATTCCGTAGCAATCCCCGACTATTACACCAGCGGAATATTCCTTAAAATTCAATAAGGAATATTTCGTAGCTTGTTAAGGAAATTCCTTAACATGGTAAGGAATATTCCTTAGTTATGTTGAGGAATATTCCGCTGGTGTAATAGTCGGGGAATATTCCTTAAATTTTTACGGATTTTTTTTCTGTGTAGGTTTAACGCCTTTTCGTTCTGAATTCTGCACAATCAGTGAAGTGAAAGAATATTGCTGCCGAATACTCGGGTATCTTCTGTCGTGAAGCAGAGTGTCGTCTAGTTGAATGCGGTTGCCATAAAATCTGATGTGATATCCCCTCGAATTGGTAACTAAATTGGTCATCACTGTTCTTATGAGAATCATCTGCTGGGATGTACCCTTATCCGATGTCATGACGATCGTTATATTTCAATATTACTTCTTCGTCACGGTTGTCTGTCATGATGAAGGCCAAAAGATGTTATCCATCAATCTCAGTTTCGAATCACTGGCTGCGTTTTAGGATTTTAGCATTCCACTTCTGACACCAATTAATCCATGTAGGGGTTATAAAAACACCAGGTGCAGCTTCAATTGAATGCAAATTTATTCTCCATAGAAGCAACACATCCGATGTAGGGGGGGGGGGATATGTACATGTGTATGTAAATATGGTAAGTACTACATCCAATGGCTGGTTATTTCAAACACCTGTCACTTTAGGAAATATCATCATAGATGGCTGATTGAACTGTGTAGAAATTTGATAGACCAAGAATGTTTCACCTGCAGTGTAGAAAGTTATTGTGTTATCACAAAATAAATCCTCCTCAAACCTGCTAATTACATTAAAAAAATATGCAAGAAATGCACACTTGTAGATCTCCACGTGTACGTCCAAGCATAAAATATTGTGTGAATGAAATAATCGTTCTTGCACAAGTAAATTAATTGAGGAACAAAATTGCAGGCATGTAGCGTGACCTAGATATCAAATGTACCGAAACACATTTTATTGAGAAATACAGAGCACCTGTATCCTCCCCAATATAATAATCTAGATTCTTTTGATTTTAAAAACATCAGGAGGTCCGATCTATCATGGCTACTTTGTATGAACAGTGAAGTCGACTTGTCTATGAAGATGGTAGAATCCATAGTAAATTCCAATACAGAAGTGTTCTTTGACTCCACGATAAAGTCCATAACGCAACACACAGGTCAAATCTAACTCACAGTAGAGTTCAAAACAATGTCCAATACTCATCTCAATTTTATCAAGCAGCTACTTTAGAAGATCTTTTAGTCGGGTAAAAGAACACTGTAGTTTAATCAAATCCAGTTAAGGTGAGTATATGTCCTTCACTGCGTTATTTATATAGCGATTATCCAGAGCAAGAAGATCGTCTGTATAGCAATAAATTAACATATTTGGTGAATGAGAGGGATGGGCTTTGAAATTATCTGTTTTTCTAAGCGCCTGCATATAGTCGTATCCATAAGAGAACAGATATAGGCCAGCCAAAATGGGTGCACAATTAGTACACATTGGAATACCTATATGCTGTTGATATAATGTATTGCCAAATTTCACATAGATATTATCAATGAGAAATTCAAGCCACTCTGTAAGCACAAAAACATCCTATGAATTATATCTCTTGTATGTAGTAGAGCTACAGAATGCTTTAGATATAAATAATGCCAAATCAGAACTTATTTTTGACGCCGAATGCTTCAAGGCGTTCGATAATATCGGGTGGTGAAGTGCAATCGATTTCTGATCGTCCAGAAGTCGCAAAAGATGAGTCTTCTGGATAATCTGTCAAATGTTGTCAGACGATTAAGCGATGGATTCTCCGGAATGATGTAATCCACATTCCAACATTGCAAGCCTGGTAATTTGATGTCTAATAATGCCGAATCGATTTTCTAAGTTTTCGATAATATTTGAAAGCAATGCCGTTCCTCATTCGGCAAACCTGCGTAGGACATTTTTGCAGGACCTCTCACAGAAGTTTAAAGGGCTAACTCCTTTTCATCCTCAGTCCACATGTCAAATTCTGCAAAATCAAGAAAGTGGGAAAACATTTTTGTTAACCAGTTTGGCCACGTTATACATCAGTTTTTTTCTTCACCCTTAAAGCATAGTGCCGGCTCCTTATCTTCACCATTAAAGCATTGTGTCGTCTAGTCGGATGTGGATGAAATGAAATCTGATGTGACATCCCCTTCTTATGGTGACTAATGTTGTCATCGTTTTTCTCATTAGAATAATCTGCTGTGATGTCCCCGGGTCTTCCAGTTAGAGGGCTCTTTGAATACCTGGATGCTTATAAGGATTTTAGAATCCCACTTCCGACACCAATTTGCGTTACACGTATAGGGGTTAACATAAACACCAAGTCCAGCTTCAATTGATAGAATGACTAAGGCAGCCCTAGATGATGAGGTTGATTCTGTTGGATTCTCATACAGTGATTTCAGACCATCTATCTGTGCTTATGTGAGAAAGTTGTTTCAATCTTTGTGGGATGCTATGGATAATAACAAGTGACATGTTTGAGTTCAAAAAAACTGTAGGCTATACTCATCTGAACAGCCATGATTAGACGATGTAGAATCGGCCATACACGATTAACTAACGAGCATTTGCTGAAAAAAGAGCCAGTCCCAAGGTGTATTCCATGCCACGACGATCTCACAGTGAAACATATTCTTATCGACTGTATAGATTTTAAGATTGTAAGAGATAAATTTTATCAAGCAACTACTTTGGAAGATCTTTTAAGCCGAGTAAAAGAAGATTGTATTTTAGATTATTTCAGTTTGTTATAAATTTTAATGTATTTTTTATGTTTTTAATGCATTAGTTTACTGAGTTATAACTTGAATACTTAGAATTTTGTTTGATTGTCGCTATACAGCTGAAATATTGCTGAACGCGACATTAAACCTTACTACTTTGGAAGATCTTTTAAGCCGAGTAAAAGAAGATTGTATTTTAGATTATTTCAGTTTGTTATAAATTTTAATGTATTTTTTATGTTTTTAATGCATTAGTTTACTGAGTTATAACTTGAATACTTAGAATTTTGTTTGATTGTCGCTATACAGCTGAAATATTGCTGAACGCGACATTAAACCTTAATTCTTTCTCTCTCCAGCTTCAATTGAATTCAAATTTATTCCCTATAGAAGTAACACATTCGATGCAGAGAAAACTATTTATAGGCATTTTAGATATGGTATCACATCCAATTTCACACACCTATCACTGTAGCAAATGTTACCATAGATGGCTAGTTAAACTGTGTAGGTTAAAAAACCCTATGTTGAACGTGGCACGACCCGGGAATGGTGGGAAATAGCGGCTGTAGAAGAATGTAGCACTAAAATGTCAATAGTGACTCTTTTTCACTTTCTAACATGTCTGGTATACAATCAGAATAAACAGCAGTAATATCTCCCATATAAGCTGCTTCACTCCATATAAAGTTGCGCAAGACTGTTTTATCGGCATCTGCGGGTAAAATGCCCATAAGAAGCCCTGGCCAGAAGCTGGCATGTTAAATCGCCTATGCAATGTAATGCTTATCTTCGTGTGAAGCGGTCACGAAAGACAGGCACATATGTCTCAGAGATATCTATCTATCTAACTCAACAACAAGAGTTTACATATTTGCCATAAACTATAATGTCTATACTTTATAATGGTCAGATCAGTCGACTCTTTTACGTCCATTATTAAAAGAGCATTATATCATTCATATTCCTTCACTCAGATTCACTCATTTTGACCTGCTACAAACAATCAGGTCGAAATAAGCAAAGCAAATTAGTGCGGTTCAAAACACATTCTGACACCTCTAAAACAATGTAAAAGATACAAATCCTTCACAAACATGCTAATCACATCAGAAAAATATCCAGCAAATGCATATCTGCATGTGTCGAAACCCAAAATATGAACAAAGAGGTCAAGGCGATCATGTGGCAAATCGCTATTATGTGACTTTGCAGTGCAGAAAATGGCGTTTTCCGATGGTCGTAAATGTCTGTTTCTCGAGGTTTTACCTTACGTCCATTAGCTTATTAATAAATAGACCAGGATTCCGTAAGCTCCGGTTATTGCCACTGAAGTAACTTTCTTGTGCAAATAGATTCTTTGAGAAAGAAAACTCACAGGTATATGGTGTGACCTACATAACCAATCAACGGAAGCATATTTCAGTCAGAAATACGGGTCACATATTATATTATTTACTGAACTGTAAATTGTGTGAACGAGAAGTTTGAGACCTCTTTAGCCCTAGCTGGCCGGGAGCACCCCCCGGTTTTGCTCCAATCTCCGGAACGACGAAAATTGAGAGCCGAGATTTATTTTGGGCGTATTTGCATGACCACCCCTAGAAGAGGAGCATGGGTAAATTCGAAATGGGGGTCATGTGGGTACCAGAAAAGTGATATTTTCTTCAGATTTCTTCAAAATGTTTGCTTTTCTGCGTGGAAAAGTGGGTAAAGCGTATTTCATTTCATATCAAAGTATTATTTACTAATTTATCATGCAATTTTTGCGAAGAAAAAAATAGAAAATTCTGACTGAAAAATCGTCCAAAAATGCCTGGTTTGATAATGACGTCACTGTGACGTCATCATGGCGGCCATATTGGATTTGTTTTTACATTTTCTAGTAGAGCTTGACCCAAAGATATAGTGTGGTCAGCCCTGCAGCTTTAGGGATAACGAAATATATAGAGGGTAGTCCATAGTTGCTGATTTTTGGCCCCTTCTTTGAAATTAATATTCCACTAGGTTTGACCTCATGGAAATTTTTGTTAGCTTTTTATATATTAATATTTGTGATATCGTCCAGTTGACTGGTTGATTTGCTTCAAATCAGTACATGGTATTTAGCCAGTTAGATTCGCCCATGCCTCACTATGTAGATGGAAGTGCGGAAGTGTGGCTGTGCATTGAGGCCTTTTTCAGCTTACGAGCACATGGTATACTTCACAGTGGAAAAATGTGTTAGAAAACGGCGTGATCGACCTTATTTTCTTTGCTAATTTGTGTTGATCCTTGAACTAAGAACAGTGCCGGTGAGTTTCATGACAATCGATTGTCAAGTTTTATCTGTGATGGGGGACCTATTTTGGACCAATTTTAGAGAATTTTCCTAAAGTTTGAGGCAAGTTGAATAGGGGTTATGGGGCCCCGATTTTGGTCAGCAAGGCTTACATCTGTCTCGGCTTCATGGCACGAGCCTACTCTTTCAGAAAATATATAGTTCTATTGGGGTTCTCTCAAAACACGGTTGCTGTTTAGCATATAATGAAACATCTTACGTTAATGATGCCTTAGCTGCACTGTGGACTACTACAATAGGGGGCACTCCCCCCAATCCCCTCCCCACCAGGCTGCGGTACACCCCAAATCGCCCAGGCCAGATAGGATCAAAATAACCTCTTACGTCTCTCACGCTGGGGAATGGCCACTAGAGGGCACTGGTTCAAAACAAACCGCCATGAGAATATTATTTACGCGAGATGAACTTCGAATAGAAATAGCGACGCCTGCAGAAGACGATGTTCGACATGGCAGTCATAGAGAAATATATCAGATTTAAACTCATTTACCTATGAGCAGGACTGACATCAGGACTTTTGTGACCATACAACACCTAACTACAACATTAAGTAATCCCACACAAGTCTTTATTTGCTCTAAATTACCAACGAAATATCAGCATTTATACAATAGTGACTTGCCGTGCTGGTTGCGAAATACCATCCATCCACGCTGTAGATAAAGCCGCACCCAGACGACACAAGAAAAATAACTGAATATTATGTGAACAAAAATAAATACCTGAATCACTCGAAGAACCTTACCAGTAATGGACCAGTAATGTTATCCTCCTGCGAGGCAATTTTCTAGTTCTTATAACGCTGATAAAATAGAATAGTGTAAGGGGTGTAGTTCGATATTGTTTTAATGTGTTTGACAAATTATAAGCTTCCATGCTTTTTCTTCAATGAAACGAGCCTGGAACCAGCGTCCACTGTATACCTCCCAGACGACAGTTACACACAAGAATATTTTTGTCAGATTAGGCGGAGTTATTTCCTAGAAACTCCGTTATCACTAAATCTGCTGGTATAATTGCGTTTCCGTTAGTTACATGGATGACAATCTACTTTTAGTACGAACGCAATAAGTGAGCCAGGTGTTTTTGTCATTTTGAATACATTTGCTAACCACGAGCGCTGATTCCCAGATGCTGAAACACATGTAACTTTAGCAAAATGCTACAATGAATTTTGAAGAAATATAATGGCTTCCACCAATGTTGCCACCACATTCTATCTCTAATCGGGTAGGGCTAAAGTAGCGGTATTATTCGTGAAAACCAAGGCGATCATTGAACTGAAGTTACGAAGCTTTCCGTATCTGGGGTTGAAGGCTTTTAGCAATCTGTCTGTAATATGGCAATAACACATCTCGTCGACTTTTTTCAAACGTGGCGGGTTTTAAATGAATTTTCACTCATGCAGCTAGCAGAAACATATTTATCTCAGCAAACTTTGTAATAAAGCAAGAATATATTTTTTGTCATTTAGAAAGTGATCGTATCACAGTATTTTCGTTATTTTGAGATGACATTAGTGCATACAATTGGTCGAGTCCGGTTCGGATTCGAACCAGTGACCCCCAGGGTAAGGCACCTAATCGCCAGCACTATGTATCGGCGATTTAAACCACTCGGCCAATGGGTTTCCGACAAAATAATTATTTTCTTATTGACAAAAAAATATCTTCCTGTATATTCAATTATGGGAGCTGTGTCATTACGACTATCAAAGGGGTACTGTGTGTTCGCTTTCAAGACTACCGGTCTGCTACCTCCTATTTTGTGGGAAGCCCGTCGGACGATTGGTTTAGATCGCCGACATATAGTGCTGGCGATTAGGTGCCTTACTCTGGGGGTCGCTGGTTCGAATCCTGCTCAGGACTAGACCAATTTTCTGCACTAGAATCTGTGATATACGAAGATCGTGTAATCTAAAAAAAAACGAAAATAGTTTTTGTGATAATGGTTTCTGATGCACAAGCTGCCAAGAAAGTCATTATTCTTGTGTACATCGCTTCGTCTTGGGGGTATACAATAGACGCGTAAGCTGCGTGGATCCAGGCTCGTCCTGATGAAAGAAAAAGAAAAAAAGATTTAAATTTAAGCGCCACCTTTTCCTTTTACTCCTGTTTGTTATCATATTTTAGTTCTTGTTTCTTTTGGTGGCGGCCTCATCAGCGACATGGGTTGTTGGTATTCAATGAATTTGAATGGCTTTTCAACAGGTCGAAATCTGAAATCAGTTGTATTTCAATGGTAGCCATTTTTAACCCTATCTGGCCTGGGCCATTTTGGGGTGTACCGCAGCCTGAAAGTGCCCCCCTCCCCCCTATATATTTTCGCTATCGCTAAGGCTAGAGGGCTGAAACTTGCCACACTATATCTTTGGGTCAAGCTCTACAAGAAAATGTAAAACAATCCAAGATGGCCGCCATGATGACGTCACCATTTTTGGGCGATTTTTCGGTCAAAACGAAAAAACTAAATGATAAATTAGTAAATAATAATCTGATATGAAATATAATAAGTTTTACCCACTATTCCGTACAGAAAATCAACAATTTTGAAGAAATATGACGAAAACATCACTTTTTCTGGCACCCCACATGGTCGCCATTTTGAATTTACCCATGATCCTCTGCTCGTGAGGTTACGCAAATAAGCTCAAAATGACCCCAATATGATAACATATAACGTCACGAAGTTTCAGCTCTCCATTTTTTTGGCGTTCCGGAGATATCGCAGAAAGTTTGGTAGGGGGGGGGGCATTTTGACCCCCACCCTCCCCCAGGTATGGTAGGGTTAATGGGGGAAGGAAGGGAGGAGGAACAAATCAGGAGATGTTTTTGGTGATGCTAAGACATATGGTTTCAGTAAAATGCATAGAATCGCGTTGAATCAACACGCTGAATTTTTGCGTAACTTTTGAAGAAATATGGCGAAACCATCACACTTTTCTGGTATCCCCCACATGGCCGCCATTTTGAATTTACCCATGATCCTCTACACGGGGGGTCATGCAAAACACGGGGGGTCATGCAAATAAGCTTAAAATGACCCATATATGATAATCTAAAAAGTCACGAAGTCTCAGCTCTCAAATTTCTGTCGTTCCGGAGATACGAGCAAAAAGCCAACAGGGGGGGGGGGAATGCCCCCCCAGGATAGGTAGGGTTAACCTTTTTTTCCGGAGTTAGGCCAGAAAGTTTGATAGGGGGGCCATTTCGCCCCCAGGCCAGGTAGGGTTAAATAAAAGCGGTCTCAAACTTCGCATTCACATAAGACATGTTGGAAAGAAATTCCTCTTTCCATCTGTAACTTATGGTCTTATTCTCTTCAGCTGCGTGGATGAATGATATTCAGCCATGAACACTGCAACACAAATGTGGATATTCCATTGAGGGTTTGCATGAAGATTACTAGAAAATTCTATCATGTTCTGAGTGTGCTCTAGACTTCTGGTGGGGAGAAATCTATTCAGCTTTATTCCTCCTAGTAAAGCTAATGAAGACACCATGGTTCCGTATGTGAACCAGTATATTTCTTCATGAAGGTCATTTTGAACAGCGTCCCCTGGTGTATTTTATTTATTTCTGGGTATTACTGGTTCAGAACCGTTATCCTGATTCAGTATCCATCAACACCCTAGTATAGACATTTTAGGTGAGTTATTGAGTGCATCAGGTCGAAAATTGGAATAAGTATTATCCTCATGTCTAATAGGCATTAGTCTTTCCCATTATCTCTCGAAGGGCGTAGTACCCCAAATCCACATTCAAACTTAATTCTGCTTACACCGTTGGAAGGATTGGGTCAAATTGACCAGATATTTTGGGGTATAGACGTGACGGACCCAAAGAGTTTGGGTCAAATTCCATTTTGACCCAAAGATTTTGGGTCCTTTTGATCGAACTATTTTGGGTACGTCACGTCTATATCCAAACATTCTGACAGTGTAAAGTATTACCGGTTCCGTAGAAAAGTTCCACCCCCACCCCATCCCCATTAAACGATTTTCTTTATAAAACTGGAAAATCAAGTAGTACAATTAAAGCGATAAGCCAATATTCAACAACACGAATAATTTGTCGAATACTGCATAGCTAGATATGATCTTGGCCGTCGAATTGATATTCGGGATACCATAATCTTGTGCACATCATAGATGTCGGGTGTGGGGACGGAGGGGGCTGTTAGAATGATCAGGGCAAGTTAACGAAGGCATTTCCAGGTCAATTATTACAAATGTTCAATCATCTTTTCTAGAATGTGTGAGTTGGGGTGCCCTATGGTTACAAAAAGTAGGAAGCCATAAAAAAAATCCAAAAGCGTGTCCCTTCCGCAGTTCTGTACTTTATGGCTTAGAAAATGATTCTTTGGCAGATTCGTATCTATTGTAGTTGATTGGCTAGCGGATTTTTTTTTTCGGTTCATTAGATATTATTATTGACTAGAAATGACCGGATATTACGCTAAATGTTCTCATAAATATGGCGTTAATTTTATATTCCTTGATCAGTAACGGTATATTAGCCCTTTTAGACTTGGTCGATTTGGGGTCTGCCACAGTGCCACAGCTTTGATGGTGGGGGGGAACACTTCCTTCTCACCCACCCACTCCCGCTTAATTATTTTAGTTATCCCTTGGGGTAGAAAGCCGAAACTTTCTCTACTATATATTTGTGTGAAGCTTTGCAAGAAAATGTAAAACAAACCAAAAATCCAAGAAGGCCGTCATGATGTCACAGTGACGTCATCTTATCGGGAGCCATTTTTCGTATCCTGTTTGGACCGATTTTCCGATGTTTTCTGGGATTTTTTTAATTTTTTTTTTATTTGGACATATTCTCTCAAAACTAGTTACTAGGATAGAGAATAATTAGTTTCGACTACAAAAAACACTTTCATGCAATTTTAGGCAAGAACAATGTAAAACTGTAAACAGGGAGGCCCTAAAACATGTACATCTGAAGTTTTGTATCTACATGTAGTTTATGTATTCAGGTTACCCTTAAGTGTCCTAGTGCCTAAGGTTAGTAAGAATAGAACACCTTGTCATTTCGTAGATTCTGTGTATCCTGTTTCACCCTCCGAGAAACGAGTTGATCCTGGGCAGCTTGTATAGGAGGGTTAGTTGTAACACAAGACCTGATCAACTCAGATGAGGCAAGTATCGAAATGTTTGAATACATCATGCAACCCTTTTCGCCGAGAAACTCCTCTGAAATAAATGAATGTCATTCGCAAATGCCACCATATTCATCCTATGTAATTTTGTAAGAATGATTATGCCAAAATATTATACATCATTCAGAAATGTGATATTCGACATTCATGAATAACCTTCCCCTTCAGCTTGGATCAGAGTTGCTATCAATTTGGTTGAATAGCCGGAAGGACTAGAAAATGCTAGATTTTAGCGACGAGATCGCCATGTAATTGGCGACTGACTGAAAGTAAAATCATTGCAAGAGGTAATTTGCACGCCTGCCTGGTAAAGCCGTGAACAACTATTACTACAATCATGACTCCCTGACTCGATAATCATGCCAGAATGATAAATTTTGAAAGAGAGGATAAAGGTCAGTTGGGATGAGTTTGCGTAGCTGAATGTTATGATAGTTCATATGTTCTAAGATTCAGACACCGTGACATTTAAGGCAATGTATTAAAACACGGCTGATCGATTTCCCCTGTCTGTAGCGAAACAGGTGGGTTTTCCCAATGACGCAGCATCGCATTACGCGGTAGGCCTAATCCTAACGTCTTGATCCTATTATCCTGCGTATCACACTGTCGTGTCTTAGTAATTTCATACCTGATTCTGAAGCCTGGCAAACTTGAGATCGCCGAAGTCCATGAATAAAATCACGCTTTCGTAATCTAACGAGAGATCCTGAAGGATCTTGGCGCCCACCATTGTCCGATAATTGTAAGCTTAATGACAAGAGGATCTTTTTGTCCATTGTTACTAAGACGATTGAGTTGTAATTTTGTTTACAGAATTTCAAATCTGAGCGAAAATATCGAAAAAGGGACACTGAAAAACACCAAGATATAATCTTTCTAAGTTTCAAGATTTCTAAAAACTGTACTTCTGTCGGTTGTTATAGTACAAGAGAAATGAGCAAAGTTAGTCTGAAAGTGAATGTACATGTACGGAGGATCCTTCATCTTCGTTTTGTAGTATTTTTTATTTTTTTTGCACGTGTCATCATTGGGTACTGGAAGCGAAGAAAAATCTCTTTGACACTTTGGCATACTTAAGATTTTATAATTAGGAACGAATGCTAATTCTGTTCTGTTTACTGGACTAGTTTCAGATCTCTCTTTTAAGATATCATGCTCGAAAATAGTAAGATGGTACAATACTTAATACTGAAGGGATCCGGTCCGCGCAGTAATGTTGAAACTTCGAATTTGAAAGTGTCTGAATCCTGATTATTTCCCTTGAGTCGAAACATGCAGAGTTTACAGTTGTCGAGTTGTGGCATTGTGTCACAAGAGTGACGCCCCTTCATGTAGCTGACCCGCCGACAGACGAAAGGGTGGGGCAGTTCACATGCAACTGCATGGACTAAGAAAACTGATTTAAAATTTGAAGAAATACATTTTAATTCCGAATTATTTGAACTCCTTGATATGGAAGGTGAAGATATGGATATTCTCTATAGTCAATATATAGAATATGCCCCACCGTTTGATCCGCCAACTCTTGTGATGCAACGTCACAACTTGGGAATACCGTATTAATTGGATTTTCGAATCGGACCAAAAAAGGTATCTTGCACAACTAGGTCCCATGTGGGACCTGTGTACCAAATTTCAGAAAGATCCAGGAAATATTTCCTGAGAATTCACGATAACAATGATTCAAGGGGAAATTCAAGATGGCCACCTGGCAGCCATATTGGATTTTCGAACCGGACCAAAAAAGGTATCTTGCATAACTGGACCACAAGGGGAATCTGTGTACCAAATTTGAGGATGATTCATGCAGTACTTCTTGAGGAATCACGATAAAGTTTCATTGGGAAATCCAAGATGGGCGCATGGTGGCCATATTGAATTTTCAAATCGGATCAGAATAGGTATCTTGCACAACTAGGCGACAAGGGGGAACCTGTGTACCAAATTTGATAAAGATCCATGCAGTAATTCTTGAGAAATCGCAATAACAAAGTTTCATGGGGAAATCCAAGATGGCCGCCTGATGGACATATTGGATTTGGAATCGGATCAGAAAAGGTATGTTGCACAACTGGACCACAAGGGCAACCTGTCTACCAAATTTGAGAAAGATCCAGGCAGTACTACCTGAGAAATCACGATAACAAAGTTTCATGGGAAAATCCAAGATGGCTGCCTGGCGGCCATATTGGATTTTCGAATCGGACCAGAAAAGGTTTCTTACACAAATAGATCCCAAGGGGAACCTGTATACCAAATTTGAAAAAGATCCATGAAATAGTTGCTGAGAAATCGCGGTAACAATGTTTCATGGGGAAATCCAAGATGGCTGCCTGGTGGCCATATTGGATTTTCGAATCGGACAAGAAAAGGTTTCTTGCACAACTAGACCCCAAGGGGAACCTGTGTACCAAATTTGAAAAGGATCCATGCAGTAGTTCCTGAGAAATCGCGGTAACAAGGTTTCATGGGGAAATCCAAGATGGCTGCCTGGTGGCCATATTGGATTTTCGAATCGGACCAGAAAAGGTTTCTTGCACAACTAGACCCCAAGGGGAACCTGTGTACCAAATTTGAAAAAGATCCATGAAGTAGTTCCTGAGAAATCGCGGTAACAATGTTTCATGTGGAAATCCAAGATGGCTGCCTGGTGGCCATATTGGATTTTCGAATCGGACCAGAAAAGGTTTCTTGCACAACTAGACCCCAAGGGGAACCTGTGTACCAAATTTGAAAAGATCCATGCAGTAGTTCCTGAGAAATCGCGGTAACAAGGTTTCATGGGGAAATCCAAGATGGCTGCCTGGTGGCCATATTGGATTTTCGAATCGGACCAAAAAAGGTTTCTTGCACAACTAGACCCCAAGGGGAACCTGTGTACCAAATTTGAAAAAGATCCATGCAGTAGTTCCTGAGAAATCGCGGTAACAAGGTTTCATGGGGAAATCCAAGATGGCTGCCTGGTGGCCATATTGGATTTTCGAATCGGACCAGGAAAGGTTTCTTGCACAACTAGACCCCAAGGGGAACCTGTGTACCAAATTTGAAAAAGATCCATTAAGTAGTTCCTGAGAAATCGCGGTAACAATGTTTCATGGGGAAATCCAAGATGGCTGCCTGGTAGCCATATTGGATTTTCGAATCGGACCAGAAAAGGTTTCTTGCACAACTAGACCCCAAGGGGAACCTGTGTACCAAATTTGAAAAAGATCCATGTAGTAGTTCCTGAGAAATCGCGGTAACAAGGTTTCACGGGGAAATCCAAGATGGCTGCCTGGTGGCCATACTGGATTTTCGAATCGGGCCAGAAAAGGTTTCTTGCACAACTAGACCCAAAGGGGAACCTGTGTACCAAATTTGAAAAAGATCCATTAAGTAGTTCCTGAGAAATCGCGGTAACAAGAATTGCTTACGGACGGACGACGGACGGACGACGGACTGACGGACGGACGACGGACCACGGACGAAAAGCGATTTGAACAGCCCACCATCTGGTGATGGTGGGCTAAAAACCCTCACGTGGCACTATTAAAAAATGTTATTGCATCCAATAGAGAGAGAGTCAAGAGTCGGTTAATAGGAGGCGTGAAGGCCACACCACACATACACTTTTATCACCGCTCTCCGTTATACAAATCTGAAATTTTCCACTTCGTTCATGGCATGCAACATCAATGACAAGTATATACCCCCTCCACCAAAATGTTTATACTATATCCGAAACGGCAAACAGTGTGACACAATGTTACTAACAGATACATTATTTTACAAATACCGGGTTCATTTATACCGTATATCTTTCCCGACAATTTTATGATTTACGCGATGTACGGCAGCACCTTCTTTAATGTCCCACGCGAAGATTCTATATATGTTGACTAGATTATATGTGTTCTGAACGTGACCCTGAAGATGGCAAGATCAATCACGATCAAAAAAGGATATGTTGTACTGCGAAGGTGAAGATTATAAAAATAGCGCCCGTTTGAAAGCTCTTGGTTTATGCATATTCATCAGTTTGATCCCTTTTCAACCCATCTGCGCGAACCCAGTTCAATAAAATTGTGGTTGCCCAGTCGGAGATAACGAGTTCAACAACGGTGATATAGGACCTGATGAAAAGGGCAGGCCGACATGACCAATGTCAGATTCGAGATTATCTCAAAAACAATATACATATCGATCAGTGGAGCATGTGAGAAATTAATAATATAACAACAGTAAATTTAAATCTAATGTCCCCGTAATTTTTCCAGAAAATCGATTTATTTTCAGAGCTACCATAATCGCGCTCCTCTAGAGCTGATCCCACGTGCAACATTCAGATATTATATCGGTACGATAATTGGATGAGACGTCGATACCGATTAGCAAATTTTTTAAGGAGAATTTCATTCTGAAAGGTGAAATATATTGTAATATAGATTGATAAATCAAAATATGTTCATAATCGGGCGCTGGCCTGTGATATTGTTTGTTGCGTTTAATCACAGAAATATATTTATTATAATTCCAAGTAGATTCTTCGACACAAATGTGGCTATTTTAATGCTGGTATTCCATGCAGTGGTTTTCTTTTACCAAACGATTCTATCACGTCTTCATCCTCTGTGTATGTTCGAGCGTTGAATTATATAGTAAGTGTGACACGTGTGACACTGAAGAGGTTTTGTACGACAAAAATCATTCTCAGTGAATCAGAACCGGCCAGGGAAGTAAACCAGCTAAAAACCAAAGAACCTTAATATAAGAGTCACAATCAAAGCCTGCTTGGGTTACATGTACAATATACTTGGATAACAACTTGCAAACTCTTGTGGGTTTTGAAACATGTGATGAAGAAAATGAGCATAAATTACACACAACGACATATGATTATCAGCGATAAGTTACGCACCTATCGCTGGGGCCTCGTTCTTGCTCGAGCAGTAGAAGCCGGCAGAAGCATGTCAGATAATCTGGAGTCAAATTTTAACAATTTTGCTCGTGAAGGTCGATCCAGTCTGGAAAATTTTGCGGCAGTAAGTGCGAACTTGGGCTTTAGACTGCAGACAATCGAACAAACGCCTGAGAATCCGTTACAGAAAAATTCAGAACATTCTCGATCCAGTGATCTTGGACGCGAACAGCGTGTTCAAAATGGCGGCGCCCTATAGGCGGTCGGAATTTTCACCACGTGGCGGTAGACAGGTCGATCGGTCCTTGCTCTCTCGCTCAAGACGAGAGCATTTGTGATACCGATACATTACAACAAGCTTTTAAAGCTGTAAATGACAGTGTAAAACATCTACGTTTACCGCATTACCTGGTACTTCATGAAGCTTCCAAAAATGGCATAAAACGTGACGACCAGACAGTCGGTGCCATTATCTTCAAGTGTGGAAGATTTACAGAAAATCTGCTTAAGTTGATCTGTTTCCTACAAGCGGCGCAGGTAAACCAGGACAACCTGAGCGATTTATACACTCTGGAATTTCCCGAAATTCGTTAATCACAACTTATTCGCAACTTGGGACGTTTGGTCCCCATGTGGTCGAATTTACAGATCGCTCAAAACACACACTTCAGCCTTCTCTCCGAACTCCCTCAACACAATTCGGTCAGCGATTGACTTGACCTCTCACCAAGAATTTCGTCAAAATTTCATTCATAGTGGATGTGGTGCTCCGTACGCTTCTCTGTGATACCGTGGCGGATACAGAGGGGGGTTCGTACAGCGGTCGTGGGAGAGTTTCTTATCCCTCTCACTTCAACTATAACAATTATAACAGCAGAAATTTCAAAGGTTACCAAAACCGCTCGGTGACATATTCTCCGGATAATCAAGATGATTAAGATATGTACCCACTCATTGAGGAGGCATGGATAAATCTGAAAACTCCCTTACTGTCCAGAAGTGTCACACTTCATGTGAAGTGTGCCTAGAAGTGCCTCTGAAGAGTACACTGAAAAGGCACTTCAACAACAGAGATAAATACTGGCACACTTCATAGGTACTTCATTAGAAAGAGGCAGTAGCCAAGGGACTCCTCAAAGACACTTCATGGGCTTTGTCAATTTCATAGCAAAAAATGAGGGACTTCAGAGACACTTCTGAGACTTGGTTATGGTTCGGCATAATCCAAGGTACTCCTCAAAGACACTTCATGGACTTTGTCAGTTCTTCAGCAAAACTTGGGGGACTTCAGGGACACTTCTGAGACTTAGTTCTTGTTCAGCATAATCTAAGGTACTCCTCAAAGACACTTCTTGGACTTTGTCAGTTTTATAGCATAACTTGGGGGACTTCCCCTTGAAAAAAATATCTTATAGGATCCTAAAAGATTCTGAAAAATCCTCTAAGATTCTGAAAAAAATCATATGAGATTCTAAAAAATGCTATAAGATTCTGAAAAATCCTATAAGATTCAATCCAATAGTATTTATTAGATCATTGGAATTTTCCCACAAACTTTTACAGTAACATAACATTATAACATTACATAACATTATTGTAGTTATAGAACTACATGTATACAAGTTTCAATGATCTTAATTAGCTCTGGGAATATCCCAGCTTAAAGTTGGCTGATTTGATTTCACTCAGTGACATCAAATCTCATTTCTATGAAACCACTAAACATCAGATTTGCAAGTTTCACAGTTCAAAATAGCTGCAACTGTGTAAAATATTCACATGTGGTTACTGACATATTACTCAGAACTGTGAACACTTTTTTGGATCTTCGACAGTGATCTGTACCATGGGTTCCCATTTGAATAAAATAAATATATTAATAATATCAGTCCTCACATATTAGTGTTATCAAAATAGTATCATAGATGATTACATCTTGTTGAATTCAGATTTTATAATACGTCCAAATCCATGATTTTATAGTAAAATTGGACAAAATGGGAAAATATTTTTAAAAGAATCAGTTCTAACATAATGTCAGCAACAAAAAATGTCCATTAAAGAATACTTTATATTATCCTCTTCATTATTATCAATTGTTTAAATATAATATATATATAATTTCTGTTTCTGATAGTCTTTCCCCTTAAATGTCTCATCAAAATGGGTGGAGTTATCTGCCCTTGAACATTTAATTGACCACCAGGGGCGCCACCATCAACAACAACCAAAATGGCTGACCTAAGTGCAAAAGTCAGGTGGATTTGTTCAGGTTTAAGCTAGAAGTATGAAGGTTTGAAGAACTGTATTGCAGATGGTGATGAGTGGAGCTAGTGATATGGCAAGTAAAGTATAAATATAACTATAATTCTTTCTTTTTTCATAACTTAATAAGCAAAGAACTGAGCTGAAATGTACTTCACCTTATAATTGCAGTCAAATTTAATGGGTCATATAGCATGGCTTTCGCAAAGAAATATCCATATCTCTGTCTCAATATCACTTTCAGATCTACCCAGGTTCATCAAGGCAGTGTATTGTTATGAGTGTGTGAATTGTCAGCTTGGAAACCCCAGGCTTGGGGACCTCATATGAAGATTGGCATGCACCCCTGGAGGTAATCCCCTGAGGGTGAGATATTTTTATCACAAAACTGCTTGTATACTTCCTGTTCGTGTCAAAACAGGGGGATTTAACTGGCTGAGGGGATGATAGCTCTGAATAAATTATCTTGTTGTTTTGAACTGTTTATTGATTTATAAAATTTATTGATTTTTGTTCCTTCCACAATATTAGAGCATATTTCCATACTAAATTGTTGACAAATGGTAAAGAAATATATTTTAAAACATATTGATAATAAAATGTTAGCATAACCTATTTTTAGCTGTAATCAGAAAAAAGTATAATCAGGCCATGATTAGACTTTCAATCATTATAACAGGCTTTATCATATCTCAGAGAAGCATGTAGACTTTTGATTGGCTGACAGACCTCATGTGTGATGCTGTATTGTCAACTTGCTGGTCGAATATATATCGTATACCCCCGTCGCCAAGGGCAACGAACAGGTGTTCACTAGATTCCATCGTCTGCTAAACAAAATGGCTGAATCAGGCAAACGTTTCGCGTCTCACACGGACGATGAAGTTGTTGAAAAGCGGGCTAATATTATTCCCAGCAACACAAAAAAAAATCGAACAAAGCGTCCGCCAGAACTTTGAAGTATTACCTGAAAGAGAAGGGACAGAGTGAAGAATTCGAAGGATTCTCGGCCGAGAGGTTAGCAGAGGTACTCAGTCATTTCTATTTGGATGCCCGAAAACAAGACGGAGAATTGTACAAAACATCCACTCTCGAAAACTTTCGACATTCTCTGAATCGTTACCTGAAGGCCCCACCGTATTTGAAAACTTTTGATTTGATTAGAAATTCGGAGTTTAATGAAGCCAACGAGTGCTTCAAAACCGCACTTGCAGAGTTGAAGGCATCTGGAAAAGGCGACACCGATCATTATGAGCCCATAAACGAGTCCGATCGTTGTAAACTCTACAAGTCTGTTCTCATGTCCCCAAAAACCCCAACTGGGCTTGCAAATAAAGTTCAGTTCGATGTACATCTGTTCTTCTTTAGAAGGGGAGTGGAGAATATGGAAAAGATGACAAAAAACACATTCATCGTCAAGCGGGACCCGAAAACTGGGCAGAGGTATGTGAAAAAAGGAGGATGAACTCACAAAAAATCACCGGGCCCAGCAAAAAGAGGGTGTTACCGGATTCATGCCTGAAGAAGAAGGTTCCCCGTTCTGTCCTGTTGCTTCATTCGAAAGTTATATCTCCAAACTCCATCCGAAATGTGATCGCTTGTGGCAGTACCCGGTTGATAGTTTCCTCGACGACGATAAAGTTTGGTATTATAACAAACCTATTGGGAAACACCGCTTGGCAGCCTTCATGACCAACCTGGGCACTCGTCTGAAACTTTCTGAACCATACACTAACCACAGTATACGAGCAACCGGCATCACCATCCTTGGTAGAAACAACTATTCAGCATCTCAAATAATGGCTGTCACAGGTCACAGATCTGTCTCGTCGCTGTCGGTTTACCAGCGAGTAAGTGATGGCGAGAAACTGCAAATGGGCCACACGGTTGCGTCAGTAGCCTTTCCTGACACGATGGGTTCAACCCGAAAGACGAATACCGGTACGCATACACTTCCAGTAAATGTTCTTGTCAACCCCCATCCTGCAGAAACTGTGATATCATCTTCTCAGTACCCTGCACCCACGTCAAATGATGCCACGTCGGCCGTGTTACACACCCAGGATGTACGAGCAGAAGGCCATGCCGACGACTTTGATTTTGATCTTAATCAGCTGTTTTGTGAATTCGACAGCACCGCTGTCCCGCCCACATCGTGTGACATTCCCACAGCTATCCTGGTCGCCGCAAATCCCTCAGCGCCAATGTTCAATAACTGCACAATAAATGCAATCAACATGATCGTGCGAAAATGAAGCAAATACATGTACCTATACTTCTGCCAAATTGTGCAGGACAGTTTGATTTTTCCGATTTTTCTCTCGAACTGTAAATTTAAGTCAGTTCATGTTGGTCCTTCTCCTGTGTGATGTTATGGAAACATGACACAAGTGACACTGTCGAGTGACACGGTGTTGAATTATAGACAGAATGGAAATGTAACAGTTCACACGTGTATTTGAAACTTACATATCCACGCAACAGATGTGAATCCGGAACGGGTCTTTCGATGTATTTATTAACAAAAGGTATATAATCTAGATATTATACTCGTCGATGGCTATTAAATATTAAATATGAAATTGAGATTAAGCTTAATGTTCCAGTATTTTATACGTTTCTGATTTTCAGAATAGAACATAAGAGATGAAGCTGAATTTGAAGTTAGATTGTTCATTCTTTACCACCGAAGCCCACCGGTATTTCACACGGAAACCGGGTTCATTGTTCACGGATTACAGTATATGTTATCGTTATCTTTGCTCCTCCCTTAGTACGTTTTAAAGATGAGGATTGTAAAAATGATACATTTGTCTTTGTGTTCATTTTTCCGGTGCATGCTGTGGATCGTTCTGAAACCAGTGCAAGTCCGATCGAAGTCCGTTCCATTATGTCGGCCTTGAAGTCCAAAGTGATTCTTAATGCTCTGAGATATGATAAATTCGATTTGGTTTCTCTCGCCATATTTTTCCTCGGCTGCGCCTCGGAAAAATATGGCGAGAGAAACCAAATCTCATCCCGTATTACCCCGGAAGGGCGACGTATAACTAATAATATTTTCCTTGTCTATTGATTACATATTTCATATACCAAAGCTAAGGATCTTCACATACTTCAATTGTACATTCCTACCCACATCTTGAGAAATGAGAACATTTCATTTCAAAGAATACAATTTATGGTTAATAAGCATTTATTTGTTATTTGAAAACCTGTATGCAGATTTAGTTGAACCAGAAATTAACAAAGAAAATTTTAAAAAATTCACATGATTGTTTCGCTTCAATTCTAATGGCTTCTTACATTGTATATACTTTAATATTCCAGAATACAGCTGCAACAATGGAACTCGGCTCACTTCAAGCAGCCACTCGACTGACAGGGACTTTAATTTGCACATCTAGGTATGGTTGATGTGTGGTTGATATCTTCATAGTGTATATTGGTTAGAACGTCACACAAACTGTTTATCTCCCTTGTTGTATATCATGGAGTACTAAAGAAAGGATAATATACATCTTTATCAATCTTTTGTAAATCGTACGGATGTGTTTCATTTTTTACCCTTTATGGTAGTCAACCTATTCAATCATCCTGAGAACTGGATTGCATGTCATACGGAACCATATTTACAACTGATCATGTCATGTATTTCTCGCAACAGGTCAAGAAGTCCACAATTCAGACTGGTGGATTTCAGCAAAGGTTGGATTACATCCAAGTGGACCTCGGGGCAACTAAAGCAAACTATCCTTCGAAAGATCTGCTGCTTCAAGTTCAAGTTGGATAAGAAGACTGTCACCCTTGAATAATAATAACTTCTCATACCAAAGACTGCATGTAAATACATACATAGTACTGTGCTGTATGTTGTCTCAAGGATCTGTGCTAGCGGTTATATAAACTACACGTTTCTTGTTAAGAACCACCAGGTTTATTGTAAATATTTTATGATGTACTGTTTTGTCTTACTCCCCGTGCTTTCTCTAAATAAAACGTTCTGTGCTCAAATATATATTTGTGTCTTCTTTTCCGGGAAAGTAAATATCTTGTGGCTATATATACACCTTTCATTATACGAATTTGCTATGATACTAGTAAGGTACTTCAAGAGCACTTCAAAAGTGCATATGAAAGGTATCCTTCTGTAGAAGTGTGGATGAAGTGCCTTGCCATATAAGGACATTGAAGTGCCTCATATATTCTAATTAGGTACTTCAAGAGCACTTCAGAAGTGCTTTTGAAGGTTACCCTTCTGTGGAAGGGTGGATGAAGTGCCTTTGCAGTACCGTATTAACATATTTGAGGCACACTTCAAAAGTACTTCCAAGTGACTTCATTGTGACTTCAATGCCCTTATATGGTATTGCCACAAAACAATACCCACACTGCAAGCACACTTCTGACTCTGAGCGTTGCAGTTCAAGGTTAAAATATGGCCACACTTTAAAGTTACTTCAAAGTTACTTCAAAGACACTTCTGGACAGTAAGGGCTGCTTCCACGACGATATTGAAGTGCTTGCGTGACGGGGTTCCTCTACAGTTCGATAGTATACCTGAACCTTTTCAGGCTAAAAATTCACTTATATAACAATAAACATGTGTCATTTATCAGAGAAGAATTGTTTAGACTTCGTGGTTTAGGTTATATTAAGTCAGTTAATCATAAACCTGTTTGTGTCAGCTCTATTAACGCTATACCAAAGAAAGGAGACAAGCTACATGTAGGAATATAATAAGGTTTTGCGAGTAGAACATCATGATGTATTTCTACCTTCATTGAAAACTGTTGAACCAATCTCTTGCTAGACAAAATTTTGTCCGTTTTAACCGTGGTGTAACGACGTGGTATCTGTGACCGTATTCAGAAAACTGTTCACTGCCTAATGAGGACAGCTTTTTACTATGCTAGCGCTTCACTACCCAAGGGGTCATTCCAACAAAATTAGTTCTGTGTCGTTTTGAATAAAAATGGACTATTAGTGCAGGCTTTCGCTCTATCCTTTATTGACAGACAGGAAGTACGGTCATAGAATATCGCTTGTATCCTTCAAATGTGTTTTAAGTCAAAATCAGCGTCAGAAAAAGTCAGAAAAAAGTAAAAGACAGAAAAGTAGAACCTTTAAGTCAAACTCCACAATACTTCCAAAGGTATACATATTTTCGCCGCCAAGGATCGCGATCTCAGTCACACGGCTCATTTAAGACAATACCATGCAGAGCCGAGATTCGAACTCTTCTACATTAACTAATATCATTATATTCTTAACTATAACAGCATTAGTTCCGCTGTCCAAGAGAGACACTGTTCCGATAGCAGACTATATAACGGTCTGCTTATGAGCATCTTAATAGGCGTACTCTTATCATTTGTGTTCATGGTCTGTCTTATCCAGTAACATGCAGAGAATATACACTACATGTATGCTTTCATCAGCTTTATTATAATACTTGTCATGTCAGTAATTTACACCAGAAGCACCATTTCACAAAATGCAAATGTCTGTCTTTTATACTCTTTGAATCGCTGTGCCTCAGTCTTGCAAAGCTAAACCAGTAGACTCAAAGAAAGGACGATAATCCGGCCCATTGACCACTCGTTTATCCAGCTGTCTATCGTGAAAGGCCATTCGATGACCGATACCTAAATTCTTCTGGGAACGGCTGAATACTGAATGTCAAATCTCCGGCCTATACCCATATATATGCATCTACCAGAAGAATTTTTTTGTACTGAATGTGAAATAGAACTACAATTACACGATATTAATAAATGCGACTGAGCCTACATTGGCGGCCGTTTACAGGTGTGTCGGCTCTAACCTATACAATTCATATGTATGCAATATTTTATAAATGTTTTAAGCAAATGTGAATATGAAACATGAATATGCTTTGAACATAATTCCATTCCAACGCTCAGTGTAAGCTACCATATTTTACTATTTTAATACTTTAAATGGTATTTATTTATTTTTATTTATTTATTATCGTTGTCACTGTTCATGTACGAGTAGAACGCCTATCGATATAATTTATTTTATTGTTATTCTGTTCAGAATCTTGTTCGGTGTTACACGTTTTCTGTTGTTGTTGTTTTTCATGCGAGAAAGAGTTGATCTGACAAAGCAAATCATTGCTCATGACCTGAATATAATTGAGAATTATCTGTAAAATCCTCTTTTTTCAAATCCTGACGAAACCAATAGGCATTTCTTAGAACACTATTTCACACTCCCTCTACATCCTCACGTGACAGAGGTAACGGGTTTCCATTGAAATTTCCTATATCAAAACGTGTTAGAACATGTAGAATTTGGGAGATATTCCAACAATTATGAGATGAGAAAATTTTAGAGAGAAACATCAAATGAAACTATAAATTTTTGATCATTTTCGATGCCCACCAGGGCTCCCCACTGTTTGATAAAAAGCCTGAATGTAGTAACAATCTTCAAGGTATTTTGTTTTTTTAGAATTGATCTTTTCGCAATCATCCAGCGTGGCTTCCTATGAGATCGTCTGCAACTACAAATACTATATTTTATCACCAAGATTATTTGGCCTAGGAGAACATGACCTTAGATTTGTGATTCTGAAAATGACTTCAGTGAGTGCCAATTTATCGCATTGCAAGTTTAACAAAGTGAACTCTACGAAATGACTACCATTTCTCCGTGCTGTCGATAATATATCATGCCGGAATAACTTTAGGAACTTCTCCATATAAAACTCCAGTTACATAAGGAGACGTCAAACGTATTCATATTCACTGTCAAAAAGTCATTGCTGTCGTATAAAGTAATAACAGTACAATTGCCGAATGATAAACCGCAAACACATGGCATTGTTGACCTTTGTGCTAGTGAACACGAATACATTATGACGCCTCCCTATGTAATTGAACCCCGGTACATGGAACAGCTGTACTGGAGTTTTATAAGGAGAGAATTACAAAGTTATTTCAAGCGTGATGTATTATCGATATCATAGGAGAGATGGTAGTCATTGTGTAGAGTTCAGTTTGTTCTACAGGATGTAGAAAATAAAAATTAACTACTGATTATAGTTAACTACTGATTCTTGACAAGCTCCAAAGTAGACTACTTATTAAAATGGATAGACTATAAATATTTCATTACCAAAATATAAAAAAAAGATAACATGTTTCATCGGTTGGTAATTTGTTCTGTCTCCGTATTTACTAATATGAAAATACTAACATGTAGTTCTAATTAAAATAACCTGTCGTTCATTCTGCTTAGATATTTTCATATTATATCCAGTTATATTTTGAAAGGGTGACTTATCGAATGTAAATGAACTTTATTCAGAGAAATTCTTACTAAACATGACCACTTATTTTAGAAAACCGTTCAAAGAATTGCATGCCTACATTTGAACCGTAATAATGCACTCTATGAGTTCTTGCAAGATTTAAACGGAATTTACAGTATTGATTTATGTTATCGGAAAATATGGATATTATCCTCGTTTGAAATTGTATCTCTGGATTCTGGAAGTTTATTAGATTCTTTCTTTCATCATAGAACTTAAAATTCGCGTCAGCCTTTTCTTTCAGAATTTCCAGATGACGTTAGCCTTTTATGATTCTGATATGCTCCTTCAATTTCTTTCGGAAGTCATTGGAGACTGGCGGAGTGTCAGTTTACCACACCTTTTATTAGGGAAAATAAACTATAGTTATCTCCCCTGAGGTTGAACACGTGACACTGGGAAAGACGAAAAACTTGAGTGGCATAGCTCTGAAATAGTCCTACGCTAAAAGACATTAAACATAAATTGCTCGCGCGATTTAAAAAAATGTTTCTTTGGCTATTTTATAATATTTGCGTGATTTTAAAACAATTGCGCATTCTCAAAAAAACAACAAAAAATGCGTTGCGCAACTTTAAAATCGCGCGTAACATATACATGTACATGGATGTTTCACTTAATATGCAAAGAACATCGGTCGAGCCAGTACAGGTGATCTCTCATTTGGCCAAGTAATCATGAACCCAAGAAATTCGATCATATATGATTTGATGATGTCGTTTAACTCAGTAGCGTTTCTCTTCATCGCAGAACATTAGCAACACTGGACGCACAACAAACCAAAATAGCCTATTTGAATTGAATTCGAATAAATCAGCAAGAATTTAGACAAACTTTTCTTATTCGAAGCGGATTTACATTGATTCTACATGTACATATTTGAATTATCCGGTTGTATACATGTATGAGATTTGATACAATAAAAACGGATACCCAAGGGAATATCTTACCCAGCTAAACCTCTAAGTCAATATACCACACGATATATCAGAGATGGACTTGTTATTACTTGGCAAATGTTCAATGGTAGAACGAAATTGACAATTACTCTTGTTCGATATGTTTGACTTCGTTTGTGATACATTCAAGGAAAAGCGTTGTTGTTTCACCCCAATTTATAGCTAATGACGTTATATGGAATAACTGCATTACTAACCGGTCAAGCGCCGAGTTAGTCGCAACTGAACATGCGAAGTAGCTTGGCATTGTACAAGATATGCCGTTATCAAATAAGCAATGTCCACATGGTAAGAATTGCTAACAAAATCGATGGTTAAGTTTTATGAACTTCGACAATTCCATTGTGTACCAGGTAATTTTATTGTGTTTGACACAACGTAACAACTGCATCTCCGCCAGTGTAATGGATCACTCTAGTAGTTGAGGACTAGTGTACATGCACTGGCGTCGTGGATATTGGAACAATCTACGTCGTTGGAGCAGCTTTCTAACCGTCCTGATGACCATCGACTTCTCGCTGCATGCCTAAATAAGGGTTTTGTGGACGATTTACTGGTACAATCTTCTGGCAAAATGGTTCATGATTTCGGAAAGATGAAATATTCCTCTGATGATCGAATTCAACGTGGGTGTATAGCTTTGTCGTACGACATCGCGAGGCGGGAAAATTCAATTCTATATCTATAAAATTTTAAAGAGGAAAGTTAACTCCGACTGATCGACTTACCCTTTCCCTTAGCAAATTTTTCTTCATAGCGTTCCAACGGAAACAATAGCTGAAACCGGCCTTCGACAAAAATCCTCATATTGGATTCCTGTCCCACCGACTGACACTTTTATAGGAGCAAAGTAGCCTTGTTATTTCAGTAACTCTGTTTAACTTTTCGCTTTTCATTATAAGCCAAAAAACACCAAAATAAAGCAGGTGAATAAGTCAAACTTCAATGTACAAGTGAGGTGATCCTGCTCATGACATTTGAAGTACCCGTAATACCCAATCTACCAACACTTCTATATTTGCCCAGAAGAATACGCCAATAAGCTCTTACTTGTATGACCAGATAAAAGATACATTAAGATCTTGGGTATTTCGTTTGTGCCATGAAGGGAAATTTGCATCCTTCGTTCAAGTAAGGTAGATGTGATTTTTTTCTTGGAAGCTGAGCAAATGTAAAATCAGATTTTAAAAGATTCCCGTATTCCTGAAAACCCTCTCACAAAGAAAAATTTGTACCTTGATAAACTGACACATTAAGACATTTACATGGTCATATTGGATTTGATCGTCTATGAAAAGGATGTGTGATGGTTACCCGAGAATAACCCCCTCGGACACTCGGGTATGTATGTATATTGTCCTGACCGAGACACCTGCCCTTTATGACGTAAAATGCACAGCCGACTTTGTGCTATTTTGATACGTTCTGTTTTTGAATAAACAGGTTTCCCAGACAGTAAACGTTTTGTAGGCCAGTCATACAGAATTATTCGTCTCGGCCCAAATTTCAGGTTTTTTCCCCCCATTTTCAAATAATAATAACGATTAAATATTCCTCAAATTAGTTAAATAATGTGCGAATATGTGAAATCATACAGAATAGCATGATATTCCTGTTTCAAAAGTAACTTTTTTTAACGCGATACGTAATTGCGATGTAGCAAATCGATGTTTACGTAGAATATGTCCCTAATACGTATGCTATACCCGCCTGGCTGCCAAGTTTGACATTCACGTAGATACCAAAATAAGAGACTGAGAACACATCAATACATATACCGGTACTGAGAACGCAGATCTCAGCTTTCCCATTCATGGGATGTTTCTTTGTTTATAGAGCTGCTTGAATTTCTCATTAAAAATATCTATGTGAAATTTGGCAACACAATATATCAACAGCATATAGATATCCCAATGGGTACTAATTGTGCACCCCTATTGGCTGACCAATATCTGTTCTCTTATGAATATGACTATATGAAGGCGCTTTCAAAAACCAATCCATTCAAAGCCCCTTCCTTCTCATTCACCAAACGCTATATAGACGATCTTCTCGCTGTGGATAATCGCTATATAAATGACGCAGTGAAGGATATATATCCACCTTCACTGGATTTGAAGGAAACTACAGATAACCCTACAGGCACATCGTTTTTAGACCTCTATCTCTATAAAAAGGAGGCGGGCCTTCTCTCTCGTCGACTGTATGACAAAAGAGATGATTACAATTTCGACATCGTAAACTATCCCTTTCTGGACAGTAATATTCCAGTGGGACCAGCATATGGCGTATACATATCTCGCCTAGTAGCATTTGCTAGATCCTGTGTTAAATGTGACGGTTTTAATCAAAGTCACAAAACATTGTTGTAGAAACTTATAAAACAGGGCTACACCACCAAGCGCCTCCACTCAAAGTTTCTCAAATTTGGCGATACATATCGCATGCTGATAGCAAAATACGAGCGTAGCGTGCAAGATCTATGGCGTTACGTTTCGTAACTTGTGTCTAATTCCGCTCAACCCGGGGCTAGGGGCCGTATGAACCCATGTACTTCAAGATCCTCATGGTACTCATATGAACCGTCACAATCAAAGCGTGACTGAGATATATCATTCTTTGGATGACGACTTTGCAACGAATATTATGGATTAAGAATACTGATCAGCGATACGGATTTGATATTTTTGGAACATCATGATGTCTTGCCGGCATCATTGAAAATTGTTGACCGCTTCTCTCTTGCAGGACACAAGCTTATTTTTATGTACACTATGATTCTCTTTTTGAATTTGGTGCTAATACTGTTATATGGAATATGGAATAGATCTTTGGATTATGGACACGGATATTCTCTAATGGACGACGGCTGAATTATGCATGACGGATCTGACGCTTGAAATTTCACTCTTACATTGGTGCTCTCGACTGCGCATCTGGTTTTAGTCACCAATCTGACTGCATTTGCTTTCTCTGTTTGGAACTGTTTGGAAGTATTGTCCAGGAACGCAGGAGATTCTGTCTGGAAGCGACATTCTCCGAAGAAAGCCTACCAAGGGCATAATACTCCCTCATTGTTGACTTCAAATTCACTCCTTCGTTTACCTACTGTGACTGTGAACCAGATTTTTTTTGGTCCAGCCTAAACGCGTATTCTTTTGACAACACTCTTAATTCGACTTGTTAACTGATACATTACTGTCAATAGCGATAATTATATATTCATATATATATATGTAACGAGAACAGTTCAGAGAAATACACCTTTTCTCGTTTTTCTACCTGGGAAATATTCCTGATCCATGAAAATAACCCCAGTCATGAGTGTGCTACAATAAGGGCTGAGTTGAAGCAGAAAATACAGTAATGTGTATGCACAGTCATATCTTATCTTTTATTAAGTGAATATCACTGAAGATTGTTTCACGTAACATAAGTAAATCCAAATTCGATATATTAGGCAAATCAATAAAAAAAATAAGAAGACAAAAACTTTTGATCCAAAATGTGACTCGAACTCATAGCTCCAAAAAATGGCCGCCACACTGCTTTCGAAAGCGAGCAGCCTGACAACTGGACTACGACGACATCTGCCTCCATTCCTTTTTTACTTTTCTGGTAGAATACAACTTTCGATTTTGATGAAATATAACACCTCAAACCAGAATGATATTTCAACCGATTGTAACACTAAGTATTGTGATAACAATTACACAAGTACACACAAATTGTTTTGGTTTGGGGTGTCATATTTTATATATAAAGGGGAATCCCTCTAGAAAATGTCTCTAGAAATGTCGAAAGAGCACATCCGACAGTTTTCAAACTTGAATAAAAACAGTTTAGAGAAACTGACCATCACCATTTCGCATTATATGAAACTTCAGCATTTTTACAGTACAAAACAATCACTTCCAGCAGTTTCACTTTCGAATGGGAATCTTGTTCACCAGCGTCACACCCGAAGGATTTATTCTCGGGTAACCATCACAATCCTTTCCTCAATCATTCTAGTCTCCTTTTTTGTTTTAACAAAGAAACCACATTCGCATGTTCGTTTTCATAATATGCGTTCCCACTTTTACCTATAACATCCTAGATGACGATATTCGATTATCTCGATGTTTTTGACAGCATCTGGGCGCAAATGTATTTACTCTCCGGCGAGCTACAGAATTTTAATTCCACCATACCGACTGCAATTGTCAGGTTCTGTGTAGGTGTGACTAAGAAATTTTGATCGGCATGGTCCTGATTACCCGACTGATGACCACGGCATTCAGACAATGCAAACATTTTCAAAAATAAATGTCCTGGTAGTCAACTACATATCAGAGCACTTGAAAATAGATTTCGTTAGAAATATATAATTCAACAAAGATATCTAAATCAAACAAGAACCTAATTGACACTGGCATGGGACTTTCATGTTTTCCATATTTCAGTGACTTGTTGATGTTCGATAACAGTGTAAATGACATTTTGAGCTCAATCTTTCTACACAACATAAAGTCTCAACAATGCATGGATTTACAAAAGTGAGATGTTCACTGATTTCCTGATTATTGATCCACAGTGATGATGACCTTTATAGCATCGACCTATCGATTGGATGCGAATGTATCAAACACGGCAATTTTACTTATAAACCTAGAGAAATCAGCTAATGGAATTAAAGCGATGACCATTTCGGCCCTATTAACTGATAGTGATGACCCCTTCGATGCTTGCGTGAGATGAATGTGGATTGCCAGCTTGATATTACGTAAGCTTCTGTATATATGATATTGGCTATTATAATAAGAGTATTACCTACATTTTGCACTTGGACTCATTTAGTTTTGATCTGACGAAAAGAGAAAAACGGTAACAGTAGCAGCTAGTAAGAACTTAACAACTACCTTGGCAAAGGCACACTGTTATCTATTCCGTTTCTTGCTTAACCGTGTATTGGATCCTGGATTTTCAACTTATCCAAAATGTAAAATAGCTCACAGTTATAAACGCGAAGGCATTCGCACCAACCTGGAAATGTCAAGGAATGCTCATAACTTAGTTTATTCGATCTTCATATGTTCCATGAAACATATTCAACTTGGACAGTAAATGATACAATATTTTCTGGCGTGACCCATATCCTGATCAACAAAAGCCACGAAACAAAAGAATTGGATATTCCCGGTATGAATTTTCGTCCATTTCACCCACGGGGATTCGCATCTATCTGAGGGAAATGAACTGTGCCGCCATATTCATCACACTAAAAATAGTAGAATATTGGTTATTGCCCAAAGTCCAACAAATTTTCTATGAAATGCTAGACCACATCCTCATGCCTTACTTACACTGCGGGACGTTTCTTATGTAATTATTATTAGATAGGAATCCACGACTACTTGTCTAGCATCAAGTATGACGAGATTACAGTGTTCTGCAAAGTGTAGTACTGTGTAAATCCCTCAAATTATATACATTTGTGAAACAGATAGCCCGCAATGCTTTGAAAATTTCACTCGGGATAATAATAGCACCCGCTCAGTCAAATTCTGCAAGCAGAAAACTCTGAGGGGGGAGCATGATCGCTTAAGGAACAGCTGGAGATCCAAGTCGACTGGCCATCGACCCACACATACGATCTAATATACCCAGAAACAGTTGTTGGAAGGATTAGGTCTCCCTAACAACCACACACGAACATGTCAGTATGGAATACGTCTCTTTGACACAGCGGCACCAGAATATCGAAATTTGTTAATTCTTTACGACACTTTCTCCATGACTTCGAGATCAAACATAGATACATGTATTCCCTGGCTGAAGATGGAAGAGCAGAACCTGTCCCGATTCCATTCCGGTTCTACCCCGATTGGAAGGTCCCAGTTTTCCAGACTGATATGAAAGCTATCAATAATCTGGAGGTGTCCTGGTTTCTATAACTCTATGTATTGTTATCATGATTTTTTCCCGTTTCTAAACCTCCGATGCGATCAGATTGTTCTGTTTAGTACCATATTTTACAGATGCTCGCCGTATACGCATATCGCGGCCAGACAACCCAGAGAACAAGGAAAATAAGTAGTTGTTTTTATATTCAATGTTCAATCTGTATATCCGTATCATCATATTTTGATAGACCCAATTGACAGGAAGGCTTTCAAATTGCTGCTGATATGTTTCCAGATAACGAAATGCGCGATAGTGTTCGAGAAAAGAATGCCCTGACATTGACTATCATCAGTACGGTACATCTACAAGGACATGCATTATGCCATGGGATCGTGACCGGTCGTATCATGTTCCAAGAAACATATTGATCATGGACTGGGGAGAAGAAAACTAATCTACAAGTTTTGGGATGCTATACACCGCAGAGCTTTCCATCGATTAAGTCCAGGCCGACGACGAATCGCAGTCGGAAAGAAATTGTCTAGATCAAATTTTACTCGGGAATGCCACCATATTTATTATACTGATAATTATAGAAAGTTTGGTTGTCGTCCAATGCCACACAGACGCCGAAATATTTGATGGCATTCTTATCCCATGTTTTTATAGCTTTTATCCTTCAGTCTAAATTATTGGACTTTGGCGGGTCAATTCTCATGCACATCATCTATTTGGTCCCAGACATCTTCAATTACAGCAGACCCAGATCTGTCCTTGTGATATATGACATTAATAAATAACCTCGCAATTCCACATCTATGAACGTTCTTATTAATTTGGAGCCTGTTTCTGAGGTAGAAAATTTTAAATATGCTGGCGTTCTCTTCATCGTCATAAATGAATCATTGGATGTTTCAATGCAACGCATGTTGATATATATTGTGTAAAAATTCTGAATATCCATCAAATTGTGGAGAAATATTTCGTATCAGCCCAAGCATTCAGAAAGTTTCAAGCCATATGAGAGTCCATGAATGCATTCAGGAGATATGTCATAGCCACCTATTTAAGACTTATTGTCGTGCCAGTCGCAACAGATAGGCATGCCTTCCTGATAGTGAGATCACGACTCAAGTGGGAATCATGTCATTATTTTGACAGCGAGGTTCCCTCTTACATCATCGCCCCAAGGAACTTCTCCTCCAGTCAACAGTCAATATACAATTCAAATATGCAACATTTGATCGGAGTAGATCACGTTACCAATGTAGCCATCGGCGAACTAATTTATTAACTCAGTTTATGAACCTTACTAAATACAACAGCAATGCACGAAGTTAGCCAAGAATCTACTCGTTATAACCAATGACGTTTAAATAATTATGAGCTGTTTACGGCCTTAAATTATGAACGTCAGATGCAAGTTTGAACAAGGGAGAAAATTGATATGGATTCGTTACGCAGTTGACCGTGAAGAAATAGTTCGCCAGTTTCACGCGTTTTTACACTCAGTTTTCACTCTGTGGATGTAATGTACGTTTAATACTATTTTTGAAGGGCCAATCTGTTCAGTCTACGTGTCTAATCACCACCCCCCCCCCGCCCAAATTTTGAGGCGATGGCTACTACTTACCCGGGAGACTCTTTTCGAAGATGTGACTGTTTGCCTGGAATCAAACACGTCGAGCTCAGAAACAGACATAACAGAAAAAAGCTGATGGGCTTGACAGATTAGGATGACCTTATCAAAATACCTATTATGATGTTTGGTAAATTCCCATTTTTGGGATATTGTCGTACCAAATGGCAATGCAATAAAATCAATCATTATACCTCATACCAGAATTGGCCTGATTGGTCCAAATTTAGTTACAGGATCTTCTGTAATTCGAGATATGGAACGCATAACAATAAATGCTACACTTTCTGCAATAGCCAAATGTCTCAGAGTGATATAACACGGCCTCGAGGCAATTAGAGCGGACGGTATCGAGAGCGAAAGAATTAGATGTAACATCACTTTCAGCAATATTTCGGATAAATAGCGACGACGCACGGTATCGAAGCAATGGAGTTAAGTTTCGAAGCAATAGTACATTATCTCACATCACAGTGACCAAAATCAATGTGATACACCTGCTCGATACAAAACTTGTATCAGATTTTTAAATGTTGATACATATATTTCGGTTGGTGTGTTCAGTCGAATCAGAGTTTTTACACCAATCAAAAAAGTCTTACTTTATTAGGTTCTGCCTGTTGCATGCTTGTTTCAACATCGTTTATCTATCTTTTCAATGACTGAGTTAGAGGAAAGAACTTCAAGCATTTATATAAAATATAAAATTGAAATTCCATTGCCGCTATTCTGTCTGATACAGAGTCGAAAAAAAAAACAATATTGGACAGAGAGTCGGATTTACGCCGTGCATGCAGGTGACGATTATGACAGGGTCTGTTTTATCACTTATGATTATCATTATGCCGTCAAGAAATATCTGGTATTCATTTAACAGAGGACATTGTCATTGATATAATTTCACAAGATATTTATAAAAAGAAGCATCGACGAAGCCACATCACTTTCTGATATTCTGCAGTTTGAAAAAGCCGTGCCACGCTCTTGGCGCGTGCGATCAGCTGTTGCTATCCCTCCCATATATGATATACTGTTATTTGAATGGCCAATGCTGAGGAGGCTGACGAATGTTATCGCGGCGAAAACAAAAAATATCTCAAAATGCAAAAAACCGCGGCGAAAAGTATTAAGAATTATGTCACTGCTAAATCATAATAATAATGAAATGGACTAGTTTGCTTGTGATATAAGAAATAATTACCATACTATCTGATTTTTATAGCACCCGTTTGATAAAACCCACAAAACACGCTAAAGCTCGTTTAATATGGATTTCAAAAATCAAATAAATAACCACTCGTAGTGATTGTCTATGTACATGTATATCAAACGCAGTTGTCTATCGTCCGCACGCGGCGGTGTACATTGTGTCAGTTGAACGAATTTCGGAAACATGAGTGGGAAATTTCGATAGCTTTTGTTACCCAATCTCCTCATACGCTGAGCATGTTGCAAAAATAAATGTGACACTCAATCACCTGTTTTTGTGACCAAAGATAGAGACACAGATCGTTTTGAAAATATCGAATACCATTAGCGGTATAATTATGCTGCTGGGGTTGTTTTTGCTGTTGTTCATGGTGGTGGTTGTGATGTATCGGACGTGGATCATAGGTTGCAAACTTTCATCTGTTGCTACAGGTGTATAGGATCGAAACTCTATAGTTTAGGGTTAATCAAGTAAATATCTGAATAATATATAACGATTGGCACATTGCATGTGTTCCACTTGAACGGCATCTTACATGTATGATCTAGTATTTCAGAGATGTTGATTATATGATTGGTGTATCACTACACCTACAATATGATGTGCTTCAGTAGAGTATGCTTCATGGTATTTTGTTTCAGCAACATGATAACGAAATGTATCGCCTTCGAATATTTATACTGTTACTCTATTACAATGTAGTGATACTTTACAACTATACGCGGAGTATTACTGAAGGCAGACTCCTGATGTAACATTACTAAATTTCACATTCCATTGCCACGTCTGGTATAATGACGAAGATCAATGAGCCTCAGAGGGAGCACCACACATTTACAAAATTTGTTCTTACGACTCCGGTCATAGTTCCACGATGATTTTTGTACTAGGGGTGGCCGCGTTGTATATATCGACAACAATTTCACATATAAGAAAGACACTCGTTTATATAAAAATTGGATTTAATATTTCCTCGGGGTTCATGATTTTTATCGCATATTTGCTCCCGTAATTGGTGTTTTTATCCTGGCCCTAGTATGTTCCAACATCCCAGGGATCGAGTAACACTGTCTGAGCACGCAAAAGTGTAACCAATTATCGGCCTTTAATAAATCATCTGTCAGGGGGAAACAAGAGCGCACCAATGTAGTGCGTCCCTATTGTATATTTTGCGAAAAGCGATGGACTATTTGTACCTATTGAAATTACTACATAAATATCTCGCATGATCATTGTTTATGAGGAATAAAAGCTTCGCTTCAAGCAAGTATATCCATGAATCATATCTCTAAGTTTAGCAGAACTGAAGAAAATGGTATTGCTTCTGTTAGTAGTTCAGCGATGCTCATCAGGACCTTAGTTAAGTGTCGATATGGATATTCCCTTTCGCGGTTTCTATACTGCCCTGTGACTACGCCCATCGTGTTCCTCTTAAAATGTTTTTCGCTTTTTCAAATATCTACATCAAATCTTCTAAAAATGATTTTCTCTCTGTAGAGTGTTTTCGCTCGACAATGTCACCAAATATCACGCCGTAACTCTGGCACCACACAAACTATTAGGCTTCGTCCCTTATTGTATTGGGGTTGTTTACCCTTAATGCCTTAGATTCGATGGATAATGGGTAAATTCGCAATAAAAAGTCGTAAAAAAGCTGGGTTTGTCAGAATTTTCGGTTAAAAACCAATAATTTAATAACTCGTCAATTACTGAAATATACCATTGAAGAGAATGACGTGACTGTCGCGTCACCGGCGCAACGTACCAACTTATAATTACGTATTCTCGTAAAACTATGTGGCGTGGTAAGTTCAACTCTCCAGCCACCAGTAGTGCTCGTCTGGTGGTGTTCTCAAGTGAATTTCACAAATGGTGTACATTCCGTGAAGTAAAAAAAATGTCCAACCTTAAGTTACGTGTGTTTGAATCTGGAAGCTTTTAGGTATTGTATAGTTATGAAATACATGACTACTACGGATGCATGGGTGTCAGTGGACCAGCTCATATATTTTCCTATATGTTGACGTGATTAGCACGGCAATACATCTGATCTTTTCTAACACTAAAATAAGATGTATTTCAACAAATCGACACTGTATAATGTTCTTCAGTATCCTTTTAAACGGTTAAGCTCAAACTGGAGGTATCTCAACATATTTACTATCTTGTCTCTCATCTGATTAGTCCGTGGTTAGAGTGGTTATTAATAATCAGAACTATAATTCCCGGGCATTACGGTCAATCACAATAGGTCTATCCTCATCTATACTGTTTGTAAACACGGTGTAACCCAGTCCCAATTCAATGAAACAAGGCCGAACGAGAGTGCCCGATTTTACCATTTCCGTGATTAAGGCCTGGTACACACGCCCAAGTTTTCCTCGACAAGTTAGACTAATTTTATTAGTGGCCGTTAGCTTGCCGTTATATACGAGGACCGTACCAGAGTAGGATATAGCGGATGGCCGTAACAGCCTTCCCCAAAGGTCTCACTATTCAAAGAAAATTGGGTCGTGTGTACCAGGCATAAGACAATAGAATTCCACTGGCCGTAAATATTGTCAGTGCGCGTTAATTCCACGGAGGGATTTCGTGAAATTTAGAGATAATTGTTTGCGCTCATTCCCAGATTTTCAGCCACCAATACTTCATCTGAAAATAGTGGCATAGCTAGGCGATACAAGTTGAATCGGCGCTTTAATTCTTTTTCCCCTCAATGAATCGCCATCTGCAAGACAATGTGAAGAAATATGAAGACTACCAATGGAGTAAGGGATCATTAACAAGTTAAGAAACAAGCCTACGTTGAATTACAATTAACCCTATCTGTCCTGTGCGATTTATGGTGTATCACAGCCTGGAGGTAGGCTGCCTCCGCTTCCACCACTAAGTAATTCCGCTACCCTTGAGACTAGGTAGCTGAATTTTATCCACTACAAGCCTAACCAGACAGTTCAGCAAAATCCAAGATGACCGCCATGATGACATCACAGCGACGCCATTTTCCCGATTTTTCGGTCCGAATTTTAGAATGTAAGCAATTGACAAATTAACTACTTATCTGATGTGTCGACCTTTATCCGCAGAAAAGTAAAAATATTGAAGAAAAAATCGAAAACATCACTTTGCTGGTACCTCCACATGGGCGACATTTTTAATTTATCCATGATCCTCCACTCAAACGGTTAAATACACTCCAAATGACCCCAATATGATAAGCTACAAAGTCACAGGCCTCTATTCTTTTACTCCGAAAAAGAGAAATTACACCACATATAAGGGAAGTGAGACCAAAGCCCCCATGCCAGATAGGTTTAAGCATCATTCAGCAGTGGATAGGGAATGTTTAATCGAATAACAATGATCCAAGAGCCCGCTGCTCAAAAGAGATAGAAGCCACTTATTTTGCATCATTTAGCTGTACTGGTATTTGGGGAAAATGCTCTCTGTTTGCCCGCTAACGGACTGACAGATAAAATTAAGCTGTCTAGAAATGCCAATGGACGTCTCCAAATTTGCTTGACATTGATCAAGTTGATAATAATACAATTACCTAAAACCGCCTGTATGTGGCCTCAATTATCGAGTTACGAGATTGAAAAATGTGGTATTACTACTGATTTATCCAGCTGTCCCACTGGCTCGGTTTCCTCCAGGGCCAGTCGGAAGAGTTAATAGAACAGTCACGCTATATTCGCCACGTTTGTTGCGCAAACGGAATATGTAAAAAACTGTTATTTCTTTAAAACACACTGCCATGTACATAGAGAAAGAAATATTGGTGGAAATGTAATCTAGAATGGTTGGTCTCATCCAGGTTTTAGAATTATTGAATTCATCCTTTCCCCAATTTTTTTTGGGAAAACATGACATCCCATCTCCGATTGTCAATACTGCCATTAACTGTTAAAAGCATCAAATGGTATACAAGTGAATCACACCCTTTCTGTGGGCTGTAACATGTACTTGAAAATGCGTGTTTCATGACGCTACTGACAAGTAATTATAGATATACATTTCCACAGGAAACAAGGACAATTACAGGTGATAAAGTTGCCAATGCACTTGAGTACATGAAATTAAATTAGGTTGTGGTTTATGAAGATCGAGGGATGATCAAGGGACCCCACGGTTTCTTGCTTATCTACAACAGTTTCAGAACCAGTGGGATGTTCTGTAAACGTATCACCACACAACGCTTACACGCGTTTGAAACCTCGCTGTATTTGTGAGATCCATGGTAGCGATGTGACCATTTTAATTAACTTCACAATACATTATTGCATAAACTTGTAAAACAAGGCTATACCACCAAGTGCCTTCTCTCAAAGCTTCTCAAATTTGGCGATACATATCATATATTGTTGGTAAAACACGAAAGTAACGTTCAAGATATTAGCTTTACGTTTCGTAATTTTTGTCTAATTCCGCTTAACCCGGGGATAGGCATGCTAGGGGCCGTATGAACCTCATGTATCCTACTGGTGTTCATATGAACACTCACAGTCAAAGCGTGACTGAGATACAAACGATTTTTACCACGAAAATCATATGAATTAGGAACACTGATTAGCGCTATGGATTTGATATTTGGCTTGCCAGCATCATTGAAAACTGGTGACCGCTTCTCTCTTGTAGGAAATTATCCTGTGTTTATGCATAAAATGATATTTTTTTTATTTGGGGTTAATGCTGTTATACATGGCAGTGTGACTAACGTCACAGGACCTACGAAGTACAGTAGCCATTAGGACTCGAACGCGAACTGAACTCTTGGAAATCCCCACCCCCAGTTGAAAGCCTGCCTATATTAAGATGGGCACCGCCCAAGTCAGAATCGCCAGTGATTTTCATCAAAAATCACCAGAAATTTTCATCAAAAGTAGGTCAGCTCAGAACTTGTTGGTAACAGTCTCCTAATACGCCTTCATTCCAAAATAAATAACGATCGCCGATTTAATTTTACAATTTTTTAATTAAAAGAAACAGATTGAATAATATAGGTTCAGTAGATTTCAAGCTTTACGTGTGAAAATACATTTACATTTCTTTAATGGTTTTCAGTGCCCTTGTACAGGATCAAAACAACTTTTTGAATCATTATTTTCCCAACAATACAACAAATTTTTATATATAGTACTATAGTAGAAAGGTAGCATTTATGTAGTTTACGGTAATTCAACTCAAGACCAACACCTTCTATGCACAAGATAATAATGATTCTATGTCATTCTCCTGAGCATAACCGGTACAAGGACGAATAAATAGCGTCTCTACGTCACGTTGTTATCTAGATATATGAGACAACACATTTTGGGCATCGGCAATCTGATGAATGTACTATTCCGGTCATTATATTCTATGGCGGTTGATCGGTGATTTTCTTCATTGATAAACGTTAAACCACCTCAGCTTCGTTGTGTGAATCGGAATTGCTGTGACATACCAACACACTCCGTGGCAGTGATTCTGTATCCCCTAATCAAGGAATCAAAATGGATCAAGATTTGAAATGACAAAAGAAATTTAGACATATTTTGTTTACACATGTAATTTTTTGTTCAAATTATATCCAAGTGTGATATATAGTCAATATTCAAGAGGTACAAAAAAACCCAAAGTATGTCCTCATATTTTCACATCCATGCCAAGAAATACTGCATTGAAAAGGGTCCATTTAGCCTACCCTGTTTTATCGCTCTAATCAGCAAATGGCGGGGTCATATTTCTGCTGTCAAAATTGTATTTCCCTCCAAAGTCTTAACCCTTGAATCCAAGTCGCACACTCTCTGTTTAATAGGGCCATGTTACTCCTTGGAACAAACACAGAGAGAGGCTCTATCCGAGCCTTGTGGTTTTTAACAGTGATTTATATCCAAGCCCACTGAGATAAGGCTGGTTTCTACTCGTGCTGCTTGTCACATCAAATTACAGTGGTCGGTGTCCTCTAGGGTAACCCTTCACACTGCATACAGTCTCAGATATACAGATTTGGCACAAGCACAATGAAGAAACACATAATAATTGCCCTCAGATATCTTGTTTATGCTGCAGGTGGTGGATAAAGCTAAATATGATCCAATATACTTTTAGTAGGTATTATTACATATGTTCTAGTATTCTTGTGTCTTTTGGTAGAGCTAAATCAAGAACATTTAACCCCCCCCCCCCCCCGTGTGTGTGTTTAAATATTTGGCTTCATCAGTGCATACATGTATGAGGGTGTCACAGGTGAATATAAGTCTTTAATAATTTCCCCATTGTTTTTTAATATTTCCTCCAAGTACAGGTAGTACAAGTCTGTAGTTATTTCTAGGCAATGTAGAAATATTAATATACACATAAACAAACTGTTGAGTTGAACTCCCAAAACAGCCATGTATACATGTGCACGTTTGATGTATTTTACTGATGTGTTTCAATGCTGTTTTTTATTGAAGTCAAATCACCCACTATTAATTCGCCCCCATCACAACCCTCCTGTATAGCAGATACTATAGTATCTTATTGCATGCCTGTCAACTACCCTGGAACATTTCCTAGCTTAGACATTAAACAGCCCGCTAAACATGCCATCAAATGTGATAAGGCTGGGAGTACAAGAATGTGCCGTGTATTTTCTGTGGACTGAAGTGTTTGGATGTGAAATAGGATACACGTTAAAGGCTACAGTATACATTTATCTATAACAATATACTGAAGTGTTAATTATAAATCTAATTTTAATCAGAATTATTTCAGATCAGAACTTGCTGGTAACAATGCCCTAATGCACGTTTATGCCAAAATCAAGGTTCTAATGTCAACGGTTCTCCTTATTTTGCCGACGAAAGGATTTGGATGGACTGACTGACTGCCTGACTGACTGACTCATTACCGGACAATTTGCGATCTGTAGCCTACTTCGTAGGAACAAATTAGGTCGTTTGGTTCGTGGACGCGGAAATTAGTTGATGAACGACGGTTGAATATTGAATGACTGTTTAACAGCCCTACGCGTCATATGGATCCATTATGGTACAATGTTGTCTGAAATGAAATCTACCTAACGTTCTCTCGCAGAGGAGAATACATCTCACAATGTTAGACATGAGCAGTGTGACTAACGTCACAGGACCTACGAAGTAGAGTAGGCATTAGGACTCGAACACGAACTGAACTCTTCGAAATCCCTACCCCCAGTTGAAATCCTGCCTATATTAAGATGGGCACCGCCTAAGTCAGAATCGCCAGTGATTTTCATAAAAATCACCAGAAATTTTCATCAAAAGTAGGTCAGCTCAGAACTTGTTGGTAACAGTCTCCTAATGCGCCTTCATTCCAAAAATAAATAACGATCGCCGATTTAATTTTACAATTTTTTAACTAAAGGAAACAGATTGAATAATAAAAAGTTCAGTAGATTTCAAGCTTTACGTGTGAAAATACATTTACATCTCTTTAATGGTTTTCATGTGCCCTTGTCCAGGATCAAAACAACTTTTTGAATCGCATTATTTTCCCAACAATACAACAAATTTTTATATATAGTACTATAGTAGAAAGGTAGCATTAATATAGTTTACGGTAATTCACCTCAAGACCAACACAAGATAGTAATGATTCTATGTCATTCTCCTGACCATAACCGGTACAAAGACGAATCTAGATATATGAGACAACACATTTTGGGTATCGGCAATCTGATGAATGTACTATTCCGGTTTTCTTGTTTCACATTATATTCTATGACGGTTGATCGGTGATTTTCTTCATTGATAAACATTAAACCACCTCAGATTCGTTGTGTGAATCGGAATTACATTGCTGTGACACACCAACACACTCCGTGGCAGTGATTCTGTATCCGCTAATCAAGGAATCAAAATGGATCAAGATTTTAAATGACAAGAAAAATAGACATATTTTGTTTACACATGTAATTTTGTGTTTAAATTATATCCCAGTGTGATATATAGTCAATATTCAAGAGGTACAAAAAAACCTTAAAGTATGTGCTCATATTTTCCCATCAGGATCAAAGTTACTTTATCTAGTTAAATTCTACCCAAAGAAAATAAATTAAGACCCTTTAACATGCCGTCAATGCCAGATGTTGAGTTTTATACAGCTGTAGATCAGGGCTCTGGGTGCATATATCATGTTTCCATACACTTGATGCACACAACAGCGGCAAAAACAAAGCCTCCTTGAACAACCTATCTTTATACAGGAAATTCTTAACTCAGAAAATATCATTCTCTCTCAAAAGAAAACAATTTACGCCAGGAAGGCCTTTTTTATTAAGCTAATTTTGTTAGGTAGGGGCCTACTTAGATTCAATAATTGTCACGAAATTTCTTTGATTATATCTTAATTGCAACCATGTTTGTTCCTCACAAACCTGACATGCTTGAGGTATGTACATGTATAACACATTTTCATTTGAGAGTCCAGACATTCCACCATTCATGTGAACAAATTGTACTCAACTTGGAATAATTAAATTCACATTACCCATTTCTACAGTATCAGTACTATGTTAGTATCTGTAGCAGTTGAAACCCAGTAAAACTTAAACAATTAAAACCAGTAAAGAAATTTGTCTGTTGAATAACAGAAAATATGGTATGGAGATTTGAATGAGTAAACTACTAAACAACTTACATGATACCAACAAAATGTCCCAACACAAGCTGATAAATTCCTTGGATGGCTTGCAGGATGGCTTTGTTTCACCCTCAGTAAATTTTATCATTGTTGCTCACGGGCTAATCTGAAGGATGATACCACATCTTTCTTTGTTCTGCTGGGTTATTGCACCAGGCTGACTTAATTGGTTGATGTATGATATTTCACCACCAGTGGCAATTTGACCTAAATTTGAAGCCTGATTTGGTCTATGATGAAATGTTTGGATGTGAAATAGGATACACGTTAAAGGCCACAGTTTACATATATCTATAACAATATACTGAATTGTGTGTATTAAGAATGGCAAGTTGGTAATAGCAGTGTAGATAAATGCACTAACAAATGATGGAAAATTAGCATTTCCTATTTCATTATCACATCACGTTTTGTACTGTGTTATATATACAGTGAAATATACAGCCAAGGGTTCCCAATGGGCATGACAGTGCACTCGCTGAGCTAACAATAAATAATAAAAAAAAAAATAAAAAAAATAATTATAAATCAAATTTTCATCAGAATTCGGTCAGCTCAGAACTTGCTGGTAACAATGCCCTAATGCACATTCATGTCAAAAATCAAGGTTCTGATGTCAATGGTTCTCCTTATTTTGCCGACGAAAGGATTCGGATGGACTGACTGACTCACTCATTACCGGACAATTTGCGATCTGTAGCCTACTTCGTAGGAAAATGCCTGGTAATGCAACTGCATCGCATTCAAGCTGACTGAAATCAGCGCGGGATCTCCGAGATGCTATGTACACTCATTACAAGAATATTTTCGTTTCAAATCATATTATCTGATACATTGATAAGTAAAGGCGATGTCGCATGCTCAATGAAATGTTTCATCCAACATAACTTTCAAACAGACAAAGAGAATAACATGATTTGATATGCTTCGCTTGGTAAAAATACCCAGGGTTCGGAATGCTACAATTGGTCATTACTTCAGTGGAATATGATTGACTTCGAATTATAATATATTTAACGGTTTGTGTTATATCGCCTCAGTTTTCTGCGAAATGACGTTAAAGATATAATCAGTCTCAAATCTAGGCTGGAATCGGTGTCTTCCAAAATCCACGAAAATGACATATGTTACGACAGGTACAAAATAAAACACATTTGATCATAAACTAAACTTATTTCCACAATTCACGAGAAATTAGAAGGAATTTCTCTTTAAAAATAAACGGCATGGCGTGCCATCTATTTTTCGACGGCCGTGTCAGCAAGCGTTTACCCGTGTGGTGCATTTTGCCTACGTAAGCTCTGCCACTCTGCCGGACATTAGGCACAGCCATGACGTTATTCCATGGCTGCAGCTGTTCAGCATTCGGATTCGTGAGCGTCGCTACCTTACTCACACGTCACGCAGTGACGCCATTTTCCTCTCCACGTACAACACATATTCAATGGCGAAACAGAAAACCCGTCGAAGCGGACAGAGTTTCAAATTTCTCTGGCAACATATCCTTGCATTCGTTGCATATGGCAATCTCACTATCACCAAATATAATACCTATGATGCTTTAGCAAACTTCGCTGCTGAAAAACAGACAGGAGAGTTTTTACAAAATCCATCGATTTTGAGGCTGATTACATCTTTAAATGGAATAGCCACAATCCGGCGCGAAGCTGAACACAATAAAACACGCTAAGTAACCTGGGATGATCGTGATGTAAACAGGCATAATCTATTATAAATCAACAATGGACACACGGGGAGATACATTGTATATTATATTCATAATTACAAATCGATAGTTTTATGAACATGGACAATTCCATTGTGCCCAACGTAATTCTATTTGCTTGACACAACATGCCGCCAGTATCCGCTGTATACAACCAATCGATGGAGTGGACCGGTGGCGTCTCAACCAGATTTTGTCCCAAACAATGACAGCCATTTATTTTTGCATTTCCTTGATTTACTTTTAATAAGCATTTATTGATTTTGCCAAGCTCTACATTGCTGTTTTTCGAATGCAGAAGAAATAATGGACATAATTCCCAAATATATGTTCACCATCGAAGCGAGATGCTAAGAACGAGGAAAATAAATAATATTATGTCCAAGTTATGGTCAATCAATAGATAAGATTATGGTCAGGATATTATTACTAAATAAATAAGATTATGTTCATGTAATAGTAGGAGCTATAGGACTAGAAGGCTACCAGCTCACGCATTTCTTGCTGCCATATTTACACAAATACTCTGGAACTACAGAGCAGGCGATCAAGCGATTTAAATGTTCATAACAGTGGTATATTTTCGGATCGGTTTATTGCAAAACAACGTATTCGTTCAGAGTTTCGTTGTGGTTATCGTAACATCTGGTCGAAAGAAAGATTCTGTCTTGATTATCACACAAAACTGAAAGTTAAAATTATTTGACTCAACGTTTTAAAGTATCCAGGAAGTGTCCTGCATTCAGGAGTATTTGCATCCCAATTACTTGTTCGGATCTTTCAAACAGCGCGACTTGGTAACATGATTCAAAAATATTATCTAAAATGACTGTCGTTACGGAGAACAATCACCCCGTGTCATTGTTCCAGGCTCGTAACAAAGTCGTACGATGAAAGCAAGAGGCAGTCAATGTCCTTTTCCCCAACAATTCAAAGAAGACGGTGAACCGGTGTACAGGGTTGAACGTTCAAGTTCATGGTGGTGTAGGGTTACCTTGCTTGCGAGGCTGGTGCGGAGTATACATGTAGACTTGGATATTGGAAGATATGAAGAACAACCGCATGGAAAGACCCGTAAGCAACAACGCTAAGTATGATTATGAACACATTTATCGCCAACTGTAGGGCGTACACGACTGTAACGGACCTGCCGATGTCAAGTAGCATGAATCCCTAAATTTATTAGAGTAATAATCGCCTAACTAGACGATAAGCTGTTGAGAATTCGATGTTCCATGATGGCCTGCCAGTCGCCGGCCTTGAATTAAATACCTATATTCGAATAGTCGAACTGAAATGATGCGGTATTATAAAATAAATCAGTAGCTTTTTGGTCTGAGAACTGCTTCTTACTAAAAGATTAGATTACTTGAACCTGATAAAGACGGAGATTACGAACACTATTGATGAATATGTCATACCAGTTTATAATTGCGAAAGTTTTCCAGCGCAGTGGTTCAATTTAGTAATGACGACTCCCTATTTTGCAGAAAAATTAGTTGCTCGATAAAAAGAATCTCTTACAATCTTAAAATCTATAAAATCGATAAGAATATGTTTCACTAAGAGATCTTGGTGGCATTGAATACACCTTGGGACTGGCTCATTTTTTAGTAATTGTTCGTGAGTTAATCGTGTATGACCGATTCCACATCGCCTGATTATGGCTTGATCGAAACTGTTCAGATGGATACAGCCTACAAGGAAATGAGAGGAGAGACTATCAAATTTGTCTTGTCCAGCCAGAAAGGTCACTTGTCACTTTGTTTTCGGAACTCACGTGGTTGTAGGTCACCCGACATTCGCATATTTGTTTCTCTTGTATGTATGTGCTGAGATATAAAGAATCATGATAAGGAGAGGCAAAAAACAGTTAAAAGATGTGGAAGATGTAGCCAAATGACTCAATATGCGGACGACACTCAGCTAGCTCTTGGGGGTTCTGCATCGGCACTTCAACGGTGCACGTGCAGGTGTTTTATAAAATAACTGGATTGAAACTTAACATTGGGTTGGACTAGGTTACAGATTTCAATATGCGCGGGTGGAATTATCGTCTACTTATTTCATTGAAATATGGAAAATCGATTATCTAGCGAAGTTAAATGATCTTTAACCCTATCTGGCCTGGGGGGGGGGACGGAAATTGCCCCTCTAGTGAACTTTTCTCTGCTGCTCCGACACGACAAGACCGAGGAGGCTGGAACTTGGTGACTTTAAAGCTTATCTTATTGGGGTTATTTTGAGCCTATTGTCATATACCCCAGAGCAGAGGATCATGGGTAAATTCAAAATGGCGGCCATGCGGTATCCGCGAAAGTCGTGTTTTTCACACTTTTCGCTCCATTTCTTCACATTTTCCTTGCCTAAAAGGCCTTGAAAGTATTTTATTTATGCAAAACTAATCATTGTATATTTGATTTGATTGATTTCGAGAGCAAACTCGGAAAAATGAAAATTTCGAAAAATCGAAAAGGCCGAAAAATGGCTTCCGAGAACATGACGTCAACGTGACGTCATCATAGCGGCAATCTTTTTTTTTTTTAAATTTCCCGGTAGAGCTTGAACCCAAGATATTGTGTGGTAAGTTTTAGCGCTCTAGCCTTAGTGGAAGAGAAAATATATAGGGGGCACTTGCCGCCTCCCCCCCCCCCCACAGGCTGCGATACACCCCAAATCGCCCAGGCCAGGTAAGGTTAAGAAGAATTCAGCAGATCTATGATATGCAACTTACCTCTTGTAGGGAAGATCACATATATAAAACCAATGACTCTATCAGAATTAAATTGCGTCGGTTTTACCTTGCTAAACCCACCCGACGAATTTGTTCAAGAGCTAAATTCGACTTCGTTCACGATTATGTGGAATGAAGAAATGATAGAATAAAAAGGAATATTTTAACCGGCGATGGAGGATGGTTAACATAACAGTTATATATATTGTTTGAAATCACCTGGACAAAACGTCCTTTTTCCAAAATAGAAAATAGCAAAATATAATAAATAACACCACTTAATTTATGGAACACGAGTGATGACTACATGAATAAAGTTATGGTAATATTTCTATTTCGTTTTGAAAAGACACATTCTTTGCCTGGAATCAACTTTTGAACGCCTTTGTTAATCAACTTCAAATGTGTTGTGCATATGGCTCCTGTCTAGGAGAAAACCCCTATTGCTTTTCGGCTCTGACCAAAACAGGGAACTTGCTCTTCCTCCGCAATTTTCCGTATATGCATTTTTTTCATTTGGACCTGTGGCAAAGTAGCCGTCAATGTGGAGGGTCAACATAGTGGCTGACCGTTGGTTCATTGTATAACCTTTATACTGTTTTGCATATTCTCTTTTGTACCCATAGCACATTCAGTGAAAGGTCCAGAGTCATGGCTTATTATCTATTCATTCATGTTTGTGCTATGGTCAAATAAGGATATAAGTGGATCAGTGGTACATGCATACATTTCTCCCAAATACCTGAATACACTTTCACAGAGACAGATTTGTAAACTTTTCTCATTAAATGTTTGCAGTTTGACCTCATTATGCCATCTAAATTTGACTTTTGATTAATAAAACCAGAACTACTCAACCGATTCTTTTTAAAATTTTGTATAAGGCTAACATGCCTTAATGTGTTGTTTTTGATTGTATTTCATAGGCATCAACTTTCCAGACAATAACATTAGATCGGCGCAACGGATTCTTTCTAAATTTGGTATGTGGATATCATATGACATGATGTCGGTTGGGATCCTTTTACGTTTACATCTGCTAAAAGGTGAGGCCAAATGGGTCCACCTATAAATTTTGTTTCCAGAGAATACAATTAGAATGACCGAACGGATTTGTTTTTCAAATTTGGTATGTGGATATCAGATCACATGATGTCGGTTGGGATCGTTTTACGTCTACATCTGCTAAAAGCTGATGCCAAATGGGTCCACCTATAAATGTTGTTTCCAGATAATACAATTAGAATGACCGAACGGATTTTTTCCAAATTTGGTATGTGGATGTCTTGCCCCAGGATGTCACTTGGGATTGCGTTCTGTCCACATACCTTGTGACAAACTAAATTTCGTTTTCTGACAATACAATCAGAACGATTTGACTGATTCTTTTCGTGTGGAGTGTGTGTATATTATTAGACACAAGATGTCGGTTGGGGTGGCATTCCAAATAAGAATTTCGGGTCCTCAACTATAGAACGACTGGATGGATTATTTCCAAGTTTGGTATTTCGACATCTTGCCAAAATATCTTGGTATTCCATTCTGTCCACATACTCCAATGGAAGGCGTCACCTGGGGGCCAAACTCAAATGTTTTTGGGGACAGTAAAGTTAGAACCACATGACGGATGCTCTCCAGATCTGGGAAACGGAGATCATACCACAGGATGTCTGTTGGGTTCACATTCCTTCCAAACACACCTATAGGTCACGCCAACTGGGAGCCAACTGGAAATTCGTATTTGGACAATACAATTACAACGATTTAACTTTTTTGTTTTGCCTAGTTTGGTGTGTGAATATCATGCCATAAGATGTGGCTTGGGGTCACAAGGTATCGCTCGGTATTGCGTTACGTCCACAATGGCTACACTCATAAGGAACGCTACCAAGATACGAGCTTGACATTTTGTTTCATTGAGTATATGTATCTGGATACCTTGCCGTAATATATTTCTTTGGATTATTATCTGTAAAAATAATGTATGTTTACGGTATTCCATATGCAAATTCGATCGACTGTATCTAGTTGTATCTGTTTTATGTTGTTCCGTTATATTACATTGTTCAGTTGAACCATACTTGTTGAACTGAACCATTTTTATGCTGTGTACTAAGACTGCTCACGTGGAACCTAAAATTCTGACTATCTTTTGAGGTTTCTTATTTTCGGTTGATAAGCTGCACATCTCATCGATTTATAAACAAACCTAAACGATAATGTTCAGAGGAGTTTAGTCCAAATTATATTTCAGGATGGATGTTCAAGTTCCAAGAGTATTATTCATAGCCAATGAAATATACCAATAATGCCAATATTCTTAGCTTGTGCCTCATAAAATACAACTAAACATTTATTCCGCATTTAAGAGACACTCACGAAAATCAATACAGACACACTACTGTGTTATGTTACAACCAGTTATTTGGCTTCGTTGAACATCGAACATTTTTTTTTTAGAAAATCGTTGCTTTGATCCCTCTCTCACATTTCCAAATGAGAAACCAAATTTTCTAACAAATGTCAATAAACGTCTCATAATTTGTTTGACACTGATCATTATTTATTTACTGATGATCGGCTATTATGTGGCCTCAATTATCGGCCTGCGCCACTGAATACCTCATCCAGTACATTCGGTTAATTGCTTTACATTGCAAGATTTGTAGGTGTAAAGTGAATGATATGTCCATTACATCGATTTCTGCGCAACTTTAATAGCTACGCACACATAAAAGACGACATAGACGACTGAATGAACAATGACGGCTTTCAATGACATCTACAACATGTATACTGTAATGGCTGAACAAGCATGTCACTCATGGATTAATAAACAGAACATCTAAAGAAATACTATATTGCTTCCTTCTAGAAATTATCAGGAGTTATTAACCCTATCTGGCCTAGGCTTTTTGGAACCTGTCCAGGCCTGGGGGTGGGGGCATTTCGCTCCAACCACCCCCCTCCCCCCTAAATATTTTTCTTACCCCTTGAGCTAGGGGGCTGAAACTTACACACCGCTATACCCCTGAGTCAAGCGCTACCGGAAAATATAAAAGAAATCCAAGATCGCCGATTTGATGACGTCACAGTGATGACACAAAACAAGCATTTTTGGTCAGATTTGTCAAAAATTTTATTTCTGTGTTTTCTTTGCAAGAACTGCATAATAAATTAGTAAATAAAAGTCTGATGTGACATAAAATAAATTTTGCCCAATATTCCTCGAATTTTGAAGAAAAATAACGGAAATATCACTTCTCAGGTACCCCCACATGGCCGCCATCTTGAATTTATTCATGATGCCTACTCATTTTATAAGAAAAACTTTTTTAACTTTATTTTATTGACGACGTTCTCAGCATTTTCTAGCCTGTGACATCGATAATTAACCATAGTAATGCTCAGTGGTGATCACAGGACGAGCACTTTTTCATAATAGCAAACAAATAGGCATTCAAACAGGATAGCATGAAAAGACAGTTTGGGAGTAGTTTTTGTGAGGTAATTGTACGTATAACATTGTAATATAATTTTATTCACCGTCTCTGTTTGTTTGTTTGTTCGTTTGTTTGTTTGCGTGTTTGACCGGAGCCTACGGTTACAGTCCTGGTAGAAATGTCCTGGAAATTCTTTAGTAAAATATTAGAGTTAGTGTGGTGATGTTTTCCTTTGGCTTTTCCGAAAAACTTCGGGAATGATCGGAAGAGCAGATCCAATGGAACGCCACTATGGCGGCAGATGATCAGCAGCTTAGCGGTGTGAACGATTATTTATTGCTAGAGGAGATTCTAGGAATGGAGATTGAGTAAAATTGGTAAGTGAGGGATAGGGGGTGCTCAGTGTGTTTGTGGATATGATGACGGTAGCAGGTATTTTCGGAGATGACGACAGGAAGGAAGCGGTTCGGATACAAGTGTATGCCAAGAATGTTGTGCTCATGTACGAGGATGTTCTTTCGGGACTTCCAATTTTTTTTATCGGAAGGCGATGAATATTCGTATGGATACCTACGGCTTTGGGCAAAGTGACTTAGTACCAAAATAAATTAATAAAAAGGGCATTTAGTGCCCAACGGGAAGCAGGAACATGGAATCTATCATTTCGTATGCGAGCCCATTTATCACCATTGGATTTGTCACACAGTTTTGGTGAAGAGATCGAAATTCCCAATTGGGAGTCAGAAACATATTTTTGTCGGAAGGTCGTGAAAAAAATGATAATGGCATTCAACGCCCACTAGGGGCAGGAAACATAAAACGAACAATATCATGAAATGTGTAAGTCGATCTGTCGTCTTGAAAGAGGCTTTGGTTAACTCAGAGGAGAGCATGTTAAAGGAGGAGATGGATTTGGAGGAGTTCTGTAAAATATTAAATATAGTAAACTAGACAATTTATTGAAGCAAATTACTGAGATTTATTAACTATTCTGAATGGATCAGTACTCCACCGATTACTGTTCACCAATTAAATTCTGGTTGAAGTGTTACAATATAAAGTTGAAGTTTATAACACAACAAAAAATAATACTCTAAACAGGAAAGTGGATAGTAAGCAGAAAAAGGAAATTGATATCTGAGCAAAAACCACTCCCACCTTTGCCTACATTCGGCAGTGCATATGCCCACGTTTGAGCTCACTTCGACCGTGAGTCGGGTTTTTCTCCTGTTATAGTTTGCTTCTGATGTGTATCAGGCTAGAAAACGCTGCTAGATAGAACCTCTTGCAGGAACGTCGCCTGTAAAATACAGTTAAGAAGTTGTTATCCATCAGAAGGTTTTTATTTGTTACTAATAGATTGGCCAAACTCTAGGTATGGTGAATTACATTGGGGACTTCCAATATGAAGGTCAATACACACATGCTGAATTTGTTACTTTGCGATTGAATATAGGGCTATTGGTAGATTGCTTTACTTTACCATAAGGTACATGCGGCGGAATATCGGATATTAGCGAGAGGCTAGCTAGCAAGAATGGCGAGAATTAAATGTAAACCTTTAGAAATTCACATGGATATCACAAATATAAAAGAAATATCGATGGACAGTAAATTACCGTTCAGTCACTTGATTCGTACAAGAAAGCTAAGCTATGAGTTGAAGGCATAGATAGCGACTGGCATGTGTAGGATTTCCCCGCGAAATGTTTGGAATAAGCAGTTCCTTAGACACGGTGGATTAGAGCATATTAGATATCTAATCGAAATAGGATTATATTACCGTCTGGAATAGCAATGGTCATTTGATAACTTCGTGCAATTAATGGCGAATGTGGAAGGACACTACGGTGGAACGGTGTACAAATAATAGTGTCAGATAGTCATTAACGTGGTGTAATACACAATAGTTCGCATAGTGGTTTCATTCAGTAAGCTTCATAGAATAGATAATACGGACACTAAATGAATTATTAACATTTGTTCTTAAATAAATGATAACTGTGTCGAAGTCCCTAGTGCATATTGTTCAAGACATCAACCACAAACAACACAATTACGAATAATTCGGCCTCAAGGTCTTAACATTCATATTGAAATCGTAATCGGCTTTGGCCTTTCAACACTCTCATCATGGTCAGACGTTTACCACTAGAAGCTATCGGCATATAATCAGAAGACGGAGAAGACTACATTGAAGACGGAGAAATTAGCAAGAATTTGATGGAATTTTCAAAGCGGAACATCTCAGGTTTAGATGCGCAACAAAAGTATAGATTAGTATAAATGGCGCTTTGGCTTTATATTTTATGTTTAACCTGAATACCAGTATAGGTCTATCACAAGAAAAAGCAAATAGTAGCACTTGGCAAATATCCAAAGTTGGACTACTAGAATGGGCATTTCGCATCTTGAATATGTTTGGCTTGATTTGCGAAATGTTTACCCCTGAGCATTGTTATTCACCACAATTCAAATCCATGAAAGACCTGACAGACCGTTCTAATACCTACTTAATTAAAGATTCCGAGTAGCTTAGGATTGTGGAGGACATGGCAGCATATAGTCGGTAGATGCCACCATGGAAGGGACTGTGTTTACAGTAACAAATTCGATTGTATAAGATTGATGACTGTGAACAATTCCGTTGTGTGTGACATAATTCCATTGTATTTGACACCATTCTCTCCAGATAATCGATCGTTCGAGTTGTTTACTCGCAATCTTATTCAGGAGTAATTTTCTTAATGAGTTTGTCTGGATATTGACATTAGCCAGATGCTGTTATAACAAGCGTGTTCTTGTATTGACCCCTGTATTATTCCGTTTCTTCTATATTTGTAATGCTCATTGACGTTTATGACCAGTTATTGTTGCGAGCGTTATAGTGTTTCTGAATGCTTGCCAACTGTAATTATTCAAATAAGTTCACGATATGTGGGATAGTATTGCCTCAAACCTCATATAAAATCTTCCTGAAAAGTTCTCGAATTTGATTAGACCCATAAAACACTTGTTCCTCTTGTTCCGTTTGTTCTGAGGATGCATATTTAGGGATGTTCCACGCACAGTGTACATGTCTCTGTGCGTGAGCTCTGTCAGATCTCATTTCATCAGATGTCATTGAACAATAAACCCGATTATGGGCAAGTGGTTGGTCAAGATGTTACAGCCAGTGCCCTTTGATGAGGATACCCACGCATTATTCAAGCTATCTGTGTGTAATTAAACAAAGTAAAATATCTTAATTTCCTGAAGCACATGATTTGGTAACATTATCTCAAATTATAAGCTTTGCTGTTGTTGTATTGTATACTATCATGGCTAACTAATAGTGAGTTCAATTCAATTCAATTCAATTCAATTCAAAATATCGAAATTTGGCAACACAATATATCAACAGCATATAGGTATTCTAATGGATACTAATTGTGCACTCCTGTTGGTTGACCTATATATGTTCTCTTATGAATATGACTATATGCAGGCGCATTCAAAAACCGATCTATTCAAAGCCTGTTCCTTTTCATTCACCAAACGCTATACAGACGATCTTCTCGCTGTGGATAATCGCTATATAAATGACGCAGTGAAAGAAAATATATCCACCTTCACTGGATTTGAAGAAAACTACAGATAGCCCTACAGGCACATCATATTTAGACCTTTTATCTCTATAAAAATGAAGCGGGCCTTCTCTCTCGTCGACTTTATGACAAAAGAGATGATTATAATTTCGACATCGTAAACTATCCCTTTCTGGCCAGTAATATTCCAGTGGGACCTGCATGATGTCTTGCCGGCATCATTGAAAACTGTTGACTGCTTCTCTCTTGACAGAAACTAGCCTATGTTTATGTATACTATGGTTGTCGTTTTGAATTTGGTGTTAATACTGTTACATGGAATATGGAATAAGTCTTTGAAATATGGACGCGGATATTCTTTAATGGACGACGGCTGAATTATGAATGACGGACCTGAGGCTTGTAACAATAATGACCACGTCATCAGCCCGAACCGCAATTTTCAGATGTGGAAGCACCTGTAATGTAGAACCAGTATACGCATGCACAAACTATTATACATGTTCCCCATTTTCAATATATGATTACTCTCTAGTTTTCGAAGAAATTGAACAGTAACCCTATACATGTTTGCGGATATTTCCAGGTGAGTGTGACTTGATAGTTTATAGTTTTAGGCATCATTTCTGACCTAAGTGCATGATCTTTACGTGCAAATTCAAAATGTTGGCATAGGAGGTCAACTGAGAATTGCAATTTTGATATTCTTTACATTATTTTCAATATCAGTAGTATATCAAAGGGCTTGTCCCTTTTGTTTGGCGGGAACTTGTAATAGAAATGAATGGATTGTGACTGTGAACTTTGGATAGGGATCACGGAGTGCATTCAGAATTGGAGCGTAAATATGGATGGATTTTCTAGGTTCAATGTAGGGGTTCTATGGAACGTATTAAGAGGCATTCAATATCCTTGCATTTGTGCGACATTACAACTCCCTGAGTGCGCATGAAATCCATGACGTCAAAGAAATCACAGACAGGTCGGATTTGGTGCGCACTCAGGACTACATACACCCATACAGACGAGCCCGCAGGGTGACTAGTGATATGGTTCAGTTGATGGTGTCGTTGTGTACATTGTATTACCGTGGTGGATTGCTTCTTATTTGACATGTTGAATACTACTAGGTGTATTGGATGGAGTTTGTATTTGAACATTTCAAAGAAATGCATTCTGAACAAGGCCAAGGTTCAATTCGAAGAAAAAAAAATCTGAAAATTGTGAGAAAGGATCGAATACTATTCTTCTCCAATTAATGTTCCGTCGATGACATGACTTGTATTGCGTGTATTTATACTAATAGGCAAATTGTATTCAAACCATTTATCAAAAGAGGAAGTTATTGTCAAATCTTAAGGTGAAAAGAAATTGTAAAATTTTTATGAGAATAAATATACACATATTTCACCGAGTTTGATCATCACCGAATACAAGGGCTAGTCATTCCAGGAGAGATATATTGAGGAGATTGTTATACAACATTAATTAACACATCATTCCTAGTATAGAAAAGTCAGGGGGCAGCACTCGGAATAAAGAAAATACGACTTGTTTTTACCTCCGTCGATCAGACGGAGGTCTAGGAATGTAATGTGAAATCTCCCGCCATAAAATTGTCATATGGGGAACCCACGACTCATGTGATTTCCAATAGGGTTTGCCATGGTTCCCGACGAAATTTTGAGGCCAAGTTTTTGGACACTTTTGAAATAATGGGGAACCCTCATTGCAATGCAATTCAATGGGCCTTGCTTCTGTAGTCGGGTTCCACCTCCCATCATGCTTCACAAGTTACGGGAGTTAGGTTGGCCGCTTTCAGCGGGAGATTCAACATGGCGGCTCTCCAGGCTGTAGAGATAGACGATGCGAATTTTTGCCGTTTTTCTGGTAAGTTTATTGCCGCCATTTTATGCCATTACCACACAATGATTTCTAGTACACCACACGTCATTTCTATATATCGTAAAGTATTTGTCGGATGATGACTTATGTCGAAGCCAACCAAATAGCCCAAGTTGTTGTTGTTGCATATTAAAATGACTGGGAGGTCACGCACAATCAACGATGCCCTGGTTTTACTGATACTTTTTTTCTTTTAGTTGATGATATCCACCAGCCTGGTTGCTTAAAAAAATATTCTAAATTTTGCTAATAAATTCTATTTCATTGGGCTATTTATTTTGGCATGAATTTTTTGTGCATTTATAAAATATTTACCAGCATTATTGTAATGAAGCATCAAATCATAGTTTATTGTTTGTCAAACCACATGTGTCTCTGTCCCAATTCCCATTTCTAAGGTTCATCTCCCAGCAGCATACATGTCAATTAACATTTCAATACATTGAATTAAAAATTATTCTTGAATCTATCAAATTACCTTGAGTAAGGATACCATTCTCAGCTTTGCAGTCCATTTAAAATGAACGCTTCAAAACAGTTCAATAATGGTTTGGATCAGTACCAAATTGATCTACATGCATGAGCCTTTAAACTTATTTAATAAAGCTGATAAATATACATATACTTTTTATGCTAGTTTTTCTTTGAGAACATTGTAAACCTTTTCTTTTTCATTTAACCCAACAGTTTATTGACATCCACATTGTGTGCTGTGACACATGTATGCCACAAAACCCCTTTGAAGTATAATGCTGTTTCAAGTCCAGCTGGTATGTATCCTACTGCATGTATCATTACTGATGTATTATGGCCATTAGTATTTTACACAATCTTCAAGTCTGCACATACACCATCAGATATCTTTTGATGAAAAATAATTTGCTTGTTACATTCCACATGTAGGCCTACATTATTGAGATTTTTGAGTGATAGCATGGATAGAACCTTTCCCAAAACATTGTTCCGTAGCATGGATAGAACCTTTTTCAAAACATTGCTCCATACTAGTTACTGATATAAACGACCCTGTACTAGATTATAATATCCTGGATTCTTATCATGCTCATGCCACCAACATGAACATCATTGAACTCCAATCCAACCAGTGGTCAAGATCCATCATCGTTCTTCAGGATTTATATTATTGACCACTCATGTATATCACTCATATATCATGTATCGTAACTGTAGAGAACTTCAACATTTGTACCTATGTCTTATAATGTCTTATATGTTTGTATTGCATTGCTTTTAGCCCTCGGGCATAAATATGCAATTAAATTCTTTTCTCTTCTGTATAGATCGGATTAAGTTCTCATAGTATTCATTTAATACTTTTGCAAATTCTTGTAACATGGTCAGATCCCAGTACCACATCTTGTTGTGTATGGTGAAAGAATGAAATATAATGAAGGCCATAAACATTTTCAATGAACTAAGTTTTGATAGTAAATGTACACAATTGATTCCAAACTGCAGGTCATGGATTCAGCACTTCTGATATAAGAGGCAACAGGACTGCTAAACAAAGGATGTACTTTATGAACTGGAAGTACCAATACAGCTTATCGATTGGTTTAGCTGTGTCAGAAAGGTGTTGAATGACAGAGGTGGTGAAAATCAGAACCAGTGATTGGCCACATAATAGTGTGCAACCCCCCCCCCCCCTCCCCATTGGTTATCAGCAATTCATCAGGAAATAAACATTACGCATGTAATGACCACCTGCAGGGTGATACATATGTCAATCGGTCAGACATTTCCAAGGATGCCGAGTTCTAACTTAAAACAACCATGCCAGACTTCGTTCCTTCGCTCAGAATAATTGGATCTAACTTTTACAAAACCTGCAGCTCCCAATAGGTCCAGGATCTAGAACACATAAATAAAGGGTCCTAGTTTATCGGTGCTATGGCAACAGTATCATGTAGAATAGGATTGAGTGGATAATATCAGATCCATGGAAGTTGAAGTCCTGCAGCATGCTCCACAAATATCATCAAATGGCATAAAATATCTGCCAGCCAGTTTTGAGTGGTAGCAGATCCAGCTTGGAATATTTGAATGGATAATATTATCCAAGTATAGGAAAGAAGCCGTATGTATCTGGCCTGCACCAGTGTGGATCTATACGTTTTTTGCAAAATTATCTCCCTTGACCAATGAAGGCTTGAATGTGTCTAAAGTGATTTAGCTACTAGAAACAAAGAGTTCATTTCCTGATTTTCCTACGAAGTAGGCTACAGATCGCAAATTGTCCGGTAATGAGTGAGTCAGTCCATACGAATCCTTTCGTCGGCAAAATAAGGAGAACCATTGACATTAGAACCTTTATTTTTGGCATGAACGTGCATTAGGGCATTGTTACCAGCAAGTTCTGATCTGAAATAATTCTGATTAAAATTAGATTTATAATTAACACTTCAGTATATTGTTATAGATATATGTAAACTGTAGCCTTTAATGTGTACCATCCAAACATTTCATCATTGACCACATCAGGCTTCAAATTAAGGTCAAATTACCCACTGCTGCTAAAAATACCACTGTATGCCACATGGCCCTATTACTGAAGTTAATCTTAACGTGCATCTGGGACAATTCGCCATGTATGAAATAGGAAATGCTAATTTTCCATCATTTGTTAGTGCATTTATCTACACCGCTATGCCAGCCTTAATACACACAATTCAGTATATTGTTATAGATACATGTAAACTGTGGCCTTTAACGTGTATCCTATTTCACATCCAAACATTTCATCACTGACCACAGCAGGCTTCAAATTCAGGTCAGATTACTCACTGATGGTGAACTATCCTACATCAACCAATTAAGTCAGTGTGGTGCAATAACCCAGCAGAAGAAGGAAAGATGTGGTATCATCCTTCAGATTAGTCTGTGTGAGCGACAATGATAACAGTTTACTGAGGGCGAAACAAAGCCATGACGGCATGTTTAAAGGGTCTTCTTTTGGTAGAATTTAACTAGATAAAGTAACTTTGATCATGATGTGGAAATATGATAACTTGAGTTTTTTTTGTACCTCTTGAATATTGACTAGGCCTATATATCACACTTGGATATAATTTAAACAAAACATTACATGTGTAAACAAAATATGTCTAAATTTTTCTTGTCATTTCAAATCTTGATCCATTTTGATTCCTTGATTAGGGGATACAGAATCACTGCCACGGAGTGTGTTGGTGTGTCACAGCAATGCAATTCCGATTCACGCAACGAAGCTGAGGTGGTTTAACGTTTATCAATGAAGAAAATCACCGATCAACCGCCATAGAATATAATGTGAAACAAGAAAACCGGAATAGTACATTCATCAGATTGCCGATACCCAAAATGTGTTGTCTCATATATCTAGATAACAACGTGATGTAGAGACGCTATTTATTCGTCTTTGTACCGGTTATGCTCAGGAGAATGACATAGAATCATTATTATCTTGTGCAGAGAAGGTGTTGGTCTTGAGTTGAACTACCGTAAACTACATAAATGCAACCTTTCTACCATATTACTACATATAAAAATATGGTGTATTGTTGGGAAAATAATGTGATTCAAAACGTTGTTTTGATCCTGGACAAGGGCACTGAAAACCATTAAAGAGATGTAAATGTATTTTCACACGTAAAGCTTGAAATCTACTGAATCTTTATTATTCAATCTGTTTCTTTTAGTTAAAATGAAGGCGCATTAGAAGACTGTTACCAACAAGTTCTGAGCTGACCTACTTTTGATGAAAATTCCTGGTGATTTTTGATGAAAATCACTGGCGATTCTGACATGGGCGGTGCCCATCTTAATATAGGCAGGATTTCAACTGGGGGTGGGGATTTCCAAGGGTTGAGTTCGCGTTCGAGTCCTAATGCCTACTTTACTTCGTAGGTCCTGTGACGTTAGTCACACTGCTCATGTAGGTAAAAGACGAACATATTTGAATTCCTTTATTCTAATTTTAATTCTACTTCTGGTATATGTACATAAAAAATCATACAGAATGAACTGCATACAGAATAACACAAAGAATAGGAGCATGTATCTCATGCATTAATTACATTAATTCTTAACCAAAGATCAACTCATACAAGAACATGGATTCAAGTAAGTATACCTTTCTATATTCACGGATTACAATCAGTGATGGGTGATGTTACAATAATATCATGGTGTTATGTATTGTTATTATTGGCTTAACTTTAACTGCTTGAGGTATTTTTATTATAGTTTGAGGGCAATGTGCAATCATACTAAATTTATCTTCGTAACTTCATTTATTTTCACAATAAGCAACATAATGGAGATTAGCATGTGGAGTTTTACACCATAATATCATCTCCTTCAGTCTAGTGTAGACATGTATACCCTCGAATATCTGTAATACCGTGATTTAGTCATAATATTTTCTGTAATACATTGATGTTCACAAGGAATAAACATAATTATTTGATAGTATTATTAATTATATGTTGTTTATGATTAACATGCTGAACTTTTTATTTGCTGGAATCCAGTCAGTTGTTCCATATGGGCAATATTCTCAGCAGCCTTCACCATTCATTATGAATGTGATACATGTACAAGTCCATAGTAATTAATACAGTATGGTGAAGGTGACCTGTAACACCAGTATACAAAATTATACCGAGCACATAGAATCCTCATCACATGATGATGAAACAGATCAGAACGGAGTGTCGGTACAAACAGTTGTGTTTTGTAGAGGATTCTGTCAATGATGATGTTCTTCATACATATACAAAATATGAAGTGTTGATGTGTAAGGCCTATAGCACAAAATCACAAGCAAGTTGGTACAAGGCACACAGGGTTTCATTTCTGCCGCTAACTTGTTGATTTGGGCGGGGCGGAGAGGTCCTCTCAGAGGGAGGTGGGGTTGCGAAGGATGTCTAGTGTCACATGCAGTAATCCAGGTTGTCCATCCATATACTCTATTCCATGCCCCAATATTTCAAAGCACGTGAAATTATTTGCTGGAAATGTGACTTCCACATCGCTGACTGCACATGCTAGTGGGGAACCCTCAATCCCAGAGTAATTAGATTAGTGAAGATAACGTCCAATAAATGCAGGATTGAGCTTGGCATCTGGTCGTACGTTATCCAGTGATGTATTCCCCTACCCTATTGCCTCGGCGGAGGTCTTTGCGCTCATTCAGCGCTTGTTTGTATTAACGATATACAAGCTCAGCACAGCTATATATTATCCCCATTTATAATTTATTCGATTTCAAATACAGGTGTATTGACAATGTTTGTGTGGCTTAAAGGAAAGGTTCGGGTATGGTAAAGCTATATTTCAACTGACAGAGCTAGTCAAATGGTATTCCACTGTATTTTTTTAAATTATTGGAATTCATTTTAACGCAGAAATAGTTAACCAAATGCTGTGATACCGTGAAATTTTCCAAACTCCAGGAAAGCGCCATTGTAATGTCACGTGACCTATTTTAGCCAATAGGAGCAAAAGTACGTAAAACAGCGTGACGTATGGTGAGGCAGAACATGTGAAGGCATCATGGAGCTGCGTGTGTTAAGGTGAAAATTGCAGTTTTGTTAGTAAAAATTGGCAAGAATTACATTAAATACTAAATAGCTAATACCATTCTCATTTCTAGTTGCCAGAGCGTGGCTTTGTTTGCTCTCCCAACAGCGAAGACGTTCGATCTCTCCCGTAAGCCGTCCATGAGAGCAGCGTATGCACCGGCACCGGCACATAAAAGTTTCCATGCGAGTTTGTGTCTCCATTTCGCCAGGGCCGTCTCCCTAGTGTAGGTGCTATCATCCCCGCTGCTCTAGTCTTCCGTTTCGGAGCGTTTCGGCTCGAATTGGTAGCTCTGAAAACCAAACACAGTTATCTCGTCGCTTTCACCGCTAGAATCGGAACTGCCGCTCGTCGACATGATTTCACTCAGTTTGCTCTATCTACCCAAATCGATTAGATTACTCGAACAGACTCGAACAGCTCCATGCCTTGACCCTACGTCATATCCGTCTTCTGGATACAGTAAAATGGCGGCACTTGGAGGACTGCGAGTTCGTGGTTTTAAAATGATTATTATTCCTTCATAAAAAAAATTAAAAATGAGAAAAAATATCTTTTGGATTCCATTTGGTGAGTTGTTTTCATATGTATCAAAGGCAACCAAACCCGAACTTTTCCTTTAAAAAGTAGAGAGTAGTGGACAAAAGACAGCCTCGGGTCAATGATCAGGATCAGTTCCAATGTCGTCCACATGATCAGGGTGATATGAGGGGACCGTATGTGACATCATCAGAAGAAGTGACATCATCATTGCCGGAAGTAATGGGACCATTACCGGAAGTAATGGCATCACATGAAGTGACGTAACTCAACATCAGTGTACAGGTTTAAGGATAAGATCATCATCTGTGTGGGACCAGGAGACAAGATCTGGAAGGGATCAGAGTGCAGGTTCCAGAGGAAAATCGGATCACGTTCAAGGACTCGACCATTCAGAATCAGATATGAGACTTCCATGTCTGGTGACGTACATGTATATCGCATTTGTAAACAAATATGTTTAATCTAAGAAATTATGTTTGATCAGGCGATGCCTCTTGTATTATCCACATTTATGCTAGAGATTATGAATAAGTCACATATAATTAACACAATGCTATTCTATGGATAACAACTTCTTTATTGTTATCCATAGAATAACATTGTGTTATATAGGCCGACTACTAAATGCCTATCAAAGAAATCACATATAATTAACCCAATCTGACTTGGGATTTTTGAGGCCTGTCCAGGCCTGAGGGAGTATTCGTCCCACCACTAAATAGTGGTCAAGAAAATGTGAAAAAATTCAAGATTGCCGCTTTGATGACGTCTCAGTGTCGTCATCTTCAACGCAGGAATTTTTTGCTCGATTTTTCGGTCAGATTTTCGATTTTGTTTTTATTTATGTGTTTTCTTTGCAAAAACCGCATGAGACATGTACATTAGTAATAACAGCCTGATGTGAAATAATATAGAGTTTTCCCAATTTCTCTCGAAGAAATGCAGTAGTTTTGAATAAAACTGACGAAAATATCACTTTTCTGCAACCCACATGGTCGACATCTTGAATTTACCCATGATCCTCTACTCTGGAGGTATGCAAATAGGTTCAAAATGACCCTGATATGATAAACTAAAATGTCTTTCGGTTTTTTTCCCGATTTTTGTGTCGTTCCGGATATAGGAGAGAAAGTTTGGTGGAGGAGGTGGAGCTTAATGCCCCTCTCCCCCCAACTCCCGTCATACAATAGAATTGAAAGGTACCCTTGGAATATTCAAACCGTGATTTGTTTTTGTCCAAGCCTTATGTTAAACTGCATTCTACATTATGAACTCTATTATTATAACTACTCCTACCGTGGGATATTTAACCATCTGTCAATTTAGTCTATAGAGAAAACAATTTACCTGATGCATTACTTTCCATTCACTATATCACAGCGGACATATATGTAACTATATGTAGCCATGTATCTACAGGTTTGAGGTCAGTCTTCTGAAGCAGCCATTCAGGTCAAGTTGGGGCTATTGGGCCTGTTCAAGACGTAAACAGTATTCGAGATCAGAACATTTATATAAGTATCTCAATGATGACGTCATGAAATCAAAAGTAAGCTTATATATTTCACATCCAGCAACACTCGACACTATCTTTTTTCGACTACTACTACGCAAAAATAGGCCAGAAATTCAATTTGAATTCAAACGTCTGAAACTGGCATTTTGTCTGAGAATTCTACCATGATAACATATCTTTAATACAAGTAAAGAAAAACAAGCAATTTGCGATAAGGATCTAGATTAGAAAGTTTAAATTGTTATCCCTGAAGAACAATCGTTTTTGCGATATATATATAGTTAGTCCTTTATTTCGTAGCGTTTTTGTTTGTCTGCTATGGAGAGAACAAGTATTGGCAGTAAATCGATTAATTCCTCCTTAATAGTATCATTGCCAGCCTTGGATATATTATCACAGAGTCCAAAATAATAAGAGCCATGTGCGGGCAAGGTTCCTTGGAGGTTTTTTATTCTGTTTGTTCTCTGTAATTATTATGTTTGCTTGTTATATCTTGCGTATTAGTTCCGTTTTGTTTCGTATTGCATATGTATATTATTGATCACCAAGACCACCGTAACCAATTGTGAGTACACGCATATGCACATGTAGAAGGTCGTTGGCCGTAAATGAAGAACCAAAACCCTGGTTTATGTCGTCGGCATGGATATTTATTCGGTTAACCCAGACTTAAGACCCTACAAACATACAAATATCACAAACGTAAGCATCACAGTCAAACAAGAATACAAATATATTTTCTGACGTTTTACCTATAGTTAAAATCCAACTCCATACCAAATACATCAATTCAATATATATTCTGGGTGTAAGACGACTCGAAACCCTCATAAATAATAATCTATAACCACATCACAAATTACATATGTTTCACGTTACATTATGGATACTGTACGCGTGCTGTGTTACAATCGAAATATAATCAGTTATAGATATGCTCAAGCCCGTACTAGAAAATAAATAACTAGAATGTATGTACGTCGCTTGAACTAACTATACCAAACCGTTTAACGCTGAGTTACGTAACAAGAAACCGATCTGGTAAATACCGCGCAAACTTACCCCGTCAATGGGACAGAGGCAAGTCCGACCAGCATCGTATACGGTAGCAACCCATTACGTAACGCCCAGTAGCACCCATATGTAACGCCCAATATCACCTGGTAAACAAACATAGCTCCCGTTTATGGACGAAATATATCGTTTCGGCCACAATAACTTACAATAAATGTATATACTCAATACGGGAAATGCGAGCATCATAATTTATACTAGAAGAGAATCGTGTGGCTTATATGTTATAGAAATATATTACCAGAGGCAAATATGTTCGAAATATATATCACCCGCCCGTGGGACGTATGTACTCGTTTCAGTGAAATGAATGCTAGATATATTATCCAAAATTACCACGTTCAATATATGCTACTGAATATAAAAATATATATACAGAAATATTACTGACCTGATAATCCAATGAAGAATATCCAAACAAATCCAAACGAAACAAAACTGGCAGCATAGCTCAAACAAAGTACTGAACTCAAACAGTAACAAAGAAAAAGTGAACCGGCCAGTTCGTTCAGAAAAAATCATGCAGTCACCAAAATTTCCCATAAGGCATTTCACCAATAGAAACACTCGGCACATTCATCACCCAATCATAGTCAAGTGCGTCATGAATAGTCGTTGATTAAGTCGAACATTACCGAGTACAAATGTCAAGTCATGAATATGTAATATGAAACCCTTGCCCAAGTTAAAATACAACACAAGGAATGCAATGAACATTAAATACAATAAATACAATGAACAATACAATAAATACAATGAACAATACCTCTTTGACACACTTCCCCCCATCGAAAATGACGTCCGCGTCATTCATTTCCGTTAGGGGTTAAGTTGAACGTTGGCCTGTAGTAAACTGATCATCACCTTACAGGCATCCTCCTTAGTTGAAGCAGAGATGTCGGACTCCACCAGGGACTGCAGTACATTAATTCTCGTTCTCCAATCAGATTGCCGCATCACGTAATCACTAGGAGTGTACCGATCAGGCGGTCGTCTCGTTCTGCTTGAACGTCGGAGTGTGTCACCACCGGATGAAACGCCTGCAACGTTGTCTCTATCATCCTCTAATACGTCAACAGCGTCAGGATCATCTTCTGCATCTAAAGAAGTGTGGTCGTCACCACGATCCGCCGATACTTCCGCAGCAGACACTTGGTCGTCACCGGTCAACTGGGAAGTTACGTCTGTTACGTTACAGTCTTCATCACCAACGGGTACGGTATCTGGAATCGCTGAGACTCCTATAGCCACTGGTGCACCCACGAACTCCAAATCTGTGGACTCGTCATCTTCCGAATCCGAGCATGTGTCCGAATGGTCAGCATTTCGAGCCCCTTTCGTAGGGCTACGAATATCAACATCTTTCTGTTTACGTTTACCGGTTTTCTCTGCAGGACCATCTCCCGTAATAACCCCAACAGGTAATAAATGATTACGGTGAAGCGTCCTGACGCGGTCAACACCGTCTTCCTTCTGTACTCTGTAGACTGGAATGGCCGAATTTGGTTGGCTGAGAACAGTGTATACCTCGTCTTCCCATCGATCAGCGATCTTGTGTTTCCCTTGGAAAGCCAACTTGCGTACAAGAACCCGATCACCAGGCAACACTGTAGCACCACGGATCTTGGAATCGTAACCCTTTTTCTGTCGTTCTCTAGCTTTCCGAGCTGCTTCAGATGCCACCTCGTAAGACGCTTTCAACCGGTTGCGGAGATCTTGAACATACTTGGTTAAAACCGTCTTACTGTCGTTACGGTGCAAACCGAACGCTATATCAATGGGCAAGCGCGGCTCCCTACCGAACATCAGGAAAAATGGGGATTGTGCTGTACTCTCATGGCGAATGCAATTATAGGCATGTACGAGCGGTCCAACATGTCGTTTCCAATCGTCCTTCTGGTCAGGCTGCAACGTGCCTAACATGTCCAGTAGGGTACGATTGAACCGCTCGCACATGCCATTACCCATAGAATGATAGGGGGTCGTGCGGGACTTCTGCATCCCAAGTAAAGTGCACAGCTCTGCTACAACTTTACCCTCAAAAATTGCCACCTTGGTCTGAATGCAAACGCTGCGGAATGCCATAGTGACAAATAAAGTAATTAAACAAACAATCCGCGGTTGTCTTAGCAGTCATATTGCGCGTCGGAATCGCTTGTGCGTATCTTGTGAAATGGTCGGTTATCACAAGGATGTGCTGAAAACCGCCTCTGGAAGTTTCCAACGTGAGAAAATCCGTACAAACAAGCTGTAAAGGTTGAGTTGTTGTGATTCCTACCAAAGGAGCACGCGGAGTGACATGAGCCTTCCTTTTCAAACAACGCGGGCATTGCTGAACCCACCTTTCGGCATCCCTTACCATCCCTGGCCAGTAAAAACGATCGCGCAAAATGGACACCAACCGATCTCTGCTAGGATGGCCCAGATCGTTATGTGCAGCTTTCAACGCTTCGGAGATAACCACCAGAGGCAAAACTAACTGGTCCCTGGTATTGCCATTCACCTCTACCCGACGATGCAAAATACCACGGAGCATAACCAATTTGTCAAAAGACCGAAGTATCTGCGCATGCTGCCAACCTAGAGGTAAACTGTCCTTCCTAGGTTTCTGTCGAGTCTTGACAAACTTTAACCATACAGAAAGTACCTTGTCCGTGGACTGTGCTCTTCTCCAGTCGCGATCTGTCATGCTGTTCAAGTCCTGTCCAATGTCAGCATCAAGCTCGTCCACCACAGTAGAAGACATACACATGGTCTCTACGAACGGCGTCACCGATACTCCAGCACACACAGCTTGGATACAATCTGCGGAGATGGAAGCCTGCGTTGTACAGCCGTCATCGAGCCAACATCCTGGCAGTCTTGAAAGCGCATCGGCGTCGACATTCTCTTTTCCAGCGCGATATTCGATGGTGAAGTTGTAGCTGGCGAGAGACGCTAACCACCTATGTCCCGTGGCATCAAGGTTGGCAGTCGTCAAAATGTACGTTAGAGGGTTGTTATCCGTTTTCACAACGAAGTTCTGTCCATAAAGGTAATCATGAAACTTCTCACAAATTGACCATTTCAAGGCAAGAAATTCCAATTTGTGCGCGCTGTAATTCTTTTCGGATTTACTCAAACCTCGACTGGCGTAGCATACAACCTTCAATAGTCCGTCCTGCTCTTGATAAAGCACAGCGCCTAGGCCTTGTCCACTGGCGTCAGTGTGGAGTTCGAACGGCAAGGAATGATCAGCATACGCTAGTATTGGTGGTGTAGACAAACTACGTTTGATCTCCTCAAATGATACCTGCTGCTCTGCATCCCACACCCACGTCTTGTTCTCTAAGGAAGGAGACGATCTCCGCCGCTTACTTTTAGTGTGTGGCGCCGGCATCAAATCCGTCAGCGGCCGCGCGATCTTCGCGAAATCTTTAATAAATTTTCTGTAGTATCCCGCGAAACCCAAAAAACGTCTAACATCTTCGGGATTTTTCGCAACGGGCCAATTTACTACTTTGTCCACCTTTTCGGGATCCGCCTCAATACCCTGTGACGAAACAATGTGTCCGATGTACCGAACTCTATCCCTTAGAAAAGAACACTTCTTCGGGGCAAGCTTCAATCCGTTATCCTTAAGTTTCTTAAACACTTGCTGAAGACGCTCCATGTGTTCCTCAAATGTTTTCGAAAAAATCAGAAGATCGTCGATGTATACGACACACGTTTTCAGATTGAGGTCACCGAGCACAGACTCCATTAAACGCTGGTACGTAGCAGGAGCATTGGCCAAGCCGAAAGGCATACGATTGAATTCAAAAAATCCCATAGGCCCAACTGTGAACGCGGTGCGCTGCTTATGATCTTCGGCTATCTCCACTTGATGGTACCCACTTTTGAGATCCAGCACTGTAAAATACTTCGATCCAGCTACACAGTCAAGTAATTCTTCGATACGAGGCAACGCGTAGGAATCTTTTACAGTACGCTGATTCAGCTGACGAAAGTCCACGCACATGCGCAAACGTCCATCCTTCTTCCTGGCAAGTACCACATTAGAGGCCCAAGGGGAATGAGAGGGACGAATAACTCCGCACATAAGTAGTTCCCGTAGATGCGTTCGAACCTCGTCAAACATGGCCGGTGGAATCCTTCGATGACGTTGCTTGAACGGCTGGTCATCGGTAAGCTGAATAGTATGATCTACAGCGGAAGTGCAACCAACGTCAACGTCACTTGAGGAAAAGATGCCAGCGTTCTCCAATATGAACTGCTTACAAACGTCCAGCTGCTCAGCGGACAAACGATCCGAAGCTATTTCAACTTCATCCAATGGATTAAACCCAGTCGAGGTCATGCTGTTGTCATTTTCCAGTAACTCCAATGTCACTGGCTGTATTTCGCACAAAATGGCATGAGGGCATATAACCATGATCCTGGCAGTCATATTCGATATTCGAACAGGAACAGTCTCCCTCCCCCGGAATACGTAGGGCGTAATCGTCGGAACAATGTCCAAATCAGAAGAAATGGACGCTGCCTTGGAAGACTCCAACAATCCACAAACCCGATGATATGGTAACTCTTCATCTGTATAACCAGTAACCGTAACCTCACTATTAGGAGGAATAATGACGTTACGACTTTCGCCACTCTTGACCAACGCCAGGCGGTTGTGATGACGATTTAATTCCCGCTCACGAAGTGTCAACGTCCGAAACGTCAGATACCATGGCGTCTCGAGTTTAGCTATTTGCAAGAAACGAACGCCGTGGACTTGACGACATTGGCTGAGAAAATGACACAAAACGTTGGTACCCAACAGTACAGGAGTCACTGAACTGTATCGGCTATCCGGAATAACAAGAAGGATGCTCCTCTCAGTCTGCGAGCCGTCCAATCCATCAACACCTACGTCGACCTCAATGTAGCCCAAATATGGAAGAGACAAACCATCAGCACATTCAACTTCCAAAATGGCGGACAGTTGATGTATCGGAATATGGGACAGATGAGAATTGTAAAACGCTTCGGAGACCGTGGACACTGTCGAACCGGTGTCCAACAAAGCTCTAGATGGAATATCGTCGATGGTCATGCGCACTTCGTTACCCATACCAACTAGTCCTTCTGGTAACGAAGATTCAGACTTAAACTGTTGTTGTTGTCGGATGGGGCAGAATACATGGCGACCTATCGTTTGCCCCTCCCCATAGGTCTCTGCCAGTTTAAAGCAACCCTAGAATGGTCCAAATTTACACGGCAACCCACTTCAAGATGGCCGACCTGTCGACAACGCCAATATACGGGCTCTTTTAATTCATATGTGCGGTCATAACCTTGACCCCTAGGTGGCTCGTAACCTTAACCCCTAGATGGCTCGTAACCTGGACTCCTAGGTGGTTGCCCTCTCAGTGGTTGACCTCTCAGTGGTTGACCTCTCAGTGGTTGATCTCTCAGTGGTTGACCTCTAGGTGGCTGGCCTGTGGACGACTGACCCCTATCTGTCCAGTGATGACCAGAAGTTTCACCTTGACCATCGGTCCTACAAGAGCGTTGTGGAGCAGAGAATTGCTGTTTATTCTGGATACCATCCTTTGTGTTATCTCCGCCAATTCGTTACTGAGGCGATGTACCATTCCCTTCAACTCCTTCAATTCTTTATTCTCAGTGTTGGCGGCCATCTTGGATGTAGCTATGGTTTTCTTGCCACGGTTCTCAGATTTACGTTGATCATCGTCATGTTCGACTTGCCGTAAAGCTACTCGCAGCTGATCAAAATCACGAATGGAGTCATATTTATGCCCAGATATATCTCTGAGAGATTTCTTCAACCCTGTCCAAAACATGGACCGGAGCATGTCATTAGTCTGTGCCAGTGCTACCTGTCCCTTCTCAACAGCTCGGGTCAAGATGTCCTCCAGACGACAACTCCAACTCGAAACATCTTCGTCGTCTCTTTGACGGGCACTGTAAAATTGAGCAAGGATAGATTCCTTTAACTCAACCGTACCATAAATGCTGTCAAGTTTCTCAAGAATAGCAATGACGCCTGCATTAGGCCCCAGTCGCATAGCAACTCTACCGGCCTCTCCGCGTAATGATCGTCGTATAGCCTGGGCCACAATCTCTTTACTCCAGGTCTTCTCTCGTAATAGACATCGGACCTCGTACCTCCAAAGATCGTAAGGAGTATTAGCATCCCCTTTACCCTGTCTGGTTTCGCCAGAGAAATTATTAAGTCGAGGTTGAAAGGAGCTTTGATAAACAACGGGTGTAGCTTGAGATGGTTCCACTTCGTGTTTAACAGTATCGCTCGATTGGCTGGCAGTATACGCTTTCATCCATGCAGCTAAATCTTGCGCAGAATCCGCTTTTGGTTTTACACCCAATTCCGCGAACGCTGCGCCGATCTGTTTCAACTCGTCCGATGTTAGATCTGCCATGACTAATTAATCGGAGAGAAGCGATACAGTGGGAATCAAGAAAGAATACGCAAGCACAGCGAGATGTAAAAAAAAGGAGAAAACTCGCGAGGCCGGTGAATACAAGTGAAGGTGATCACCACGGGGTAAATAACCAAGTATATATGAAAAGAAATGTTTAAGTTTTATACACGTTTACGGTCCTCGCTAAGAGTGAATATAGCGGCATTAACACGATCCGATTTGGAACGGCACATGCGCGGACGACAACACAATATAGGTTCTAAGTAGAACCGCTCACCAAGACAAACCGATACAAAGGGGAATAACCACTTACCACAACCACGTGGGTTGTTAGGGGAACCACTTATGACCGGAACTTATGCGAGGGGGGACAACCACTTACCACACTCACCTATCACCATGTACGACATCACCTGAAATATCAAACTTACCCAACCCACCCAATGATGTAAATGAATGCAACAATGATGTGAATGAATGCAACGATGGATTAGGTAAAGTTGTAGTCACGTCAATCAGTCTACTCATACACACACTATCAATCAAATTCACAAGTATGCATTCTGGGAACAGAAGAAAATTCCGGGCCTCTACTGCCAATTTTGTTTTACAAAGTACACATGCAATATACCAAATATAACCAGAACAAAAAAAACACAGTTACAAACAAAAAACTGAATACCGGTATGTTTAAATATTTACCCGCGGTTATCTTCATCAATAACTATCATAAATGTAATACATGCATTGTCTGAAAAAAAGGAAAATAAATTGTATGCACGTAACGATCAAAGCACAAGAAATAAAATGCACGTAATGACCGAGAAGTTTCTTCTTTTTTTTCAAAAAAAATGTTGGATTCAGTTCAATTTTTTTTTTCCAACTGATAGACACAAAAATATAAATGGCCAAAGTTTGATAGGGGACAAAAAAAAAGAAATGAAGCGCTTTTGTTCAAAATGCTAGAAAGAAAAGGACAAAAATACAGTTCACTTCAAATATGAGAATGAGGCCATATACTGGATTATCATTGGCCTGTCCTAACATTAAGTTAAATATAAAAAAAATAGCTGTAATATAGTAAGAGATTGTCTGATGTACTGTTCAAGCTGCAAATGTAATCACGAAATTCACACATCCACGCAACAAAACACAGTAAATGTAAATTCGCTGAAGTCTTCGCTTATTATTTTTTTTTTCAATGTCAAGTATACCGGTATCAGAAGCTGTGACGTCCAAGCTCTTGCAGGTTGTAACTAAAGATGCAGAAATGAAGATGTGATCTGGATATTCCCGCAGAGGAGTACAAGGCTTTGGGTCCAAGGTTATAAACACTCTTCAGTACGACGCTTGCTGTCCGGGAACCGTATATTAATCCATAACCTCGCTGGAGGCTCCAAAATGTAGAAGGTCGTTGGCCGTAAATGAAGAACCAAAACCCTGGTTTATGTCGTCGGCATGGATATTTATTCGGTTAACCCAGACTTAAGACCCTACAAACATACAAATATCACAAACGTAAGCATCACAGTCAAACAAGAATACAAATATATTTTCTGACGTTTTACCTATAGTTAAAATCCAACTCAATACCAAATACATCAATTCAATATATATTCTGGGTGTAAGACGACTCGAAACCCTCATAAATAATAATCTATAACCACATCACAAATTACATATGTTTCACGTTACATTATGGATACTGTACGCGTGCTGTGTTACAATCGAAATATAATCAGTTATAGATATGCTCAAGCCCGTACTAGAAAATAAATAACTAGAATGTATGTACGTCGCTTGAACTAACTATACCAAACCGTTTAACGCTGAGTTACGTAACAAGAAACCGATCTGGTAAATACCGCGCAAACTTACCCCGTCAATGGGACAGAGGCAAGTCCGACCAGCATCGTATACGGTAGCAAACCATTACGTAACGCCCAGTAGCACCCATATGTAACGCCTAGTATCACCTGGTAAACAAACATAGCTCCCGTTTATGGACGAAATATATCGTTTCGGCCACAATAACTTACAATAAATGTATATACTCAATACGGGAAATGCGAGCATCATAATTTATACTAGAAGAGAATCGTGTGGCTTATATGTTATAGAAATATATTACCAGAGGCAAATATGTTCGAAATATATATCACCCGCCCGTGGGACGTATGTACTCGTTTCAGTGAAATGAATGCTAGATATATTATCCAAAATTACCACGTTCAATATATGCTACTGAATATAAAAATATATATACAGAAATATTACTGACCTGATAATCCAATGAAGAATATCCAAACAAATCCAAACGAAACAAAACTGGCAGCAGAGCTCAAACAAAGTACTGAACTCAAACAGTAACAAAGAAAAAGTGAACCGGCCAGTTCGTTCAGAAAAAATCATGCAGTCACCAAAATTTCCCATAAGGCATTTCACCAATAGAAACACTCGGCACATTCATCACCCAATCATAGTCAAGTGCGTCATGAATAGTCGTTGATTAAGTCGAACATTACCGAGTACAAATGTCAAGTCATGAATATGTAATATGAAACCCTTGCCCAAGTTAAAATACAACGCAAGGAATGCAATGAACATTAAATACAATAAATACAATGAACAATACAATAAATACAATGAACAATACCTCTTTGACACACATAAAATGAGCCGCGATCGAATTGAATTTAAAATAAACGACGCTTTAAAAAAACTGCTGAAAGCACGGAAATATAAATGAACATGGACCTGCTAAATTCCAGTAAGAAATGGTAGTTATTCCCATGTAACATTTTGCAGCATGGCACATGGTAGGCCTAAATCCTCCAAATCAGAGCAATACCAACGTGATCAATATAGCCGATGAACGCAGGTATGTCAGGCTGACACATGTATGCTTAGCGGAGCAGTTCTTCAGTCTCTGACAGGTAACATATCCGAAATTACGCTTCGTGCTCACATGTGTCTTCATTATGTCACAAATCCATATATCCGTGGGATCCGCACCATCTACGCAATCAGTTGTTTGGTGAGTGACATATACAAAGGACAAATCATGATAATAATTTGAAGCTGTGTTGACCAATACATCTGTACAGTATGCCGAGTTTCTCTTCTCCAAGAAGAATCTATGATATTTCATTGATTTGTGTGCTCGTCTTTATTTACTTTAATGGGAAAATAGAGATGGAGCTAGTGAATTTTGTGGAGTGGATATCAGAGAGATGTGATGAATGAGAAAAAACATATGGCATATGAACCGTGTAGAATAGCATGAATTTCTGCATCGACAAAAATGAAACATCCCACTTACCATTGCTCTTGTGGCGGTTCTCTGTGTAAAGGCAACACATGGAGTTGTTAGGAATGCAATAGCACAGAGCTGATAAGACATAGAATTGGTAAGGACGGCTGTACATTAGGTTGTATGAGTCATCAACATGATCATACAGTACTGGACATCTCGCGTATATATAATTGGTCTCAGCAGTTTCCCTCGTTTTCTACTTAGAAGCCCCATCTGACACTCTGCTCAATCTGATTCCGTTTAACCCTTTATGGCACCCCACTCACCCCCCCCCCCCCCCCACCACCACCACCACCACCACCACCAAACTTGTCACCGCAGATGCCGAACGAAGATAACAAGAGAGATGAAGCTTTTTCCCACAATATATCTTGCGGTCAAGCCACCAGAAATGTAAAAAAAAACAATCTAAGATGGTCTCTCTGCTGATCTCATATTCTGAGACACATTTTGGTCAGCATTGTTCCGGGAAAACTACGAAATGAATTAGGAAATAATTATTTGGTCCGAAATAACATAATTTATTTCCAAGGCAAGCATTTTGAAGAGAAAATACGAAAACGTAACCCTTCAATCACACACTGAGGGCTGCTATTTTAGGTTTGCACATGGTCCTCTGCTCGGAGAGATATGCTCGGTCATATCTATATATAAACTCTGTATAAATGACGCAGTGAAGGATAAATATCCATCTTCATTGGATTTGAAGAAAACTACAGATAAAGACAGACTACAGGCACATCATATTTGGACCTATAACTCTATACAAATGAAGCGGACCTTCTCTCTCGTCGACTTCATGAAAAAAGAGATGATTACAATTTCGACATCGTAAACTATCCCTTTCTGGACAGTAATATTCCAGTGGGACCTGCATATGGCATATAGATATCTCGCCCAGTAGCATTTGCTAGATCCTGTGTTAAATGTGACGATTTTAATCAACGTCACAAAACATTGTTGCAGAAACTTATAAAACAGGGCTATAGCACCAAGCGCCTCCACTCAAAATTTCTCAAGTATGGCGATACATATCGCATGCTGATAGCAAAATAAGAGCCTAGCGTGCAAGTTTTATGGCGTTGCGTTTCGTAACTTGTGTCTAATTTCGCTTACCCCGGGGCTAGGGGCCGTATGAACCCATGTACTTCAAGATCCTCAAGGTGCTCATATGAATATCCACAATCAAAGCGTGACTGAAATATATCATTCTCTAGATGACGAATTTACAACGAATATTACGAATTAAGAATACTAATCAGCTATACGGATTTGACATTTTTGAAAACTGTTCAATACTGTTCTATGGAATAGGGAATAGGTTTTTAATGAGCGACGGCTGAATTATGAATGACGGACCAGACGCTTGTAATATGGTTGCTTTTTATGCGCCAAACGTCGTCAATTTTCCCCACCTCTTGCATATCGCTCCGATTTATTACCTGTATATGGTAGAATTCTGCTGGTGGACTGTTAGTCCCAGAGGCCCGCTCTCTGTAAATGTAGGTTTATTGTTTTCGTGCGAAATTTAAGCCGTACGACGTCGGGCATTACATGTTAGTTTTTCTGGGTATTCTTGTATTTACCAGGTTTGCCCCATGTTGAGGCGTTTACTCCATCAGACGTTCACGATCCTCATCCATTAACATTAGATGAGTTGTGTGAGCTGATCTGTTATCACAGCTTCCGAGCTAGCGTGTATAATTCCGCTTAAGCCGGTGTTAGGGGCCGTGTGGATACTTCAGAGTTTCATCATGAACACCTGCAATAAAAGCGCGGCTGAGATACTAAGATACAATATAATACAAGTTTTTCTTGGACAACTGATACCGGGTACAGTTGTCCCGGGACACCCTTCTCAGAAGTGGTTTTCGGGCGGAAAACCAACGTTCACCTACAGGCATCGTTGAAATTATACTTCACTGCTTCTTTCTTGTTTCCAATAATATTTTTTCGAATAGTGTCGCGTGAAAGTTCTTTAGATTATGTAAGTTGGAATTCCGTATATAGACGAGGGCGTATTCAAGATTACATGGCCTCAAAAATAGCAATGAAAGTACTAAGACAAGACAGTGTGATACGCAGGATGACAGGACCAAGACGTTTGGATTACCGCCAAATACGATGCTGTTGCATTGGAGAGACCAATCTCCGCTACAGTAGAGAAAATCGATCTACTGGGTTGTACTATATTGCCTTAAATGGCACGGTGTCTGAATCTTAGAACATATGAACCATCATAACATTCAGCAGCGCAAAATCATCCCAACTGACCTTTATCCTCTCTATCGAAATTTATCAGCTGCGGTATCTGGCATGTTTATCGCGCAGCTTCAAATAGTTGGGACAAGCCAACCATTCGTGATTGGGATGATAGTTGTCCGCAGCTTTACCAGGCTGTTGTGAAAATTACTTATCATAATGATTTTACTTTCAATCAGTTGTCAATTACTAGGCGAGTCCGCCGGTGAAATCTAGCATTTTCTAGACCTTCCCGGCTATGCAACCAACTCGATAGAAATTGTGATACATACTGAAGTGTAAGGTTATTCATCAGGGTCGAATATCACATGGACAGTTCTGCATAATGGGTAGTCGAGTTATAAAACGTGTTTAAAATGTGATGAAATATATCGGCATAACCAATTTACGCAATTACAACGGGTGAATATTGTGACATTTTCGAATGACATTAATTCATTGTCGAGGAATTCCTCTGCTTTTACGTCTGTGAAGATGTTGCAGGATATATATATACTACGGATATATACTTCTCTTATATGCGTTGTAATTGACACTTGCCTCGTTGGAAAGGATGCTGACCTTTCTCAATCCTGTTTTCAGCTAGCCTTCAATACGTTTATAGGAGTGTGTAAAGACGGGGCAAACGACACACAGTAGCTACGAAATGACAAGGTGTTCTATCTCTAAGAACTATGACGCTTGGGGTAACATGAATATATAAACTAGATAATCATCAAATATAAATACAATCAAATTTTTCAATACATTGATAGTACGCGAAGCTTAGTCACACTATGAAATCTAATAAAACAATCCCGTCAATATAACACAATGGAAACAAGAGAGTATTCCTGTTTTATCTTAAAAATACCGATGTTAATCAACGAATATAAAATGAGTGTATTATCGGATCATTTCTGACCAATACCATCTAATGAAAAAAATTCCCCAGCCATCTTATGATATGAATATAATTGAAAGGCTATTGATATGAATCCTCCAACACATTCTTTCCTGGTTCTGGCATTCCTACAGTACAGAGCTCTAAAAGGAATGTGCAAATACTTTTGCCAAAATTATCTCGTGTGCACGAGATAATATCTCGTACGTACAATATAAAATGAGTAGTTGTATAAATGGAGTCAAATAAGTCGTGCGTGTGTCACAAGCTGGTTAGTAATATGATTTTTCAAATGGTGACCTTTGACAGTAATGGTGATAGAGAGGTAGGGGAATCGATAATGTGTTAGTTTATCAAACAAGGTATGCTACTGCTCAAGAAATAGGGATGGCATGGAACGAAATAGAAGTTATTTGCAGCCAGGTATGAAAGATTTTCTCATTTGTCAGTCCAGTAAAGTACGAAAATCAATAACGTTACCAAATTTAGTAACGAAATGCCAATTTGAATGCTTCGCTACTGAAATCAATAGCAACTCACTGACCATGTTGGTGTCTGTTGTTGTTATTGTTGAATTACTTCCTGATTGTTCATTTTTACAATTTTGTTTATTATAAACCAGTTTTCCATGAGCAGAATATGCAACAATTACGTAATGTTTCTGCCGATTACCTTTCTCTCTTAGTTTTCACGCAACTAGACTTCAAATAAAGGTATGTCTATAATTTTCCGTTTTTCATTACTCGAACTTCTCACAGATTGTGGCTAAGTAACTTCATTAAACAATTTTCAGTGTGGTTCAATATGTCTAGAATGAAGTGGTGGCCTTCTTTAAGTGTCGAAATCCTTCGTTTGGAAGCGAAAAGGTTGCCCAAAACATGTCATGGTTCTTTCAGCTAAGGGAGATAACTCCTGTAGATGAATTTTTCTTCGTTACTGCTTTTAGTAACTTCTAAAATCAAATCCAAATATGTGTTACCTCTTCAGTAGCAGAATTTGGTGTTACTGGAAACAGTCCCCTTATTCAAAATTGTGTTTCGTTATTGTTTATAATATCGATCTGTTAGCTCGTTATCAAAAATAGTGACGTTAATCAATTTCGTACTTTACTGGACTGTGTATCAAGAAATATTTTCCTGGAACGGGGAATGTATATTTGTTAGGGACTTTCATTCCACCTGTATCCAAATTTATGAAAACACTTTACTGAAGATTCCTCGCATATACAACCCTGTGCATACATATAGTCGCATGTTCCATGTGCTGACATGGTGTTTTTGACAGGGGCGATGACGGATACAGACTTCACAGTTCATGTGAACTCACATGCCGCAGTTGTCTTGATTTGTACATTGAGCTGTCACTCACATCTGACGATCACAGAATTCATGTTTTCAATCCGGTGACTATATTATATCATCACAGCTCTTTAGTTCGTCTTGGGTCGCATGAGGTGATCACATGAATGGCGGCAATTTGATAGAGAAACACCATAACAGGCAGTTACTTGCGTGAACCACATTCAGTACATTCACTTCATATGAAGTGACCGATGTGAAGGTGCACGTTGTCCTGGTTAGCGTTTGTTCATCAGACAGCCATTACTGGAACAGGTTGCTCATCGACAACCTATACTGTTGTCAGCTGTACGGGGACACATATTATAGTATAGGTTGTCCATGGACAACGGGTATGTTGTCCAACAATATGAGAGGTTTCTTTGAGACAGTTTAGAAGTTGGAAACTAGTAACAATATTCTTTTGTTTATTAACGGTTTCATTTGGTTTGAAAACGCTGTTAGTATCTACAGCGGAACATCACCAGATAATAACAAAGAAGTTGTTATCCATAATAATGTGTTTGGTTACTTGATATGAGAGGTTTTCTAGTTTCCCCCCGATTTTACGTCGTTTTAAAAGTGATCCATCACCTGTGGATGGTTGTCCTGTATCATGGATCTAACGTGTTAATGGGCATACCGATAGTAATACCATTGTGCGCAACCACAACAATAATGCAGCGTTTCATTGTGATTGTTTCAAAAATACAGTGCCTGGAAAGATTTGTATACATCGACGGAGATGTGCGGCAGGGGAGATTCGTCTCCACTAGGAGTATTTTTATAACTTCTTGAGTTGGTGTGGGAAATTTCAGCTCCCTATCTTTGGGTCAAACTCTATCAGCACACGTGAAACAATCCAAGATGGCCGCTTAAATGAAGTCACCTTGACATCATATTCTGAAATTGCATTTTAAGCCAATTGTTTTCAATTTGAATTTATGAAAATTTCCCGTAAAAATTAGCTGATCAATTAGGAAATATTTGTTTGAAGTTGCAAAATGTTTTGGCATGTGGCTGTAGCGTACAGAAACTTTCAATTTAAAATGCTATGCGAGAAACGAACGACGAACTCCTGAAGAGGAGGGTCTTTGCATATCGCTCCAATTTGATCTCTGTATGATATCAACCTGCTCAGACATACAGGTGAAAACAACTCCAGGAACAGGGGGTTACCGCCCACTGTAATCATATACCGGGCAAAAAGGGTCCAGACAAATCTCGGACGAGATTTGATTTGACTGGCTTTGCGCAGATATGTCGAGATTTGTTTTGACTGGGTTCACGCAGCTGGGAGTTCATGCTTACATTGAGTCTGTTCGTATGATTCTCCAAGTAGAGCGTCGTGGGTATGTGCAAAATGTCAGTCACCTTTTCATTTTCTACAGGCTACCCGCCGGACCGGACAACCTGTACTGTGGAACAGCCATTATTGCCACAGAAACATCAGATCAAGGAAAATACCATTACACCATGACATACATAAAACCCTTGGTAGACTCGGATGAAAGGTACGGTTTCGTCCTATTCATGTTGAATCCGTAAGAACAGTAACAACTGATGGAAACTGTACATGTGTTATCAGTATCCTGACCTGATTTTATTCTCCAGTTACGGACATAACGCTCTATTCGATTTGTTCATTTCAAGTTATCGTTTAACCCTATCTGGCCTGGGCGATTTAGGGTGTACCGCAGCCTGGGGGTGGGGGGGAGGGGAGTACCCCCTATATATTTTTGCTATCGTTAAGGCTAGAGGGCTGAAACTTACCACAATATGTCATTGGGTCAAGCTCTACAAGAGAATGCACAAAAATTCAACATGGCCGCTATGATGACGTCACTGTGATGTCATTTTCAAAAAGAGCATTTTGAGACCATTTTTTGGTCAGAATTTTCGAATTTTTTATTTTTGTTTTTTCTTCGCAAAAACTGCATGATAAATTAGTAAAAAATAATCTGATATGAAAAAAAATGTTTACCCACTTTTCCATACACAAAAGCACAAATTTTGAAGAAATATGACGAAAAGACCACTTTTCTGGTACCCCACATAGCCGCTATTTTGAATTTTCCCATGATCCGCTGCTCGGGGGTCATGCAAATAGGCTCAAAATGATCCCAATATGATAGTCTAAAATGTCACGAAGTTTCAGCTCTCAATTTGTTGTCGTTCCGGAGATAGGAGCAAAAAACCAACAGAGAGAAAGTGCCCCCCCCCCCCCAAGGCCAGATAGGGTTAATGGATATGTGTACACATTCAAACATCAACTGAACTAATGTCTTTTACAAATTCTAGCTTTAGCACACAAAAAGAATCTGACGAACTGAGTCTTCTCGTTAAGTTGTTATGCAATTTCCGCTTAGTAATAGCCCTTTTAAGAACTTGCTCTGAACAGCCCTCATTCTGTTCACTGTACTATAACGTTGGAGATTTATCCCTGTGATTTATCACCTAGATATTATGGCCTGGGGGAACGACCGTGTGTAACAGGGCCAAACGGAAATTGGATTAAACAATACAAGATACGGAAGACGATAAAACTATGAATGATTGGTTATTTCACATTTATTAATGTCATGAAACTTAAATTGCCGGAACGACAGCGCTATCCAGATAATAGCGGTGGCAGCTCTGACAAACAGCCCGCTATCGGATTCAAGCATATTCCAATGTTGCTTCCTCGCGTTCCCGCAGGTGTATAGATTCAGAAACGAATAAAGAACACAAATACATTGTTGTGTAGTAACAAACATCGATAGATACACAGTAATGCTGTAACGCCGTCAGATCCCATGACCTGTTTCGTAAATTCGTAAATACCATACGTGATATACAAACACGATGATGGGTATTTAAACACGACAATACAAAGGCCATTAAGCTGTAATCGATTATATTACGTACATTTGTATTAAGAGCTGTCATTCGCAAATGATACATGAGACGGTTCTGTGATTATAGAGTTGAAGTACTACCATCCTTTCTCAAATTCTGTCATAATTATCGTACACTGACGACAAAACACGATCGTGGCGCTACGTTTCATAAATCATGTCTAACTCTGTTTAACTAGGGGCTGTGAGTCGTTTGAACAGAAGGATATATATCCACCTTCACTGGATTTGGAGGAAACTACAGGTAGCCTAACGACACATCATTTTTAGACCTATATCTCTATAAAATTGAAGCGGGTCTTCTTTCTCGTAGACTTTACGACAAAATAGATGATTACAATTTCGACATCGTAAACTATCCCTTTCTGGAGAGTAATATTCCAGTGGGACCTGCATATGGCATATGCAAGTCTCGACTTGCAGCATTCGCTAGATCCTGTGTTAAATGTGACGAATTTAATTAGCCATTATTGAAGAAACTTATAAACCAAGGCTAAACCACCAAGCGTCTCCACTTAAAGTTTTTCAAATCTGGGGATATATATCGCATGCTGATAGAAAAATAGGAGCGTATCCGGATTTGATATTTTTGGAACATTGTGATATCTTTCCGGCATCATTGAAAACTGTTGACCGCTTCTCTCTTGCTGGAAACTAGCTTATGTTCCTGTATAATATTTTTTTTAATGGTGCTAATGCTGTGAAACGGAATACGAAATGGATTATGGACGCAGAGATTCTTTGATCGAAGACGGCTGGATCATGAATGACGGATTTGACGCTTGTAATTTCAAGATCCTCATATTGTTCATATGAAAATCACAATCAAAGCGTGGCTGGGATACATCATACTCTGAATAACGACTTTACAACGAAACTCGTACGGATTAAGAATACTGATCAGCGATACGGATTTGATATATTTTGGAATATCATGATGTGTTGCCGGCATCCTTGAAAACTGTTCTCTCATGCAGGAAACTAGCCTATTTTTATGTATGCTATGATTTTTTATATTTATCTGGTGCTAAAGCTGTTATTTGAATTAGGCCTTTGGATAGTGGACGTGGAAATTCTTTAACCCTATCTGGCCTGGGCTTTTTGGGACCTGTTGTGGCCTGGGGGCGAAATGGCCTCCTAATTTCTTAACCCTTGAGCTAGGTAGCTGAAACTTTCCACACTATACCCTTGGGTCAATTTTGAAGAAATATGACAAAAACATCACTTTCTGAGACCCTACGTGGCCGCCATCTTGAATTTTCCCATGATCCTCTGCTCGGGGGATTCTGCAAATAGGCTCAAAATGACCACAATATGATAAACCATGAAGTCACGAAGTTTCAGCTCTCCATTTTTTATAGTTCCGGAGATAGCGCAGAAAATTTGGTACGGGGGGGCCATTTCGCCCACCCCCCCTCCCCCCCCCCAGGCCAGGTAGGGTTAATGGACGACGGCTGAATATTGAATGTCGGACGAGACGCTCGTATATTACATCTCAGTGGAGTTTGAATGAACAGACATAATCAAATCGTGACTGAGATACATATATCTCTAGAAATCGACACAGAAATTCATTTGAATAAATAATACTTCGCAGTGATATGGATTTTACGTGAAAAACATTGTGATGTCTTGCTGAAACTGTTGGCCGCTTTTCTCTCGCAGGTGACCATCTTGGGGGTTTTTTTGTTGTTTTTTCAGTTCATTCGTGTTTGAAATTGATGCCATCTGTCGTATAAATTATTGACTCGGAAATTCTTTTGTGGACGACGGTGAAATATGGAATGTCGGGCCCGAGCCCTAGATTTCTTGACCTGTGTTCCCACCCCCACCACCATTGCATGGGACCGCTTAATTAATTTGACTGGCTAACTCTGCATTCCAATACATATATACGGATGGGACTCAGTTTAACATAGGCAATTGCTTTTCTAACAGTTTATCGATACCGTTGTCAGTCTTGAGGGAGATAACCCATTTAGCGGAGGGTTCATTCGGTTAGTCGTCTCCCTTTATCATAAAAACTGTATCCATTCCTAGCATTAAATCGCTTGACTTAGAAATCTTTACAAAGCTGGTTTCCTTTTTACAGATCCCAAATGCCAATAACTAGAGAACAACAAGTAATCGTATGTACAAGATTAATCACAAATAGGAAATGTACTTACACGACACTCGCCTATCAAAGAAGGGTATAAAATAAAGTCCCGTAATATCCGGTTTTTAAATCTCGAGACGGAGACCGATACCGCAAACACAGGTCCGAACAGATTTTCAAAAGGGAACACTTCAGTTTCGCATAAATATTATAATATTTGGCTTAATACGAGCGTCTCGTCCGTCATTCAATATTCAGCCGTCGGCCATTAAAGAATTTCCGCGTTCATAATCCAAATTCATATAATAATAACACTTGCACCAAATTAAAAGGCTAAATCATAGTATACATAAAAACTAGGCTAATTTCTGCAAGAAAGAAGCGGTCAACAGTTTTCAATGATGCCAGCAAGACATCATGATGTTCCAAGAATATCAAATCCCTATGGCTGATCAGCACTAATAATCCATATGATTTTCGTTGTAAAGTCGTTATCGAGAGTATGATGTATTTCAGTCACGCTTTGATTGTGATTGTCCATATGAACACAATGAGGTTCTTGAAACACATAGGTTCATACGGCCCCTAGTCCCGGGTAAACGGAATTAGACGCAAAAACGTACCGCAGTAGTAGGAAAAGTGGAAATTGCCTCTTATTTGTGGCGCGCTCACTTCCGGTTGAGTGGCGCGCTGCCCTCAACCAATCAGAAGCGAGTATTCTGACCCGGTGCATTATGGGGCATATCCAAGATGGAGGCGTCTGTCTTCTGGTTCAAGATGGCGGCACGTCTGGTCTTGGAAACTGACAATTTTGTCCGAATTTGGTCATCTGGTGTCGAAAACTGGACCTTGTATGGGTCCCGACACGTTTTGGGATCTAGGTGGGCCACCCATGGTCCTAAGGAGTCATATGAGGTATCAATGTGAAGCATTCGTGAAGGCGCATCTGATGGGCTGGGTGTGGGGTTGAAAGGTCGTCATTCTGCGCATGCGCGGTAAACCAAGTGTATGGAAATAGACGTTTTGGGGTCTAGGTGGGCCACTAATGGTCCAATGGAGTTGAGTGAGGTATCAATGTAAAGCAGTCGTGAAGGGGCATCCGCCTGGACTAGTGTGTCGACCGTTTTCGACATTCTGCGCATGCGCAGACAGGGAATTGTTGGAAAAGTGCGTTGGAAGGAACGTTTTGGGGTCTAGATGGGCCACTAATGGTCTGATTGAGTCGAATGAGGTATCAATGTGATGCATACGTGAGGGCGCATCCGCCTGAGTGGATGGGTGTTAGGAATATCGTCATTCCTGTATCAGCATCCGCCTCAACGGACTCCTCGGAGTCTTCAATCCCATGTATATTTTTCTGGTGTCGCATCATATCGTAATGTCTGGTGAACGTGCGTTCGCACTCAGAGCAAGTATAAGCCATGTTGACGGTTGAACGTCGACTGTGCGTGTTTTTGGAAATACGCTTGCTTTTATAGACAGTAACACACATCAACGCTTAGCTTAACGCTTCAACGCCCTGGTGAATTAGCTCAGAAGCTCTGATTTTCATGGAATTGACACCAATTCATCGAAATGCAGTGACGCCCGTCAACGCCCGTCGTTACGCCTTAACGCCCGTCTCAACGCCTTAACACACTTTCGTAACGCTTTATCGTCGTTTAATGATGCGTTCGAACAAATGTTTCTTTTGTGCTATTGCTCTGACATACGCCGCTTTCCAGTTCATGCCCGAGGTTTTCAACATCGACGCTGTTCTTTCAATTTCCATATGGACTGGGTCCTTCTCCAACAATTTCATATGGATCACGAGGTCGACATACCGCAGACGTAAAGCCCGTCGTAGTCTGGGTGCCAATCTGTTATGGGCTAAAATTGCGGCTTCCTCTTTCAAATACCCTTTGCGTTGAAACTTGTTTTCTGTGGCCCTCAACGTCTTGCCCATCTCGAAGTTCATACTTTCTTTGAACAAATCCTTCCATAGCCTCGAGTTCACATTATGTTCATTCCCTTGTACGGGTTTGAGTTGGTCCTTCATGGTTGGGTGATATTCCGGGACTGATGGTTTGAAGGGGACCCGCTGTATGGGGGTGGGTTGCCGCTGCTGCTCTACCAGATGTGGACTCGGTGGATGGTGTCGGGGTATATGACGTTGCGGTGATCCCTCGCCGGGTAACAGGTGGGTCGTCAGCCGGCGATCTTCGGGGGTATGGGCTTTTAAATCTACGAATAGGTAGCCGTACGGACGACTTGTTGCCCCTTGAAACGCCTGCATGAAATGGTCGATGTTCTGAGGATAAATTCGACTACCAAACACACGGATTTGTACTCTGTCAATGGGATTGGAGAACAACACAAAGTATTGGCAGTTCAAGGCAATATCTCTGGACGCCTTCCGTTGAGGAAAGAGATTCTGGGTCAAATAGATGACGGACAGATTCCTATGATGGGATCCTTTAGTAAACAAGTCGGCAACGTGTGGATTGTCCTTGGCCGCACTCATCAGATCATCTAGCACTACCACGTTGGTCTGCTCGAGGTCAAAGTAATACGGTTCGTCTATGTCGTGAGGAATCCCTGGGACGAAACTCACATTCTGTAATCGCGTAGTTTCGTAGGCGGGCTGCCATTGGCTATAACACCAAACAACACGTGTCGGAGCTGGGGTTGCCACACCTTCCTCTAAGAACTTCTTCACCCAGAACGTCTTTCCACATGCCGTAGGGCCGCTCACCGTCATCGTATAGGGATGCTCTACTGCACTTGTTGGACCTATAGCGGGACTCGGCGGTGTCTCTTGGTTGTGTTTGCCTTGAATGTGCCAGAGCATACTATCGCGACGAGAGAAAGTTCTCTGACAGAACGTACACGTACACGACATGTTGATCTGTCGACCAATACATAAGGACTGATGAGGGACACATGTTCATTCTTATATGTACAGACACCAACACCACCACCACACACTACCACCACACACACACACCACCACCACATTCCACCACCACCACCACCGGGCGTTGACGGGCGTCAACGCCCGGTGGTGGTGGTGGGAGCTCTCGTGTGGCAGAGCTCTTGGATCGGAGCTCTTGGAGCTCAAAGCGTGTGGAGCTCAGAGCTCGGAAGTGACATTTGCATATGACCTCTGTGAGGTCACTTCCGCTTCCGTTCACGTGACCGGAACTGACCTTTGACCCGTGCGCGCAATTTTTATCCGGTATTGCTAGCGCGCGCAGGGGTCAAAGGTCAGTTCCGGTCACGTGAACGGAGGCGGAAGTGACCTCACAGAGGTCATATGCAAATGTCACTTCGCAGCTCTGAGCTCCACACGCTTTGAGCTCCAAGAGCTTCGATCCAAGACCTCTGCCACACGAGAGCTCGCACCACCACCACCGGGCGTTGACGCCCGTCAACGGCCGGTGGTGGTGGTGGTGGTGGAATGTGGTGGTGGTGTGTGTGTGTGGTGGTAGTGTGTTGTGGTGGTGTTGGTGGTGGTGTCTGTACATATAAGAATGAACGTGTCCCTCATCAATCCTTATGTATTGGTCGACAGATCAACATGTCGCGTACGTGTACGTTCTGTCGGAGAACCTTCTCTCGTCGCGATAGTATGCTCAGGCACATTCAAGGCAAACACAACCAAGAGACACCGCCGAGTCTCGCTATAGGTCCAACAAGTGCAGTAGAGCATCCCAATACGATGACGGTGAGCGGCCCTACGGCATGTGGAAAGACGTCCTGGGTGATGAAGTTCTTAGAGGAAGGTGTGGCAATCCCATCTCCGACACGTGTTGTTTGGTGTTATAGCCAATGGCAGCCCGCCTACGAAACTACGCGATTACAGAATGTGAGTTTCGTCCCAGGAATTCCTCACGACATAGACGAACCGTATTACTTTGACCCCGAGCAGACCAACGTGGTAGTGCTAGATGATCTGATGAGTGCGGCCAAGGACAATTCACACGTTGCCGACTTGTTTACTTAAGGATCCCATCATAGGAATCTGTCCGTCATCTATTTGACCCAGAATCTCTTTCCTCAAGGGAAGGCGTCCAGAGATATTGCCTTGAACTGCCAATACTTTGTGTTGTTCTCCAATCCCATTGACAGAGCACAAATCTGTGTGTTTGGTAGTCGAATTTATCCTCAGAACATCGACCATTTCATGCAGGTGTTTCAAGGGGCAACAAGTCGTCCGTACGGCTACCTATTCGTAGATTTAAAAGCCCATACCCCCGAAGATCGCCGGCTGACGACCCACCTGTTACCCGGCGAGGGATCACCGCAACGTCATATACCCCGACACCATCCACCGAGTCCACATCTAGTAGAGCAGCAGCAGCATACTCCCATACAGCGGGGCCCCTTCAAACCATCAGTCCCGGAATATCACCCAACCATGAAGGATCAACTCAAACCCGTACAAGGGAATGAACATAATGTGAACTCGAGGCTATGGAAGGATTTGTTCAAAGAAAGTATGAACGCCGAGATGGGCAAGACGTTGAGGGCCACAGAAAACAAGTTTCAACGCAAAGGGTATTTGAAAGAGGAAGCCGCAATTTTAACCCATAACAGATTGGCACCCAGACTACGACGGGCTTTACGTCAGCGGTATGTCGACCTCGTGACCCATATGAAATTGTTGGAGAAGGACCCAGTCCATAGGGAAATTGAAAGAACAGTGTCGATGTTGAAAACATCGGGCATGAACTGGAAAGCGGCGTATGTCAGAGCAATAGCACAAAAGAAACATTTGTTCGAACGCATCATTAAACGACGTTAAAGCGTTACGAAAGTGTGTTAAGGCGTTGAGACGGGCGTTAAGGCGTAACGACGGGCGTTGACGGGCGTCACTGCATTTCGATGAATTGGTGTCAATTCCATGAAAATCAGAGCTTCTGAGCTAATTCACCAGGGCGTTGAAGCGTTAAGCTAAGCGTTGATGGGCGTTACTGTCTATAAAAGCAAGCGTATTTCCAAAAACACGCACAGTCGACGTTCAACCGTCAACATGGCTTATACTTGCTCTGAGTGCGAACGCACGTTCACCAGACATTACGATATGATGCGACACCAGAAAAATATACATGGGATTGAAGACTCCGAGGAGTCCGTTGAGGCGGATGCTGATACAGGAATGACGATATTCCTAACACCCATCCACTCAGGCGGATGCGCCCTCACGTATGCATCACATTGATACCTCATTCGACTCAATCAGATCATTAGTGGCCCACCTAGACCCCAACCCTTACAAAAAAATCTTATAGGATCCTATAAGATAAAATCGTATAGGATCCTATAAGATTTTGGCCCAAAATCCTATAAGATTTTTTAATAGGATCCTATAAGATTAAAATCCTATAAGATTGAAATCCTATAAGATTTTTTAATAGGATCCTGGAAATCAGGATCCTATAAGATTAAAATCCTATAAGATTGAAATCCTATAGGATTTTTTAATAGGATAAAAATCTTGTAGGATTTTTTAATAGGATCCTATAAAATTTAGTTATGGAATGGATTCTTAGAAATCTACAGGATATAAAGTTTCTATAGGAATATTTGGATGAATGATATAGGTCATCTTTTATAGTAACTCCACGAAATACAAAATGCCCCTGTGCTGTAAAATAGTAAATACATCAGAAAATGTATTAGCATAAACATTGCTTGTTTTGGATGTAGCACAGCTATGTTAAAGATAATCTGGTAAATAACTAACGCATAGAAAGAAGAACAAACAAAAACATATAATAAATATTTCTTTATTATGTACATGTGCACTTTTGAGATATAAACGGAGGAACATATGAGGGCATCATAATCTCTCCATCAGTTTTCCGTACAATTTCTGCTCGCCATTCAGTTTCGACTTCATTGCTTCCCGAATGACTTTCACGGAACTTGGGAATTTCTTCAGGCAGTAGTCTGTAAGAGAATGAAATAATTTGCAGTTAGCCACTGAATATCAATATATTCAATCACAACATTTCAAACTATAAGCTATCAAAAACATGGTCATTGAACTTGGGATTAATTATCAGATGTTTGGAATATTTATGAAGAAAAGTTTTTACGTTGGATGGCTTGATCTTTTCTTGGTCAATTGCAGGCTTAGCCTCTACCTCTCTTGTCGCATTGGGTTTCATCCCTGTCAAAGTATGGGAGGCCATTTCATTCCTCATGAACAATGCACTCATTAGGTCCATGGTCATCTTTCTCGGATGAAATAAAAGATACAAAATGTGTACTGACAATTGGATTGATAATATTCAGTCAGAATGTTAATAGTCATAAATTGCAGAATCATGTTGACAAAGGATCAAATCTCATTGAATTATTATTTACTAAGATTAATTACATTAAATGATTATTTACAAGTGATCGCTTGTTAACCATTAAAAGTCAGTGTCATTTAATATGCATTTTAATGGTTAGCAAACTTGCAAAAACACAAATTTAAAATCTTACCAGTAAATATAGATGAGACAATTAATGAGAAATCTTCTCAATGGTCAAAATAATTAATTATTTGATAATAGCCTAGGGATTCAGCTGAATAGTCATGATAGTTGAATTTATACTTACATCATCTGACTCGTCATAAACAGGTGCCACTGGAAGGTTTCCTTGTCGCTGCTTTTTTAACTTCTCAAGGATGTTGTTTGGCTCATTCTTCCGGGCATCACAAACTGTCTTGCTCATCTTCTTTGTTAATGTAGGCTCTCTGATCTCCTGTGGGGAAAACAATTATTACCATATCATATTGCGATTTATTTCGAAAATAAACTCAACAATTTTCAAATCAATTGTGTACTAACTTTAAATATTGAAATAAGCAATGTGAAAATGCAATGCAATGCGTAACCAAACAACCTGGAAATTCTAATAAATGACATTTGACTTCGTTCAGATAATGTGTATGAAAGAATGTACAGTACACGATACACTCCCCCCCCCCCACCATCACAATTGAAAAGTACATACATGTGTAAATGGGGTACAACACGTATTAAAGTTCAGGCAACAATACCAATTTACGTTTATATTGATATGTAAGAGGAATACGATGGAGTGTTGAATGGAGTGAACAATGGACGATACTAACCACAATTTGTAGCATCATATAGATCAGCCCTTAGCTCGACAAATTAAAGCATCCCAAGTTCGGGTTGTCAGGAATAGTACACACCACTGGTACACTAGGCCTACCCGGAACTGGGCAAAGCTGTGTTGTAAGTGTATTTGTATTCCTTCGCCAGAGTCCACAGTGAAGCTGTGAACGTCATAATAAAAACATCATTGATAAACTGTTCATTATGGTGGGGTGAGGAGAGATGCCATTTGACAGGACAGGAAGCTCAGACTGTGAAACCGACAGTATGAAATAAAAGCCAGGACTTGAAAGAATCACAAATCAACTGTTATCAATTCATTCATATGTTATGCCAATTTTTTCATGTAAACATCTGAAATGGCTTGACTATTGAAGGTAGAAGGTATACCAGTACAGGAAATGACACAATGAGATTGTAAAAACACCCCCTTCTGGGTTTCTCACATTGAACTGTGCAAAGAGTCACCCAGCATGGTTAATCCCTTACACAATGGACCACTAAAACAAACTGGTCTATTCTTGTGAGGTTGACCGGTTATTTTAATTAACAAAATATACATGTCTGTTCAGCTATTGAAATATATGTTAGACAGCATTTTATATCTAAGGTTAATTACACTGGGCTTAATAAAAGTACATGCCTAACTATCCTACCCATAAGATTAGAGAAAACGAGAAAATCAACCAACAAGCCCTTTCTTTCATAAATCGGTGAGATAAATAAATCTTTCCAAGGCAGTATAATGTTTTGGTTGTTGTATTTACAGTGTAATATACAAACCTGACAAAGTTACTTATATAACTAAAATATATTTTAAACTAGTCCAAAATATTCCAGACTTAACAAATGGAGACTTTAGAATGCTATTTTAGCCTACAAGTTGCAAAAGGTACTTACCATCAATCTGAGTCCGTTCCATCAGCCATATATAATCGGAAATATGACTTTTACTGTCCTCAAATCAGTCCGCTAAATAAAATCTTTCTTGTCTCTGTGCAGCGCCACCTAGTGTGAACAAGCAGAGTTATCTCCCCTCCATTTGAAGTAGAGAGATTTTGTAAATACCATTTAGATTGGGAAACCATTTGAACTGATCAGAAGTTTATTCATTCATGAGAATCTTCAAGTAGTTGAATGATAACAAAACATATTTCATAATGAAATGATGACAATCAAGGTTTAAGGGATGTCTGCTGGTGATTTTTTCTTGGCAGCAGTTTTTGCCAGTTTGAGTTAGATTAAGCGACAGGGATTTCCTTTAAAAGTCTTCTAGCTGAGAATTTTGTGCAGCAACGTTCATCCAATTTGATAAATTTTGAAAGACATTGTGATTGTCTCCAAACAGTTAGAATATAGGAAAAAGTTAAATACTATTTATGTAATTTTTTTGTGAATAGGATTCAAAACCTGGGCTATTCCCTTTGTTTTCTAGGTTATCAAATGGAGCATGGGTCCGTCTTTTTAACAGTGTCAACAGCTAAACAATGCACACCGACCTATATTCCTCATATTACACAATTATGAATGCAGCAACACACATTATTCGAAAAGTTAATTACGGACATCCTTCATTCAATTTTAAATAAAACTTTAATTCAAAACAATCAAATATTCAAAACTTCATACATTTATTCCAATTTTAATAAATTTCAGATGAAGATTATTAGTGAATTCGATTTGAGTTAGAATATTTAAATTTAGTTTTCAGTGACCTTGCATTTGTTTGGATATCGAACTATGATGGATGGCAATTCGTTTTTTTGTCAATTTTTATTAGCATTTCCTAAGTGACATTTCAAAATACTTCACAGTCAAATATCAGCATAACGATAGAATATTCACACAATATGAAAATAAAATTAATCCTTCAATTCAATTGTAATATAGTATAGCTATTGAAAATATTAATCATGAGTTTGTATTAAATTCAAGTTAAAATTTAAGATAAATTTCATATGAAACTACCAAAATTGATATTTGATGCCTCATGAGCAGCAGATTGGAGATTTGTGGTACAAAATCTCTCTCTCCAACTGCGAGCAGCCAAATATGGAGAACATTACTTGGGTGTTGTGAACTGATATTGGATTGTATATGATCATATAAAATTGCAAATCCTATAAGATCTGGATCATATAGGGTCCAAAATACTACTTGTGTTGTGGTTATTCATGGATCTGTCCTGATTAAGCAAAAACGCATTTTAGATATATTTGTCTTGACTGAAGACCGCATAAACATCACTCTCTAAAAACGTTAAATTAGTTTTTCCCAAGAAGAGTGGAAATTGATCCCACTCAAGTTGAATGAAGTCCAGTATCAAGTTGGGTGGATTTTCCTTATTAAGTCAATAAATCGCTGAAGTGGTGAGCAAAATAATGTTTGGGTGAAATTACATTCAATTACTTCAGTGAAACGCACTTAATTTGTGTGAAATAATTCACTGAAATACTTGAGCGGGATCAATTTCCACTCTTCTTAATATCATCAATACAATTGATCCTATGGAGTGTCATATTAAATCCAATAGGATTATTATATTTCTATCCTATTAAATCCAATAGGATTTTTAGAATCTTATAGGATTGTTTTTAGAATCTTATAAGACTTTTCAGAATCTTATAGGATTTTTCAGAATCTTATAGGATTTTTTAGAATCTTATAAGATTTCGAATAATCTTATAGGATTTTTCAGAATCTTATAGGATCCTATAAGATTTTTTTGTAAGGGAAAACGTTCCTTCCAACGCACTTTTCCCACAATTCCCTGTCTGCGCATGCGCAGAATGTCGAAAACGGTCGACACACTAGTCCAGACGGATGCCCCCTCACGACTGTTTTACATTGATACCTCACTCAACTCCATTGGACCATTAGTGGCCCACCTAGATCCCAAACGTCTATTTCCATACCCTTGGTCTACCGCGCATGCGCAGAATGACGATCTTTCAACCCCAAACCCAGCTCATCAGATGCGTCTTCACGAATGCTTCACATTGATACCTCATACGACTCCTTATGACCATGAATGGCCCACCTATACCCCAAAACGTGTCGGGACCCATACAAGGTCCAGTTTTCGACATCAGATGACCAAATTCGGACAAAATTGTCAGTTTTCAACACCGGACGTGCCGCCATATTGGATATTCCCCATAATGCACCGGGTCAAACTATTCGCTTCTGATTGGTTGAGGGCAGCGCGCCACTCAACCGGAAGTGAGCGCGCCACAAATAAGAGGCAATTTCCACTTTTCCTACTACTTACCGCCATAGTTCTTGCAAGCTACGTTCGTAGTGAGTGAGTTAGAGGTTAACGTCTCGTGCAGCGCTATTTCGGTCAAAAAGGGACGATATAACTAACTGCGATATGATTAGCTGGACATCGTATTTTGCTATCAGCAGGCGATATGTATAGCCAAATTTAAGAAACTTCGAGTGGAAGCGTTGAAGTTTTATCTCTTTTTTTACAAGTTTCTGCAATAATATTTTGTGGCATTGATTAGAATCGTCACATTTAACACAGGATCTATCAAATGCTACTAGGCGAGATATGTATACAATATGAAAAGATATTCATTGCTGAACAAAATAGGCGCAATTTTATTTACATACAATTACAACACATATAAGGGAAGTGGGAAGAGGTGCCGACATACTGACTGCGTCACATGACTTCACAGAATAGTCTTCTGGTTAACCTATTCTTAAGCACATACCAAGAATCTAACGATTCGTGACATGTGTTATATCTCAGGCAGGCTTTTATTGTACCTGTTCATGTGGCAACTTGGATGATATGACCACACGGCCCCTAGTACCGGCATAAGCGGTATTAGATACAAATCTAGAGAGCTATGATGGAAATGCTCTGACAACTCGTATACTGGTAATTGGTGAGCTGTTTCGCTGTGACAACTCGCACATTGGAGATTGGTGAGCTGTATCGTCGTCAGATGTAAATGACGGCATTTAATACAAAAGACTAGCCTGTAAGGCCCGATGTCGACCCAGCATCAACTTCCCACAAAATGCCAACATATATCAAAGACCAAAAGGTCTGTACAGGGGGCGGGCCTCGGGGACGAAACGTCCACAAGCAGAATCTCGCCATATACAGGAAAAAATTACAACACATATAAGGGAAGTGGGAAGAGGTGCCGACATACTGACTGCGTCACATGACTTCACAGAATAGTGCTCTGGTTAACCTATTCAAAAGCACATACCAAGAATCTAACGATTCGTGATATGTGTTGTATCTCAGGCACGCTTTTATTGTGCCTGTTCATGTGGCAACTTGGATGATATGACCACACGGCCCCTAGCATCGGCATAAGCGGTATTAGATACAAATCTAGAGAGCTATGATGGAAATGCTCTGGCAACTCGTATACTGGTAATTGGTGAGCTGTTTCGCTGTGACAACTCGTACATTGGAGATTGGTGAGCTGTATCGTCGTCAGATGTAAATGACGGCATTTAACACAAAAGACTAGCCTGTAAGGCCTGATGTCGACCCAGCATCAACTTCCCACAAAATGCCAACATATATCAAAGACCAAAAGGTCTGTACAGGGGGCGGGCCTCGGGGACGAAACGTCCACCAGCAGAATCTCGCCATACACATGCTGTTGTCTTAGCACCATCTCGATGTAATTATAATCACGTGGGAACACACAGAAAAGTCCAAACATTTAAGATTTTGTTCATTCAGATGAAAATTAACTGCGTGACTCACTTTTTTTAAATTTATCTTTCCAAGAACCTGTGCTATTTACGTGTTATCTGAAATTGAAGAAAAAAACTAATTTATTATGCTCATTCGTATATGAAAGAAATACAATTTTATGGTTACACAGAGGTTTTCCCCATGATTATGTGCTGACCCTGGATTTTCATGTCATTTTATGGTACGTATAATAGCGCTGATTCTCTATTGTAACGGATCTAGGACATTTCCCCTCTCGGATCGTTCCCCTCCCGGATCGTTCCCCTCCGGACATCCCGGATATCTCCCTCCCGGCAGTTTACCCTCCCGGATATTCACCCTCCCAAACATTCTTAGGAAATAAATCTACAAAGTCAAATATAATTTGTACATTCTTTATTTGATCAAACATGGGTACTATAGCGCATTAAATAGATAGATAGCATATAGATAGATAGCATATATATAGCACATCAAGATAATTTGTTCAGTTTGATTAATTACTGCTATATCAATATAAAATATATACTTTGGTATCAGCTATATATGAAAATCTGATACAAAATCGTCAATTGATGCACTAATTATCCTAGGTACTGAATTCACTGCCATCGTATGCAGTGACCTGCAGCATGACCTGCGCTATTGTCTTCACTCCGTCCCTTCGTTCTTCACAAATGTGTTTGAGTCTTTGTTGCAGTTGTATGGTAGCCCTGCGTTGTTTTCTTGGAAGGCGACCGGCTGTGTCCTGCAGGAGAGCAGTGGATACGAGGGCATGATCTTTCCGAGGTGATCTTAAGAGGGTGAAAAAGGATGGATGCTGGTGTCCAACAAGTGTCTGGAATCCAACATTCCAACTCTCACACAGATTATTTGTTCGGTCCTCACCGGTAAGGGTAATGTCGTTGACATTCCACATGGCGGGGGGAGGGGGATGGTAGGTGACGAACACGAATTGGTGGAACAATTTCATTGGCAGCAGGGGGACGCTGGATTCTACGATAAGTTCCGGAGACGTAGGTTGCATCAAAATAGGTCAGCAGAGAGTCCCATCCGTGAGGCGCGTTGTCTCTGAGATGGGTTATTCCATCTGTCACATCTTTCAATGGCAGGAAGGCCAATTAAGGCGTCAAGTTTTCCGCAGAATAACTTTACGTCATCTTCCGTCTGGTAACTATTAATCAGCTCCAGGCCTTGTATCTTCCTCCAGGTGCTCTGTGTCAGGCAAAAAAAAAACACCCTTGTGTAGTTACATGTTGACCCAGGATGGAATGTGTGGCATTAATGCTGGCCTGTTCAAAGTCTGAAACCACCATTGTTGGATCGGGGGTGAAGCGTAGTTGGTCGCACTTGTCGAGAACTGCCTGTAACATCTCTTCGTGACATTCCTATATATATAAAATATATAATTGATACCAAATATATATATATATCAAAATCTTAATTTTGATGCTATATATATATATATATATATATATAGTAGAAATTCAGGAAAAGGGTCAAACGTGAAGATAAATTGTTTGAAAATAGAGAAAACGCCGACACGCTCACATTGCTCTAATGCGCATTTCTGCTGTTTATTCAGCTTCTTCAGAGAGCATACTCACGGTATGTCAGATCGTAACAGTTTTATAAGGTACAGTGTTGTATAACATTGTCCTTGGTGATCGTATCCAATATACGTCATGAAAGATACAATTATTTCTATATACAGATTATTCAAGTATTGCAATAATAGTACAGCCCTATTAAAAGGGAACACAATAACTTAATGGGGAGGATTAAAGCATACAATCTTAATCCGTAATGCTTGGAAAAGTAGTACAATAATACATCTGGTAAATGCAAGTACAAATCAATGAAGTCAATCTATACAAGTATATATAATTGGTATCAAATATATATATATCAAAATCTAGGCAGCTGCATGTATAATACCCATGTTTGATTGAATAAAGAATGTACAAATTGTATTTAACTTTGTAGATTTATTTCCTAAGAATGTTTGGAAGGGGAAATATCCGGGACGGTAAATTGCCGGGAGGGGAGATATCCGGGAGGGGGGACGTCCGGAGGTGAACGAGCCGGGAGGGGAACGATCTGGGAGGGGAAATGTCCGCACACCATTGTAAGGCCTGACTGAGTTGGAGGATGTCCCAGCCGGAAAGATAGGAGAGGGGTATTCCGCCGCTCCTATTTATTTTCACCACCATTGGGGGTAGTGGGCTGAAGCTTTCAATACTATATGTTTAGGTGAAGCTCAAATTTGACATTTTTCGCTAAACAAAATCATTTAATATGATGGTGAATCTTTATACTCATGCAATAAAAGTGCGAGAATGGGAATAACTAAAGGGATTATTAAGAACACCACATATCATTCATCTCAATAGTATACACCGAAAACTATTCAACGGTACTAAACATATGCAATCATAACAAAAGGACAAAGAACCAATATACCCTGAGATACTCAGTCTATTTGGACAGGGAGAGTCCACCTGCAACATCAGATCTCGAGAAACGTTATGAAGATATAATTATAAAACGAAAATTCAGTGTAAAAAATTAATAATAACAGTAATCACCTGCATTACCTGATGATGCAGAAGTTGACCTAATATTTATACTATCATATGAATGTCTCATGATAAAAATGCCTCTTATAGCGTTGTTTTGAAAATATTTTACATAATTTTATACAAACCGTATTTAAAATATCGTTTTGTCTTGTCACAAACCATGTTCTGTTGCCAATCTGTTACGTGGACCTTTCGTAGAAACCTTCTTAAGAGTTAAAGTTCACCGTCGTGTTCTACTCATTTGGACCCCTCAGTGCTGCCCACCATGCGATTAACATGATACACGTCGTTAAGTTTTGTTTCCCTGGAGTATATTGTACCAATATAGAGAAATATTTTAAATATCTAAAAAAGATGCAGTTTTAGAATCACCAAGATAACATTTGAAATTTTGATCGCCATATGAGTTACCTCACACGGGGACATACACATGAACACCCATGAAGCATAATAATATCTTGAGGGAGATAACCTTTCAGCGGCGGGTTCATTTTATTAGTCATCTTCCCTCAACTTAAACACTGTATCCATTTCTGGCATAATATCGCTTGACTTAGAACTCTACAAACCTGGTATCCTTTTTACAGATCTCAAATGCCAATAACTGAAGAACAACAAGTAATCGTATATACAAAGACTTATTGCAAGTAGGAAATGTACTTAAACGACACTCACCTATCACAGAATGATATAAAATGAAAGTCTCACAAAATCCTGCTCTTAAATCTGAAAAATTATTTGCATGATCGAGTTCTCGAGATGGAATCGAATACCCCAAACACAGGTCCGAACAGATTTTCAATGGGGAAAACTTTAGTTTCGCATCAATATTATAATATTTGATACACTGAATGTAAAGGTTCATTGTTGGGCACATGTTTTACATATAACATATTCTGTGATCTTGGCACCATCTCAATGTAATGATAATGACATGGGAACACACAGACAAATGCCAAACATTTAAGAATTTGTTCATTAGGAAGACAATTAACTCCGTGATTCACCTTTTTTTTTAAATACGTGTTATTTGAAATTGAAAAAAACCCCACTAATTTATTCTGCTCATTTGTATATTAAAAAAATCCATTTGTATAGTTACACTGAGACAAGGTAAGGCTAAATTTTCATTTCATTTTCTCGTACGTGTAACAATTCTGGTTCTATGTTGTAACACCTTTCAGGCGTGATCGAGTTGGCTAATGTCCCAGCCTGAGAGGCGAGAGAGAAGCATTTCGGCCGCCCCTTATTTATTTTCACTACCTATTAGGGTAGAGGGCGGAAACTTTCCATACTATATATTTAGGTAAAGCTCAAAGCTCAATATAGCGACTATCTCGTGGGAACGAGTTAGCTCCTATCTCCTGCGAACGAGATTGGAGCTATGTTGTACGTGCGAGATAGACACGAGGCCCAGTGTGGTCAAACCGAGGCCTTATGTGCATTTAACATGAAGCCTTGTTTCTGTGTCCTGCGCGCGAGATAGAAGCTAAGTCGTGCGCACGACATAGCGACTGACTCGTGCGCACAAGATGGCGTCTAACGCCTGCGCACGACATAGCAATGCCAATTATTTTCTCCCATGTCCCATGGGGGCTTCCGTAAAAATCAGTTAATATGATAGAGAATAATTATGAACATTTAGTCAATAAAGGTGCGAACATGGGCAAAACAAAGAGAATATAAGAAACACCTTATTTCATTTTATCTCAAATATATACATGTACCTCGAAAACCTAAATTTGAACGATATCGAACATATGGAATCATACGAAAAGGACAAATAACCAATATATTCTGCGACACTCTAAACATATGGACAGGTATAGTCCACCTGCAACAACGGATCTCGAGAATAAAAACATGATTAATATGCAGTTATAAAAACGAAAATCAGTTTAAACAATTATACTAACGTGTGGCACTGGCAGGTAATGTCTTGGATGAGAGATCAAACATAATGCTACTGGTAATTAGCAATATTACGAGATCTGAAAATATTCTAATATAAACTTCATTTCAATATAAATTTGGCTCATCCACCTAAATACATAACTGATATATTGAACATAACTTCTAGATTCCAGATTTCACGATTTTAACTCCAATACGTTTGCAGCTGATTGATTAGGATTCACTATTGTCAATCAAAAGGAAATGATGTCATGGAATCTCATCATATGATACATGTATAATAATTATATGCACACCTTCTATAACTCAGAGTAATCGGATAATATCAGTCTGGTTTTCATTTTTGTTTTGTCTGGAAATTCATTTTCAGTTTGAATGCAGTTGAAGTCTGAATCGGACTGCGAAACAGCACTAAACCCTTTAAATAACTGTAAACTAAATACGTTAATCCACGAAAACGAAGTGTACACCAGGGATAGAATCACAGCCAGAGTATAAACAAGGTGATAGGTCTTGATTGATCGTAATTTTCAGTTACCGTAAATGTGTTTCGCATGTGCTGAGATATCAACACTATTATCTTTTGAGTCTCCTTTCTTTTAGATTTCTTGGTGAAATCATCATTGAAGTTAAACACAGATAACAAAGCGCTAAATGCTTTTCGGTTGCAATATCAAACAGGATTAAACAAAGAAGTGGCGACACTTGCATTGTCGTAGAGACGTTTTTCCTTTGGAAATCCTGGAGAGTTCTCATATACAGTTCTTGGTGTTTTCGGTTCATTGGCTGTCACTGAACATTTAATGATAGTAAAACAAGAAACATTACTGATGACCAGATCTTTTATGGTCGAAGATTATGTTAAAACATGATATGGAAATCTCAGGTGAGTTTCCATTACCCCTTTTTCTCGATTAGATGGCTTAACTTTGTTGCGCATGGCTTAGTTGTAGTCTGAGAGTTTATCGTTAGGACGTTTCAAATGCTCATATTTCTGTTATTTTGAGTAGTTACGCACGTTTTTCCTGAAGTGAATTTTTATTTTGCACATGCTACTTGAGTCATTGTACGTGAGGTCAGCTAAACAACATAAACGTCAACCAAAGTATGGTAAATTTAAACTTGAAACCTGCAATACGAATTCAAGCCTCACCAAGTCCCTATACATATCCCCAAGAGGTTGTATAAATAATCATATAAACTTGTTTGTCTTTCAGCAAAGGTCCAGCATATCCGTAATGTATTTTCCATAGATCTTTTGGGCGCTGCTTGCTAGAATAAATTGTCCTGCTCTTGGCGCATTTTAAACTGGGATTGTCAAATCTATGTTCAGAATGGATTTAATTAAATTGAAAAATCGCTCATGACTTCTAAATAAAGACTGTTGTAGAAACTTTCTGGCGAGTCTGGGAGGATACAAGGGGAAGACTTTAAGGTAGCATTTGGTTCTGTTGCCCAGCCATGACAGTCTGAATCAGATTTGAAACGAGATAAAAACTTTTGGAAATCCCTATCTGACTTTTCAGAAAATACTTTATCTCTCGAGTTTCAAGTAAAACAAAATACATATACTGCGCAGTGCTAGTTGCTGGTACTGCTTCCTGATTTTGTTTTGCTATATGTGTGGAAACAGATAATAATCCTTCTCCAAATATACACACTCCGTACATCACTGTAGTATGGTGTTCTATTTGGGCCAATTTGATCTCGCGCGTCGACTTGCAAAAGTCGACGCGCGACGCGCGACGCGAAAAGTCGACGTCGCGTTTTGAAACGCGACGTCGCCCTCTCCGTCGCGCGTCGCGCGTCGCCTTTTGCAATGTTAAAGAGATAGGCCAAAACTCGACGTCGTGTTTCAAAAGTCGACGTCGACTTCTGCCCTATCTCCTAACATTGTAAAAGTCGACGCGCGACGCGCGACGGAGAGGGCGACGTCGCCTTTCAAAACGCGACGTCGACTTTTTCCGTCGCGCGTCGCCCTTTTAAAAAGTCGTCGCGCGTCGCCCTTTCAAAAAGTCGACGCGCGACGCGCGACGGACATTCGCGTCGCGCGTCGCCCTTTTAAAAAGTCGACGCGCGACGCGCGACGGACATTTGCGTCGCGCGTCGCCCTTTTGGTTTACAAAAGTGCGCATGTCTGGGGAGCATGTATTCCATTTTGTTCACGAGACACAATAAATTATCAATCAAATTATCAATTGAAGTTTGCCACTATAGGTTGTACAAACGTATTATATAAAATTCACAATCTTTGTTAACTTTCTTCTTTTATGTAAAGGTGTATCTGTGTTTGTACTTTGATGTGTTGAATTATGGTATATTTCACCGTACTGTATGGTATGCTATTGTTTAGAATTGTATTGTTTTGTAATGTATTGAGTTGTAATATGTTGAATTGTAATATATTGTATTGTAATGTATGGTATTATTTTGCATTTTATTGTATTGTATTGTATCGTATCATATAGTCTTGTTCTGTCTCGTATTGTTTCGTTGTATTGTGATTTGGGGTGTTAATTTCGAACGGAAAAAAAACAAACAAAAATGTTCACATCTGTGATTTCCGATCCTTGTAGCTTCTGACCGGTGTTGGTAATTTGCTGAGAATTAACTGCAACAAAGCAAGAATGGCAAGATATTTAACATACATGGAGACTATGTCCCACATAATTTATTTGTTTCGCTGTCAGATATGTTATATTGCTGATTAATTTTCGAACACTGGTACCTGTGTTCCACAAAATGCACACCCCTCCATCGCGAGGACAATACGCATCTATTAGCTTGTCAATGTTTTCATATTTCGCCGGACTAATACGTAAAATAAATTCAAGTTTCCAACAATGAACCAAAAGCTTATGTAAGTAACAGTTTTGCAGGAGTAACATTAACGACTGGAAAACAGAGAAAAACTAATTAATAGCTTGTGTAGCTCAAAGGAAATGTGGGATCTTACTGTTTTCCGGCCGAAAACGAAAGTTAAATGACCCCACACCTCACCTTTACTTTGACAGCATATCATGCATATAGTCACTTGTCTAAAATGGCAGAAAACAAAGCCTTACTATTAAAAAGGGTTGTATGATTCGAGATAAAATGCAACGTGGCGCGTTTTAACAGGAGACATTCATCAGGATGTCTCCAGAATGTAAGATCTCACAGTTCCATTGAACTACAAAAGCGATTAATTATTTTCCCTCTGTTTTCCAGTCGTTACTGTTAATCCTGCATAATAGTTACTTACATACGCTTTTGTTCATTATTGGAAACTTGAATTTAATTTACGTATTAGTCCGGCGAAATAGTGACACATTGACAAGCTAATAGATGCGAATTGTCCTCTCGATTGAGGGATGTGGATTTTGTGGAATACAGGTACCAGTGTTCGAAAATTGATCAGCAAAAAAAGCCTTTCAGACAGTGAAACAAATATGTTATGTTGTACATAGTCTCATTGCATGCAAAATATCTTGTCATTCTTGCTATCTTGCAGTAAATTCTCACCAAATTACCAACACCGGTCAGTCAGGAGCTACAAGAATCGAAAATTACAGCTGTGAACATTATAGTAATACATGCTCCCCCCCCAGACATGCGCACTTTTGTAACCAAAAGGCGACGCGCGACGCGAATGTCCGTCGCGCGTCGACTTTTTGAAAGGCGACGCGCGACGCGAATGTCCGTCGCGCGTCGCGCGTCGACTTTTTAAAAGGGCGACGCGCGAGGACGAATTATATCAATACATAGGTTGTATATGACAGTTGTAAATCAAACGAATGACTTCGATTGCTTCATATTTGATTGAGAGACAGACGTTTCCCCCTAACCGTGACCAATACCATATCACCTCGTGATCTTACATAGTATGCTGACCAATTAATTCTGCCCACCATGTGATTAAAATAATATTCCTTCGTAAGTGTTGTTCCCCTGGAGTACATTATACCAATTTTGAGAATATATTTGGAATATCTAAAAATAAAATAACTGCCTGCTTAGCAATCACCAAGTTAACCTTTGAAATTTAGATCGCCAAATGATATTACCTCATATGGTGACATATTCGTGAACGCCCATGAAGCATAACAATATCGATTTGTCGGATACCTTTGTATTATTTACCCACAGATTGATATGCATATTCAGATTTTTTTTTCATGGATACCACTTATCAATTTGATATGGCTGGGACAGGAGGTACGGGTAATAATGAAGGCGTCACATATTGTATATTGTAAAATATCCGTGTTGAAATGAGTCTGCGAAATGCTGTGGGGAGTTTGCATAATTGCATATATGACGAATATCCCTTGTGGAATTGGTATCTTCGTTTCTTGCGTTCGCTAGATAATTCTTTTCACCTGATGTTTGTGAAAGGACTATATCTATATATACTATCTATATCTGTGTACTTGAGTTGATGCAACACATCGCAGTGTTAAACAACTCTTGTATCATGTTTACTCTATCTAGCATTGGGCGATTTTTGATGTACCGCAGCCAGCTTGAGGAAGGGAGAGGGGGATAAATATTTCCTTATCCCTGAGGCTACAGAACTGAAGCTTTCTGCATTATACCCTTGTGTCAATACCTAACAGAAAATGGGAAACAACCAAAGATTGCCGCTTTGCAGATGTCACAGTGGTATTATTTTCACATAATGCATTCTCAGTCGATTTTGCCATCCGCTTGTTTCTCTCCTTTTTTCGTTTATGTTCATTTATTGGCAAGAAAAAAACTGCCGGATAAATTAGTAAATAGTTGTCTGATGCGAAATAAAGTTGTTTTTGTTCACTTTTATCCCCAGGTAAGAAAAAGATAAAGCATTACCCCCATTTTTCCATCATGGGAGGAGGGGATGACATTCAAATGAGCCCAATAACGACAATGAAATTCCAGCTTTGTATTCTTCTTTTTGGAGGGCATTAGAAAAATTATGCCAACCCCGACAGATAGGGTTAACACGGACAATTGCTTTATCAAAATAGATTTGTGTTGTAGCAAAGCAGAGTTGTATGGTATAAATGAAAGCTTGTGTCGTATGGACACAACATATCAGCACAACACTGCATTAGCAGAAATCTCAGTTATTTTGTCTTGTAACGAAATTTAGTGGCATTCCCCTTCATGTTTACAACTTGATACGTGACTACCTTTGATATATGTCACTGGCTCTTAGTTGACGTGTAGGAAATGGCTTGTGGTTTGCAAGTCAGAGCGAACTGATCGCTGAAACGTTACAAGAAGGTACTCTGAGAATCAAAGAGACAGAAGATGCAGTGGAATCCGGGAGGAAATATCTTAAGCGATCAGACAAAACGAGCAAATCTACAGTTTTTTGGTCAGGTTCAATGATGAGAATATCACAGTATTTACGTCACAGGCCTATAAAACCAAGTCACACAGTCTTCTCTTCGCAGTGCGTGAGAATATGTTTAGGAGAGACCATCTAACTGGTCACGTGAACAATTGACGTCCGGAAATTATTCGAGGACGATCGGACAGCGGCCAAATCGGTAAATCGGTAAAGACTTTAAAGAATCATCTGCTTATCGTAAGTCGAATTTTGACTGGGCTGTGCCATGGACGATATTCGTTTTCTGACGGTCTCCGGTATGGTTTCAGTTTAGATACAATATAGTTTATCTTATGTCGACGACAGACTTGGTTACATGGATGGCCTTCGTTAGGGAGCGGCTTCCGTCGCATGTAATGTTATCCATCTATAGCTGCGCCGGTACGGTATTGGTTGAACTACGGCCTCGACAGGGGTCATATCCTTCCATAGATCTTTATATCTACGGCCCTGTACACACAGGTCTCCCGCTTCGGCCAGGACCTGGTCAGTCACTGTTTCGTCAGGACCTGTCATAAATTCACGACTACTGAAGTCTCCGGCCTCGGCCAGGAATTGTTATTACCTCCACTGGGTGGAAGTTGGGCCGTGGAGCGATTCGCTCTTGTAAGGGGTTGCCGAAGTAATATTCTTACGAGCGATATCGTCTTCTGTCGTGGTTAGCCGTCCAGTTGACGGGTGCCGTGGTAATCCGAGGCGGGCGGTTGCCACAGAAGACTGCTTACTGTAAGCGTATTGTCATGTCATAGCCGCCCGAATCCAGATACTATGCCAACGTTTGGGAAGGCGACATCTTTTACCTAGACGAGATAGAGACGAAAAATCCATGCAGCCCGGGAGTAGGCGAAGACCGGAAAGGAAGCCAGACTTCGGATTTAACCATAAAATAGCCATTCTGGCCGAGACTGGCCTGCTCGCGTCTTAGTTTCTTGTACATATTTTGTTTATATGTTTCCATTATCGTTACTTCTACTTATGCGTACACATAAAGGTACAGGTAAGCCTAGTTTGTAGCCTAAAGAGATCTTCTCTTGAATTTGACGCTACCGCGACCTGGATCATACCTTGGTATCTAAATGTATGTTAATAATACTATATCTATTTGCTTTGCTTAACTCCTTAATTGCTCAAAACCAGTGCACGAGTGTTTACTGTAGTCTAACAGTTTGTATTTGTCGAGTTACTTTAGGCCCCGTAGACGATCCTAGACGATTTATTGGCAAGGCTGCCGTGTACACTCGTAAGATCCGCACATAAATCTGTACACCACGTTTCAGTATCCGTACAGAAGCGTGTTGTATAAGCTCAAAAAAATATACGGTCGTAGAGAAACACAGAACACAGTCTAATCCACCACTAGCACAGAAATCGTATTATCCCATTAGCATGTATTGTATAACCAGTGTTGTTTCAGGAGAGACTTGTGTTATACAAACAACATAGACGAGTCATTCAGATGGGAATACAAAAACCATTGAATCAGCAGAAGACTGTGTTTATCATTACGAGCTGAACACATTTGTTGTGACACATCACATGTTTATGTTTAAACTGATGCTACAGACGTGTGGTTGTTGATACAGCATATTTATTGATGAAACACAATAGTGTGTGATGACAACACCAGTCAGTACCAAATTCCTGTTAAAGTTACACAACATTGTTGTATTACAAAAAAAGCGTTTTTTTCAATCTCGTCACAGGTGCAGGCTATTAGAGAGAACTAACATGATATTATGTACAGAAAATGATTGAAATGTCAATTATGAATTGAGTTTAGAAGAAGGATTTTCGCTTTAAAGTTAAAAATAATACAATGTTCACAGAAAAGGTATAGGCTCATTGCCTCACTGATCCATTAAGTATTTCCTTCATGCAAGGACAGCCTTAATCCAAACTTATATTTGAACACACGATGTTTAGGATGTTTGATTAATTGAAAGAGTGGCAGTGTTCTGACAAGCTTTTGTAATTAAGAGAATCCTACTGGTGAAAAGAACCAGGCCATGGAACACTTTATATCAACCATAAATCCATAGCGTTGCTATTGGTTGCGTAATTATTTCGAATCCGGAGGTATTCACTCATGTACATAACTGTCGCATAGTTACATAACTGTTGCTACTAGCATGTATAAAATATTCGAAATTCGAAATAATGAAATGAAAACGATAGCCATATTTCCATTGAAATTTCGTTAAAAATGTTTAACATATTTCAAGTTTGATGGTCAATGATTTAATATTTTCATCAAATACTAGACCCAATACTGAATATTCAAATAATGAAATAACCAAAAAATGACAAATTTTCACCCTCAGGCTAGTTACATATCCTTAAGCTTCCGAAACAACTCACTCATTCATTAGGGGCACGTACAGTGAAGTTATTTCCGGGTAAATGTCAAATAATCTTCTGTTCCATTTGATTCCCTGGATATGTTCTTTTACAGATGAATCGCTCATTTTTACCGATCAACAATTTCCCATAATAATCTCAATTGATTCTAATAGTTTGCCTTTAAGAAAGCTTTAAAAAGCATATGCGACTATATTCCGTTTAGAGAAGACATGCGATTTTCATCAGGTCAATAAATAAATCTAGTTTTAGTTGCAAGGTTTAAGATGTTATAGAACTTCTCATTTTGTGGGCGGCGATGTGGCGGTGGTTTTTAGAGCATCTGTCCTGTATGGCCAGGTGACTGATGTCAAACGATTTGGGTACGATTTCTATCAGAGCCAATATTTGATTTCGTACTCATGCTCACCCATTCTCTCATGAAAATTGAAACGGTCGTCCGAAAGTCATCGTTCTGCGTTCTAGACTACAAGTTAATTTACATATTGATGATTTAGAATTACAAGAGCACAGCCAAGAGAGACAACCTAGCGAATGAGAGCTAAAGAATAAGCAAACAAACTTTGATTTAGAATTCCAGAAATTGAAGTTCACATGTAATCGCCAGAATTCCAGAAATTGAAGTTCACATGTAATCGCCAGAATTCCAGAAATTGAAGTTCACATGTAATCGCTCGGGTTTTTTTAGCAAAGAAGTAATTCGCGGTTTTGTGATATTACATCAGTATTTGGCAACCAGACCAGTTTTTCAGATCTAGAGAGTGAGCAAACAAAGTTTGAAAAAACCCATTAATGGTTCAAAGATATTATCACTGGGATTGCGGCAGCGGCGTTCCACGGTTGCTTGGGGTATCCCCTTCGTGACAATGTTCTGATTTTACAAGAGCTGGACTCAAATTGTCGAAACGATGAATAAATAGCCAGAACGCTTCTGTTAACCCTATCTGGCCTGGGCGATTTGGGGTGTACCGCAGCCTGGGGGAGGGGGGCAGAAAGTGCCCCCCACCCTATGTATTTTCGGTATCGCTAAGGCTATAATGTTGAAACTTACCACACTCTACAAGAACATGTAAAAAATTCAAGATGGCCGCCATTATGACGTCACTGTGACGTCATTTTCAAAAAGACCATTTTTAGACGAGTTTTCGCTCAGAATTTTCGATTTTTTCATTTTTTACTTTTTCTTCGCAAATACTGCATGATAAATTAGTAAATAATAATCTGATATGAAATAAAATAGGTTTCATCCACTTTTTTAAACAGAAAAGCAAAATTTTTGACGAAATATGACGAAAACATCACTTTTCTTGTACCCCACATGGCGGCCATTTTGAATTTACCCATGATCCTCTGCTCGGGGGTCATGCAAATAGGCTAAAAATAACTCCAATATGATAATCTAAAAAGTTTCAGCTCTCAATTTTTTGTCGTTCCGGAGATAGAAGCATAAAGCCAACGGGTGGGGGGGGGGGCGGAAAATGCTCCCCCCCCCCACAGGCCAGATAGGGTTAAAGAAATTTGACGACGTATGAACCAGAGGATAATATACTTTTTTAGAAGGAACTTTGTCAAACTAATGTTCGGGACATCACTCGGCAGATAATTTCAACTAAAACTTTTCCAAGCATGCTATGCTCAAAGAATGATGTTATTTGCTCGTAAAACCACCTTACTAAACACTGTCCTGGATTGTACAACAACGTTGATGATTCTAGACAAAAAATCTTATAAAAAATGATCCTATTTGGATGTTTCGTGGATGGTGAGTCTTAGCATTAGCAACTCCGTAAAATGTCATTCTCAGCCACAAGGCAAAATCTGTTTAGACAATTCGTCTATCAGGGATATTTTTTTCTTGCAATACCCTCACTTGGTGATCTTCCATGTATTATTTGAATGACCCCAATTCGGTCCAGTGCACGAGCAACAAATATGTTTAATTCGTATGAGAGCAGGTTGTTATTCAACAATGTGTCATAAGTATATACTTGGCGGTGCCAAATGACTAAAAATAGCCGAGTCATCTTATCCACTGAGAGCTGTGTTACATGGACCGTTAACTTTTTTCAAGACCTACCTGCATTTGTTCATTCACGCAATAGCAAAATTAATGATAAGTAAATTTTCATTCAAGATGATGACACGGACTGGATATAATAATCGAATAACCTGATAAGCTTCTTGATAGGACTACTCCCGGGCACGGGTGGCAAAAGAGAAATCCATAAGTTTCAACCCCAGCAGTCAAAGAGACATTACCATTGTGTGGCTGAACTTCGGAAGATCATATGTTTCTAATAGTATTAAAACGGATGGAGAATCAACTGTTTGGACAAGACAATGCTAGAATATCACGAAAGCGATAGCCATAATTTGTAAATTTCTCCATACATAATTTTGAAATCGGTATTGGTGCCCCATGGAAAGGAGGAAATCAGAATGTACACTATATGTTAATGTACAAAGCAGAATGCACATAATATGATATGGTACAAACCAGAATGTACGTTTTATTTAAGGGTGCAAATCATAATTTAACTTATATGCTAGGCTATACCGGTGGATATTAAATTAACTGATGATTATTGCATGTATAGTACAGGGTTGCATTAGCTCTTTTCGTGTGGCAGCATTGAACGCCATATGGAACTTGAAATGCATTCGTTTATTTTTTTTTCCTGTTTCGAATGCAAGAACTCGCACACTTGAACTTGTGTACACTTCATTAAGGTGACTGAGAATTATCCCCCGGAAATTGATATTCTGTGACACTGGAGATATTTGGCTTATTATGTCTCAGCTGACTAGGATGTTTTAGTGTCCGATACTTGTTGTGATGGTGGCCCTAGCCAGCGTTACCTAATCGCAACCAGGAGGCACTGATGGCAGTAAGGACATAAAACATGAGGCACCGGAGGTGCTACAACTCCTCAGCCCCTTAACAGTCTAGACTAAGATGTTTTCATGTGTGTAGAAGTTTGGATACATAGCAGAGAGTTATGGCATCCGAAATGCAAACCCAAGCCACAACCCCTGACAGATGAACGGATGGATACACGGACACCCGGACGGACGACAATCGGAATCCAGAATACCCCCCGACTATGTACAGGGGTTAACGTGAAACAAACAATTATTATTAATGATTCATATAAAAAGTTTGCAATAGATTCATAATTGATACGCAACAGTAAAAAATAAGGAAATTCCTGATATTTTTGTCTCACATATTTTCCATTTCATACAGCGATGGTTTTTACAGTGAGATCTAATTACAAAAAAAAAGAGAGATAATAATCAGCCGAGCGAAGAAACTACCTGGCGCCAGTCGGGAACGATTACAGAGAGCATTCAAGGCTTCCAAAAAATAAAGGAGCAAAGGTTTCCGAGGTTTAGTTGCACATTACAACATCAAAACATGCGGCAGGCCTGCACAAATTGAAATCCAGGTAACCCAAATAAGAGTTACACCAAAAAAAATTCATGTAACGATATCTCGTTAACAATATAGTCGATGGCGGCCATCTTGGTTAACGCAGTTTGGTGAAAAACAATTCCAGTCATCTTCTTATTGATGTGAAGTCACTCCCCAGATTTGAAGTCGATCGGTTGAATTGTTCTCGAGATATCATGTTCATAACATTTTGGAGATGGATGGAATCTAAGATGGCTGACGGCGGCCATCTTGGTTAACGCAGTTTGGTGAAAATCAATTCCAGTCATCTTCTTATTGATATGAAGTCACTCCCCAGATTTGAAGTCGATCGTTTGAATTGTTCTCGAGATATCGTGTTCATAACATTTTGGAGATGGATGGAATCTAAGATGGCTGACGGCGGCCATCTTGGTTAACGCAGTTTGGTGAAAAACAATCTCAGCCATCTTCTCACTGATGTCAAATCACCCCCCAAGTTTGAAGTTGACGAGTTGAATTGTTCTCAAGATATCCCGTTCACAACATGGTTGGGACGGAAGGACGGACGGATGGGTAGCATTTCCAAGTCCCCCTCTTAATTAACCATGGGGACAATTAACCATGGGGAGCTGATACGAGAGCTAAACATCACTTTTGCGAAGGGAGTGATTTGTTTTGTTCTTCCTATCATATTATATTTCTGATTAAATAAATCCGTTTATTTTCAAACAAAAAAATAATGGAAATGAAATATTCTATGTGATCTCAATAGTGATGAATTTCAACAGTCACCAGTGGTACCGTTACCAGTAGACTCATCAATTAATTCAAGCTCACTAGGAGCTTGAACAATTCTAGTTAATGTTCTGTCATTATTTCTGGTAACGACTCAACTGCTACCTAATTTATAAATTGGAATGAACTGGCTTTCCTGACTGGGGTGATTATGTCATATAACAATATAACGTTTATAATGTAAATGTAATATTTTATCTTAGTTTTAACATCTTCTGTATGTTTTCATGTATAGAAATAAGGAATGCTTGATTGATTGATTGATTGATCACATTAAAAAAAGGTAGCCATTTGATTACATGAGGAATCAACATTTTCTGTATGTTTTCATGTATAGAAATAAGGAGTGATTGACTGATTGATCACATTAAAATCATGTTTGATTTCATGAGGAATATCAAAATTGTCAGTGGCTACAACAATTGCCATGTATAGACGTTCGACACATAATGGTTTAAAATAAACGAAAATGAAACTCACTCGATTCTTTAATCTCAAAGATCAGATCGAGCAGAGTGACACAGTTCTGCATATAAAAGTCGGAAACCAATCATCATTGCATAGTGTATGCGCAAAGAGCGGAGTCCGTGAAGGTTCTCTACAATCCCAGGCCGACAGAATTTAAGTGAACGAGAAGAATGGGTGGCGAATCATCAGACGAATCACAGTTCAATATTGTCCAAGAGTATCAACATCCTAATGACTACAGTCTCTGTATAATGATGATGTGTAAATCATCCACTTTTCTTAGAAAACTTTGCCTGTTGCTTCAACGAAAATTTCCTGCAGTTCCCGCCATTACGTTTATAGCTCTCCGCACACTTGTTGCCACACTTGGCAAATATTGCACCATCTCATGCTATGAATAGCCTGTGCAGGAGACTACCCCTTGTTTTCTCATTTGACTTGATGTGCCATTGCGCAGTTTGTCCTTATCATTCCGACCATATCGGGTCGAATTTCTTAAAATTACAAATATTCGAAAGATTATATCAATTTTTATTCACGCGAACGGAGAAAGCGTTATATACTAGATGGGTATACCCGAGGCAGATTTCTACTTTCTTTCCACTGTCTTCGCTGTTTTTTTGCCTTTGAGGTGGGTGCTCGAAAAAAGCCGATATGAGCACGTGATAGTTTGTCAAATCACTTGTATAGTGATAGTTTGTATATCATTGCGCCATTCATAAACCAGAGGAATCACTCATCAGTGTCAAATATCCCATGAAACGAAATCCGTGAAAGGAGTAAAAATCGCCTCTTTGTAATTAATATTTTTAGATACGCAGCTTTGTTTAGGATACTTATTGCTACATTCATTTTATAGCACTTTCCCTTAAATTATGTGCCCACTCAAGGCAAGGTGGGAGGTTGGGGGGGAGACGTATGTTTTTGCTTAAAAAAACAACCAGCATTTTAGGCTTCATGCCGGAGCGGCAACTCAAGGGTCAAAGTAGCTAAGATTTATAGCGTCTCCATTCCCTCACCGCTATGCCGACGACAAATACATTTCCCTGGTGGTAATTCGAACATCTCTATGGCGCACTTATTATTACCTTTGCGCCCTATTGCACCGTCATTAACTTGAGAAAAAGGGCCGCCATGAATAAAAATACCATAATCGATGTTGTGATCATCATCCCCTGTATACACGGGGTCTATTATGACGGAAATGCCCATCTTCTTGACCCTCGATTTCAGGTGATTTTGAGGCTCCATAGGGATAATTTTAACGTCTGTAATTAATTTTTGACCGACGAATGGCCATTTAGTCTGCCATTTCTGTATTTTTATTCATGGCTGCCCATTTTCTCAAGTTAATGAAGGCCAATAGGGCGCAAAGGTAATAATAAGTGCGCCATGGAGAAGTTCGATTTACCACCAGGGAAATGTATTTGTCGTCGGCATAGCGGTGAGGGAAGGGAAACGCTATGAATCTTAGCTAGGGTCAAAGTGGAACCTCTAGTTAAGCCCTCTTTCTTGCCAGTGCTTGGTGTAACACTTTCTAGCCAAATGCACAAATAATCAGGACTTAATACCAAGTTGCTGGTTTTAAAATGTGGGTGTTGACTGCCACTGTAATAATTAAGAAGCTCCAAAGAAGCAAAACTGCTGGATCTACATTAGATCTAAGTAATGTGTTTATACATTTCATATGAATGAGTCACTGGCAATACCATACTACTGAATATGCAAATAAGTCCTGCACTACACCGAATGAACCAATGGCAGACATACAACTTTACTATGGAGCTCTTGATAGGCTACATGCCAGTAAGTGTATGTAAATCAGTATGAAAGTAGGCCTAATGTATGCATACTTGGAGATCCCTTTTTAGAAGCCTGGAAAATAGTAGAAAAATAAAAAAAAATGTAAAAAAATAATTAATGACTGGTTAGACCTGAAAGTTTCAAAGGCACAAGTAAAAAATAAAAGGATCATAACCTGTAAGTTTCAAGAACTTCCTTGCAATAGTTTTCGAGATACGGCGCGGACAGACGGACAGACACACTGCTAGGGCCACAACAATACTCCTGAGCCCGTAGGGCTGAGGAGTAATTAGTCTAAAATTTTCTTGTGTTTCTTATATATTTGAGTAATATTGAAGGTCAGTTCGAAGTGTTTCAAGGAAATATATTCGATATTGTCAGCAGATCACATAGCGCAAAGACAAAAATTTGAAATATTCCAAGACATACATATTAGTAAATGTAAGAAAAGAGAGAGAGAGAGAGAGAGAGAGAGAGAGAGAATAAAGGTTTAATGTCGAGTTCAGCAATATTCAGGTATATAACGACGATCAAACAAAATTCTAAGTACTTAAGCCAATAACTTAGTGATCCAACGCATTAAATCATACACACATTAAAACTTATGTAACAAACCGATTTCTCTCAGATAACCCAAGATGCAATCCTTCCTCACCCGACTAAAAAGATCTTCCAAAGTAGTCGCTCGATAAAAAACATTTCTTACAATCTTAAAATCTAAATCTAAGAATATATTTCACCGTGAGATCTTCATGGCATTGAATACACCTTGGGACCGGCTCTTTTTTAGTAAATGTTCGAGTCGTGTATGGCCGATTCTACATCGCCTGATCATGGTTTGATCGAAACGTTTCTGGCTGTTCAGATGAGTATAGCCTACAGTTTTTTGGAACTCCTGAAGTTTGTTATTATTCACAGCATTCCATAAAGATTAAAACAGCCGTCTCACGTACATATAGTACACATAGAGGGTCTAAAATCGCTATATGGGATTCCAACAGGATCAGCCTCATCATCTAGAGCTGCCTTAGCTATCCTATCATCCTCATTATTACCTTCGATGCCAACGTAACTAGGCAACCAACAAAACACAACATCAATCTGTTGATCAAATCTACAGTCATGTAGTTGTAGAATACTCAAGATAGTGGGATGAGTCGAAGTTCCACTTTTAATCGCTTGGAGGCATGACAGTGAATCTGAGATTATGACATATTTTTTTCCTTTTAGTGGACATGCTTCTCTCTCACTATCTTTAGAACCATCTGTATAAATAGCCTGATGCGATCTGTATTTCTCTCTCAGTAGACCAAATTCGTGTGTATAAAAGAGCTGGTTCGTGTCAGCCTTTTTATATTTCGTTAGAGAAATTTCTACTTCTGGTTGAGCTTACTGCCATGGTGGAATAGATAAGAGCTTGTTAGATAAAATTTGACTAGGCTTAATACCAGCTGCTACAATGCGTGTTTTCATACGAATTCCAAGAGGTGGAATAGTGGAGGGTTTCTTCAAATAGAGATCCGCGAACTGAGGTTTCAAAACACAGTTATATGCAGGATTCGAGTGATTTGATCGCAATTTTGTGATATATTGCAGTGATAGTCTAATTCTTCGAAGTGCTAAAGGAAATTCATCTGCTTCGACATATAAGCTTTCTTTAGAGGATGTTCTCAATGCTCCAAAGCAAAGTCTTATTCCTTGATGGAGAATAGGATCTAACTTTGCCAATTTGACATGCTGGCACCGTTGTAAACAATAGAGCCATAATCAAGTTTGGAACGAACAAGTGATCGATAGAGATGGTGAAGTGTTTGCCGCTCTCCTCCCCGTTAATAGTTGGCAACTACTTTCAACAAATCATGGGCTTTCGTGCACTTAGTTTTCAAGCATTTTATATATACGATTTGAATGTTAATCGGTGGTCAAACAACATTCCTAAGAATTTGACCTCTTTTACCACTTTGATCTCAGTTCCATGTAATGTTAGTACTGGATCTTTGTGCTGGAAATATTTTCTGCAGAAGTGTATACAATTTGTCTTGATTCTGGAGAATTTGAAGCCATTTTCTAGACACCATTTCTGAATTCTATTCAAAGTTGTAATGTTCTCTCGATATTGTGTATACTTTTTCCACTGCACGAAATGTTGAAATCATCTAAAAAGAGTGAACCATCAATTGATTTTTTCAAAACTTCCGCCAAGCTGTTGATCTTGATACTAAACAGAGCAGTGGACAAAATACTGCTCTGTGGGACACCTTGGATAGAACACGCTCATGATCACATATGATATTGTGCAGTTCTGTTCAAATTACAATTGTTACTAAACCAATTTGTGTCGGATAACTTTTTCTATGTGAGTTCTTTTATCGCTGTCTCGACATCGTCTTTGTCGTGGACGGTTTTCCAGTGTATTGTCTTTCGCGACTGAGTACAGAGCTGGTCTGGTGAACTGATTCAACGACTGAACATCGACGATGCGACCAGGTTTCTCAAATGTCCAGGTGGGCAAATGTTACTTTGGGACACGTAGGCGACTTGTAGTCCCATTAATAATCTGGGCGGTGTAGTCATAACTGTTAGAAGTACACCATTTCCGAGTGGTCACACGGCAATTAACGAGGGGTTGGACTGCGCCTCTCAACAGATCCAGCGAAATGGTCGACCTAGAGTAGGCAAGGTGATCCCACCACACAAGCATTGACAAAGGCAACGCAAACCACTTGGCTCTAATCGAAATCTGTTCATTACAGTACATGTACCTACACAGACTTCAAAGTCCAAACCAACAATTTGAATTTGCCCACCTATGTACTATATTTTGTATACTCGTAAAAGGCTATTCCATTCTAGCAGACATGGGCATAGGGTTCTATATCGTCTAGGTCTGTAAAGAAGATAGACTGTACGTGTGCAACTCAATTTCCGTGAGTGCACATTATATTCTGTGTACAGATACTAGCTGAAATACTTTCAGAATACAACTAAAAGCACTCTCCAAAACCTATATTATATTATCCTCCACATGTTCCATTCTACAAGCAGCGCGAACCAAAAATCGCATGATCAGCACTTGTTCTTCCTCTACTAATAAAAAAAAAATCGCGGCTTGTCACAAGACGCACAGCCTTCCATGTGCAGCGGGTGTAGAGTTATATCACCACAGTATGGTGTTAAAACCCCATTTGGCAAATTGATTTTTCCATTTGGCGATTATCTCCCTAGTATAATACGTGGCATGTCCTACTCCTCCTCCTCCTCCACTTTACTCACTGCACAACGACTCCTCCTCCTCCTCCTCCTCCACTTTACTCACTGTACAGCGGGTTGCGTAGGTGTGGCGCGGGATAGGCTGGGGCGAGAGACCTGGGGTTTTCGCTACCTGAGATTCCATGGGCCAGGCTTTCACCCTACAGTAGAATGGGTCGACTGCGCATGCGCGATGAGTAGTAGTATAGAAAGGGCACGCGATCTCCCTATCCCTATAGGTGTGGCGCGGGATAGGGTGGGCCGAGAGACCTGGGGTTTTCGCTACCTGAGATTCCATGGGCCAGGCTTGCACCCTACAATAGAATGGATCGACTGCGCATGCGAGATGAGTAGTGTGCGATGAGTAGTATAGAAAGGGCACAGGATCTCTCTATCCCTATAAACTAACCCATGAGGGTGAATGAACCCATGGGAGTGAATGAGCCATGGGGTGAAATCCGTGGCGAACGAGGGTCGACTCATGTGGGTTTCACTTCTTAAGGGTCGGCTCATGTGGGTTTCACTTCTTAATCCGTGGCGTATGAAGGTCGGTTCAGATCCCCTGGGGTGGGGACATGCCCCTGAGGGCAGTGGGTGGGTTCAATGAAAGCTCGTAATTCTGATCATTCAAATTCGAGGAGAAGGAATATTAACTCTATAAGGCAAACTTTCTACAGTATCTCCAACTCCGAATAAGAGCTGACACTCTATGACTATATAACTTAATACAATGAGGTCATTTGAGGCTACTACATACCCTGTCGAAAGGTGGATCTTAGGGAAACTCACACTGGTGTCTGTGAGGGTTTGTCTGTAAAGTGTCCTTTTTCTTCAAAATTCTTGCCTTTTTACTGATAAATGCTTCCAAAATGATATCATTTCCCTTGATATAATTATTTCCAAATGTAACCCGCTGTTATTTTTTTCTGAGAAAATAGCATAAATTCGAAAAAACTGACCGAAGAATCGACAAAAAATCATTTTATAATGTGACGTAACGGAGTCAAGAAACAGCTTCCTTGCCTTTTTTTACATTTTGACATGTATCAGTTCTAGATTGTTGTGGTTAAGTCTATAACCCGCGAAATCTCTTGGAATGCATATTCTCCTTCTCCGCTGCCGGACTTAATTAGTTAATTAGTTCCTTATCCTCCATAGACTTGTACTATTGCTGTCTTGGTAAGAGCAGACAGATATGCCGTTTATGTCGTATCAGGAAAACAGTGGACTCCCATAAATGTAACATGCGTATAGATGAATGGCATCGCGGGTACTACGTTCGCCCATATTGTCTTCTGAAAATTGGTGGATATGTCTTGTGCAATACGTTCTAATTCATTCTCATGATGCTTACGTGTACTTGATCAAACAGTAAGTTGGATGTGATGCTTCCAATATTCGATCCGATTCAGCTATTTGCCAGAAACATGTCAAAATATAATTTACAAATTCAAGGGTGGAAGTTCCGTAACAGTCTTCCAAAATAAAATAAAATCGCTTAATATGATAATTCATAAGCAACATGAGCTGCCAGACAAGACGTCTGGTGATTAAGATTGGATCGGCGAGCACTGCGGTGATCTAACACATGATGCTGAGTTGATCAACTTTATTCAAACATTCAAACAAATAAAGTACAATTTTGAAGAGGATAAGTCAGTTAACCTGAGTGAAGAATTACCGGTCAAAAACTGAAGACACTCCTCGGTAGCCTTTGCTCGTTATATCGGTTAAACTGTTTACCACGTTTTTTCAGATAACCATGATAACGCCATGCTATTGAGCGTAAAGTCAATTTGGACACTAGGCTGTACATAAAAACAAGTGAATAGTCAAGCACACACTTAGCCCAGAAGGTGTAAATTACACCTCTACGGGATGTAAATGGCTTGTCCCAGGGCTAACACCCTTTTGGGTATGAATTAACACCCTCTCCGAAAGGTGTAAATTTACACCTTCTTGAAAAGGTGTTAAGTTACACCTTTTTTGCTCACATTACACCTTCCACGGGTGTTCATTCACACCTTCTGAATAAAATTTGCACCTTCCAGACAAATTTATGAGCATATTTTTGTTGGGAACCCAGCATCCCATGGGTGTTTATTTACACCTTAAGTTTTGACCACAACTAAACCTTTCAGTGGTGTTAATTTACACCTTTTCGAAAGAATTACACCTTCTTTGGATGTTAATTCACACCTTTTGGGCAAATTTGAATTATCTAGGTGTGCTAAAATACACCTTCTGGTGATCATTCCATCTTCCAGGGGTGTTAAATCACACCTTATTAGTAAGAATTACACCTTTCATTGGTGTTAATTTACACCTTTTGACCGAGATTGCACCCTCTTGGGTGTTTATTTACACCTTTTGGCCAAAACTAAACCTTCTAGAGGTGCTAAAATACACCTTCTGGAGACGATTCCATCTTCCAGGGTTGTTGAAACACACCCATTTCGTGAGAATTACACCTTCAAAAGGTGTTAATTTACACCTTTTTAGTGAGAATTAGTGGTGTTCGTACCATCCAGTAATGGCTCTTGGTTGAGGTACACAATAAGAACATTAACACAAAATATATGTATGATATATTTTATTAGGGGAATCACAAAAAGCACATTTACATTGGTCTTTTCATGTTAGCCCTCCCTGATATCATAGTTCACTCTCAATCCCTGGAAGCACAAAGTTCAAACGATTAAAAATACAAGCATCCCAACCCAACCTAAATTGAGCACGTTATGTTCATGTCACTTATGCCCCCAACTTTCACCCGCCTACAGATATCGTACAACTATTTATATGCACACAAGTCTTTACCTCCACCCACTAAAGCACAAAGTTCAAACAATTTAAAATACAAGCATCCCACCTGAACCTAAATTGAGCACGTTGTGTTCATGTCACTTACGCCATCACCTTTCACCCGCTCACAGATATCACACAAACTATTTACATACACACAAATCTTTACCCCCGACCACTAAAGCACAAAGACTTAAATATACAAGCACTCCAATCCAGGTACCGACCATGAAGTAAAATAAGTTGCTCATCCTAAATAATAATTGGGTATCTTGAAACCAGCTTTGAAACTCTGCTCGTATGTGTTAATACAGGTTTCATGAGATTTGTACATAACCTTCTGGGGTGCCCTAGCCTCTGAGACCGAAAATCGAAAACTCTCAGAGAGTAGGGGTAACCAGTAACAGAAACTGACAGCAACACCAGATCCAGATTGGTGGGGGGGGGAGGTGACGAAAACTGTCATGGAATACTTTTGTACATAACCTTCTGGGATGCCTCAGCCTCTGAGACCGAAAATCAAAAACTCTCAGAGAGTAGGGTATAACAGGTAACAAAATGGCCATTAATAATTCTCCGCCTCTGAGCTGTGGAAGGGTCTGTTTGCTTTTCGAGTGTCTAGGTGACGTCTGTATCAAAGGCTGGCAGAGCAAAGTTCAATGGCTCTTGACCGAGAGTAGGTGTACTGCTGCTAGGTCCAATCCTACAACCAGTAAGAACCACAACTGATAAACTAATTCCACAATGTAAATGATACTTATCATTTTATGCATTAAAGTTCCATTTTTGTTAACTGGAAATATACACAGAAACAAATAGTAAATTTATGTTTTGAAATGTCAATCCCAACACAGTAGTCGAACCCGGGCACCTTAATTACAGACCGTTACAGACCAATACAGACAGATACTTATAAAGGACAGACCGATACTAAAAACATACAGACCGATACCTGAGTACCATTGATTACGACTTTTAGAATACATAATTGGTACTTTGTGGGATTTTCTCATAAAAAAACCGATTGTTTATAGCGCAAAAACGGTATCGCATTTAGCTGCGCCCGTTACGTTAGGAAGCGCGTCGCACGACCGAATCGCACGGTCAATTCGCCCGCCAGACTCGCCCAGCGCACCGACCTGCAGCTCTAAATTCTCCTGAAATATATTACACATACTTGATATTATAGGAGCATATTGAGCACGAAACGCGTTTCGGGTTTATTGCAGTTATTTTAATAAAATAACAACACGTCAACCCTCATCAGGAGTCCAACGTATCAATTCACAATGTTCATAGTTTTGATTTCTTCAACATTTCTTTCAAATTCTTCCCCCTTCTGTATGCAATTACTGTGTTTTTCCCAGACTTTCGTTGTGCGTGATTCGAAAGATTTGATAAAATGTCAATATTTCAACAGGATTTTCCTGATATATTTCATCGCTGGATGGTAGGTGGGAATGAAACGGATGGATCTTTTCTTTAGGTTTTTGACTTTCTTTTTTCTTCCCGTTACTGCCCGAAATGTGAAATAGAAATAAACTGCGATGATGGGCCGTGAACAAAAAGTTCAAACTTATTTTCTCAATGCTTGTTTAGCGTACTATTGTCCGCATGTTCATTTCCACCATATCAAATATTTTGGAATAAATAAAATGGAAACGATCTGTTCGAATTATTGTTCCAATATGCCATTCTCCGCCCATAAATATAGATTTTTATTGCCTTCTGTCACTTCATGTATCGTAATTTGTCATTTCGTGTCTAATAAATTTCATACAATATTGGGTCTCAACGTTGTATAATAACCTCATACTGCTCATGAAAAGCGAGCTCTTTGTTCTAATTTGTGGAATCTATCGCAGTATCTACTGCTCTTGCATAAACACACCAGCCGAACCGGTCCTCCGGGAGAGCCGGTGCATGGAAGGTGCTGGGCGACCCAGGTGGGCGAATCGGCCGTGTGCCGCTCCCCGTAGGGCCTAGCGGGAAGCTGATTGCCACACCGTTTTACGCTTTCCACAGCTGTTTTCACAAGAAAATACCACAAATTACCAATTATGTCTTCTAGAGGCCGTAATCTATTACATATAGGTATCGGTCTGTCCTTTATAATTATAGGTCTGTATTGGTCTGTGTTTAGTGCGACCCGTCGAACCAGCCCATGTAACTGAATCAAAGTTTACATTCTTTGGAAAAGAAACAAAACTACGGTAATCAGACTGTATGAAAGTTGACTTACACAGTTGATCGTTCAAGTTGAGAATGCATTTCCACGGTGTCACTTGGACCAGTGTCTGTGCTTTCCTGAAATGGGGAAAAATATTAATTTTAAAACTGCGGTTTAAGGACGCACATAAGTAACTGGCTATATCCTGCGTAGTCTGCATAGAAACAGGGTAAGTCAAATATACATGTATCCACATATTCAGTGTAGCTACAAAACCAAAAGTGAATAATAATTATAAGACTTAATAAAATTAGCAAAGGTTCCGGTCAGATTTCACAATACTAGGTTATTTGATTAGTTCTGCCATAATTAATGATTATATTTTCATGATCTGTGTATAACAGTGATTCACCTCCAAACACTGCTTTGTGGTACGAATACATTGGGTATCATATGGAATATCAAAGACGGCTCATACTAAAGGACGGCGGAAAGGAAGGCCGCCGTCCGAAAGGACGGCGGTGGATAAAAACATATGTTACAAGGCTTGGCGGGGGATAATTTGTGCCTAGATGTATTACTTGTGTAAATTTATACCGATTTCATATATTTGCAGGTACCCACGACGTCGTATGGTCACATGAATGTCGGATAATACTTCACGGCCGTTTTTGCTGCACCCGCCTTCCCAGTCGGCCGCCATTTTGATTTTCGCTAGCCGTGACGGCCGTGAAGTATTATCCGACATTCATGTGACCATACGACGTTGTGGGTACCTGCAAATATATGAAATCGGTATAAATTTACACAAGTAATACATCTAGGCACAAATTATCCCCCGCCAAGCCTTGTAACATATGTTTTTATCCACCGCCGTCCTTTCGGACGGCGGCCTTCCTTTCCGCCGTCCTTTAGTATGAGCCATCAAAGACGGGGTAGACATCACAGGAGAACACGAATCATTGATACCTTATCAGTACGCTCTGGAACATTGTGAAATGCTCAATCTGTTGTCGTATGCTGTAATATCTGGATTTTGAACTTATCGGGTATCTCATCCTGGTCCTCGACGTCCACGAACTCTTCAAAATCAGCATCATACAACTGAAAAATAAATAAATCACATTTAACTAAGTGGCAAACAATCTATCAGTCAATCTGTCTCATATACCCACGAAACTAAGCCCACATATACCCACGAAACTAAGTCGTAGGGGTTGAAGAGAACCTACAAAAACCGATCCTCCAGTCCAGCCGAGCTCTTTTTAAACATCATATAATTCTGGTTTCATATTAATAAAATTATATGGGTAAATAGTATTAAGGTAAATAGTACCTCAAAATATCCCAAACATATCGTTCCATGATGATCCAAGTGACTGAGCGTTATTAACTATTCCTATTCCACTGAGTACTAAAATCCACCATAAGTACTGCATTAAACTGAACTGAACAAATTTATGCCGCCATATTGGATTCGCATTCAGGCAAATGAACTCCCACTTTTTATGTAAGCTGAACATTTTGGAGCACATTTTCACAGTGACGTGTTCGAGGTAGTTACACTAGTTCGATAATACTTACAAATATGTGCGACTATAGTGGGCTAAATCGACACGATTTCGCAAAGTTTGAAACAAGCCTTCTCGAAGGAAATCAAACCGCCCTCCATTTTCTCCCACGTGATCCTTGTGAGCATGCGCATTGACTAGTATCATTTATAACCTGGTTCCCGAACACAATGGTACAGGGTAACAAGCACCTACATAAACGGGGCACCAGGCTAACCAGTTCTGACTCGTTTCTATCTCATATAGGGGCCTACTATTGATGAGATTTAAATAGAATTTCTATATTTTTAAGCGCCACTAAGTTGATTGGGTCAAACAATCTGTCTGAGCAGATTATATTAATCAAATTTTGCAAAAGTGTATGTCGAATCAACATACATGCGAAAAAATACGGTGCTATGATAACAAAGTTTCGAGCTTGTTCTGTTCTGTTGGCAAAAGTTGAATGAAATATCGTGAGCAAAAGAAAATACTCAATCGAGTCCCAATTTTAGCATAGTTGAAACTATGTTTCGATCACTGGTTCCGACAGTATAAAAAATATATTCTCCGGTATAAATTGTCTGTAAGATGTAACATTTTCTTCATCCTCTAAATACATACCTATTTACATGTATCTCCCTGCTCCGACCTGGGTTCACAGGGGCAATTTTATTGTACAAATATAAAAAAATGGCATATTTACCTGGAAGGTTACGTCGTTAATGCCAATAAGATCAGCTAAGGTAGCATTCTGTGAAATGTGATCTTTAAGGTCCGACAGGCTGGGAGTTGCAAAAGGTAAAGCGATTTTCTTTCGGTTCTCCCCGATCAACAGCGGTCAAGTCGCCATCTTGCAAAAAGTCCACTTTGATGGATAGAACAGCACCGAACGAGCGACGATGAAAAAACGGTTGTGCGTAATTTATCGTAATATAAGTTTGTTTGGAAGTAATATCGCGTGGGCATATATTGGAAATGGTGGACAGCATTGATTGATTGAAATTGTAGTTTAAGGGCCGCTTCCCATACGGATTTCGCGGCCCATCAACTCAATGTTTTATTTAAATTTC